>JADBJO010000512.1:72500-120000 GCA_016801955.1 Conus betulinus | reverse complement strand
TTTGCATTGAGCAGTCTCAGGGTATTTGGGGATATCTGTGACTGTGATTGTCAAAGCTGTGAAATCTTGTAGTCATTTACTGATTTAACGTCATATATTGGTTGAAATACAGTTGATACTCACAAAGTCAGTGTTCTTATGTGACCTGCTTGTTTCTCTCAACCAAGTCAAAATTTCCATTTCATTTCTTCAAGATCTTTCAACTGTCTATGATAAGATTGACCATGAAATTCATTTGTCACTTCTCCAGTTAACTGTAACTAGGAATTAAGTACTTACCTTCTTTGACTTGTTCCCATCTGTCAGAAGGAAAACATTGCAATTAATAGATTTTGTTCCTATTATTCAGAAAACAAAACTCATTAATGGAATTGGAAGCCAATTTAATTTGTCAGCTTAACCTTTGGCATATCTCAAGGGTCTGTCCTTGGCTCTGTGCTGTTCATACTTTATGAAACTCCTTTAGTATTTCTCATTGACTCACACTTTTCTGCCTGAACTGAATGCAGATAATACACTGCTGAGTCACATTGTAGCTGCCTTCAAACTGTAACTGTCTTATTCAGTCTCCTCAGGACTTTTTCAGAGGTAAAATCATGGTTCTCTACTGTCTAAAATTGAATAATAAGACAGACGTCTTATGTTTCTCCCCTCCGTCTGCAGATTTTTTGCTTATACCATCGTCCATCTCTCTTTGAAACACCACTGTACCTTTGTCTGATCATATGTTTGACCTTGTTTTTAGTTTTACTCTGATCAGAATCCCTGACTGAGACACCATATCATCAGAATGTGTCAGGCTGCAGACATTGAACTTAGATATATTGGGTCTATCTGTAGATACCTCATACTGGATGCAATGAAGACATTAACTGCTGCATGTCCGTTGTCCACACTATATGGCTGTAATTCACATCTTGCTGCCATCTGCATAATAAAATCCTAAGAGCTCTTAAGCAGGCTCAAAATTCTGCTGCCTTTAAGTTTAACATATATGCAAGTTTCAGTCCTGCAAACCTCTGAACCAGCTCTGCTGGCTTCCAAACTGACAAAGAATTAAAAACAAGACCATGTGTCTTTGCTTCATCTAAATCACGCAGCGCTGTATGCAAGGACAAATGTTTACATGTATGTTGTACTTACATCAAACTTTTTTGTGCACAACAGCTAAGATGACATCTAATTTTTTTTTTCTAAATGTTTACAGCAGCAAGTGTGAATGTTTCACTGGTTTCATGTTTCAAAGGGTTTCCAAATCAAAATCAAGCCAAGACCAACAAAGGCTGTACGCTATGGATCCATGCAATCAAAATCAAGCTGTCATGCCAGACCACGCTACCGAAGACAGTATGGAGGTCGCTGCAGACCACCAAGATCAGCTTTATGACACTAACACATCATTGATTCTTGACCCAACCACAATCAGCATCAATGGCTCTGACAGTGACATTGTGACCACAGCTGCAGTAAGCGATGCTGAAGTGGCAACCACAGGAGCGATTGCCATTGGATCCCAGATGTTCATCATTCAGTCAGACCCTGCTCAGTCAGCAGCAGAGGAGGCACTGAACCACCATGCCTTTGTGCTTCAGCCAGATATGGCAGTTTCAGTTGGCAATGTCCCCACGACACAGGGGGAGGCGGTGACCATGCACAGTGCGGGAGAAGAGCATGCAGTCGAGGAAGGCAGTGAGGCGATAAGTGATGTGAATTACATGGTGGAACAGGCAGTGGCTGTGGATGGCTCTTCTGTGGGTGCATCCTACCAGAACCTTTCTGGAGCAGAGGAAGGGGTGGCAGGAGTCGTATCACCAGGTAGGCAGGATTCTAAAGCTAGAGAGGTATATGTAAGAGACAAAAATTCAAGCAGTGATTTGGAAAGGGAGTTAAAGCTGGTACGCCTCATTGTACTTGTTCTTGAATTATGTAAGTAACTTAAGACTTTAGATTTGATTCAAGATCTGCTTGTTGCTGCAATGAGTTGCAAATCAAGGAATTGTTAACTGTATATAACACGCCTTCTACTATGTGAGCTGTAATGATGTATCAGATATCAACAGTCCGTTGTGAACTAATAATGTATTAATTTGTCTAGTGGGTTGCATTTTTTTTTTTTTTAGCAGTTCATTTCTATATCTTGACCAGTGTTATCAACTTTACACACTACAGACGGATGTCATCTGTGCTGACTGTTTAAAAGCATAGTCCAGCACAGACCATTAAGCTTTATCTAATGCATGTACATGGTCATAACCTTAATGGAAATTTCATTGTTGGTTTTTTCTTTCCCCAGCAGGCATGGGCAGCGGGGATCAAGGGGAGACATCACTCTCAGCCTGGAGGAGGCCACCCAGCTCCTCTTGCATCAGGGACTGGAAGGGACAGCCATACAGATGCCTGATGGCTCCTATCAGCTGCTCAGCCAGCAGTTTATTCAGGTAACCTGCACTTCATCCAAATATTGTGACTGAGCTAACTAACATTGCTATGAATGGCGCTAGTGTCTGGATTTAATCATAGGACATTTTCTTCATATAGTTTGGCATGCTGCAGACTGACTGACAAGACATATGCCCACATAAGTTACACATTATGTCTTGATTGTACAGATATGGGTGTGGGTCCGAGGGGGGTAAAGGAGGAGGAGGAGGAGAGGGGGGGTGGTGGTTGAGTGAGAGGATGTGTGTATATGTGTGTGCATACATGTGTGTGTGTGTGTGTGTGTGTGTGTGTGTGTGTATACATAGTGCGTGTGTGTGTGTGTGTGTGTGTGTGTGTGTGTGTGTGTGTGTGTGGCTATCTGTATACCTGCCTGTGTTAGTGTGGATTAATAAAGACTAAACTGAACAAAACCTGCTTCAGTATTGGGTTTGAAAATAACTTTAACTGTCTTTTTGAAGACATGTTACAGAGTTCCTTCACAGATTTAGACGAAGAAATATTATCGCATTCTGGGCTTTCAAATTTGTGTAACATAGTGTCCAATTGATTTACTGATGTTGCACGCTAAATACAGCATTGTTAGCTTTACTTTACCACATTAAATGTAAATACTGGTCAGGTGATCACATGTCCTGCGTCTTGATGAGCTGACAAGCAGCTGGCTACATATTAAGCCCAGTGTCAACACTGGCATCACTTCATATGCTGAAGAGAGTAGATCAAGACAGCAGGCATCTTTCATTGTTGAAGAGGTCAAATGCTACAAACAGAGAATTCTGACTTT
The DNA here is from genome assembly GCA_016801955.1 of Conus betulinus. Classification (NCBI taxonomy): domain Eukaryota; kingdom Metazoa; phylum Mollusca; class Gastropoda; order Neogastropoda; family Conidae; genus Conus; species Conus betulinus. The sequence goes on along the minus strand of JADBJO010000512.1, from coordinate 116,774 downwards.
GAATTGCACTTGTTAGATGAGTGTGCTACTGCCCATATGCCCATTGACTTCGTCCGTGAGATCATGATTGCTGCCTTTCAAACTCATATCATGGAGGAGACCAGCATGTATACTTTGTGTATAAGTTTTTGTTTTCATTTGTTTATTATCTTTCCTGCTGTCAGTGGCATTCTTTTATGCTGCTCATTAGGTCTCCCCAAACACATCCACACCCAAACTCATCCTTCGGCAGTCTGAACACCAGCAGTTCACAAGAAGCATTGAATATCAGGGTGCCGTAAACCTTTGCAATAGTGGAGGAACTGTACAAATGCCAAGCCATTTCATCAATGTTTAGTGGTGCCTGTTCTGGTCCAACACATGTAGGACAACTCTTATTGATGACAGTGATTGCTTAGTTGCAGAGCCAGTGTGAGCGCCCCTCCACAGTGGGTGCCACCATGTCCATCCATTAACATTGCCTGAGAAAGTTGACGGCAACACCAAAGACTTTTACCTGAACTTACCATGGGCATGGGCATGAAGAGGAAATAGAGCTAAGGTCTTCACAAAAGCAGGAGATAAAGGGCCGTAGAAATTTCAGACTTCTCTCTTTTTCTTTTTCTTTTTTTTTGATTTTTTAAAGATGATTGATTGGTGTAAGGAAGATGATTTATGGAGTTCCATTTTGATCAAGACTGTGAAGATGGAGCTTTACTCTGTAGATTTCATGTTGCAGCCCAGGTCAGTCGTCTTGAGAAATGCAGATATCTACAGTGTCAATTAGGAAATTTTCGCTATACTGGCACAGACACATCTGTCAGAGATAGAGGACATTGGGTTGTGATTTCAGTCTTCTCATTTGAGCTCACAGCATTTTTAACACCTCAGGTGAACAACTGTTTGCCTGAAAAATCCCACAATAATGTAGTTTGATGGGAATTGAACCGAAGATCTCCCAAGTTTGTAACCAGCGATGAATCACAGCAGTTAGCAGCTGAGTCAAAAGCATAAGTGTGAAAGTCCTGAAAGTGAGAGAGACAGAAAGCTATAGATTCTTAAGTTGTTTGAAATTTACACTTTTTTCCTTTATTTTGTCTGATTTGTTTTCACACAACTTTCAAAATCAGTAGGCTGCCAAATCAGAAAATCATGAAGTGCGGTTTATTTTATTTTCTATAGTTTTTACAGTGAGGAAGCCTTTAAAGAAGGAAGAACATTTTTGAACTTTATCCCAGACTTCTTTGGTTTAATTTTTGTTTTCTCTCTCTCTCTCTCTCTCTCTCTCTCTCTCTCTCTCTCTCTCTCTCTCTCTTTTCTTTCTTTTTTGATTTTCAACAAATCTTAGCCATCAAAGGGACTTGAAAGCAGTACAGTGTTTTTGCTGATGGGTGGCCTTATGATGACCAGCAGTGATAGCTCTCTGTTGCCTCTGAAGTAGTCTGCAGTGGGATGAACCTGATTGAGACTGTTCATGGTGGAATTAGAGAGAAATTACAGGAGTAATGCCACAGAAAGGTCATGAAATAGGGGGGGACGTGAAAATAAAGATAAAGAGATGATGAAAAAAGCATCCTTGCAACATATTAGTTTCGTTGGATATGTGGTCTAAATTTCATGAATAGGAAAAATCATGGTGAAAGCATCCAGACAAACAGAAGAGTGATTAATCTAGGATAAAGAGATCCATGTTCACAAACTCTAGAAGAATTTGCTAACACCTTACACTGCGGTGAGGTGAGTGATACATCTTCCCTGATCACTTTCTTTGTCTTACAGTCAGATTTATTTTCTTTCTCATGATTTTAGAACATGAACTGGAAAGATGTCCTTTTTTTTCACCCCTCCATCAATTTGAAGATAATGTTTTTAGTATAAAAAGTATGAAAATATGCTGAAATGTCAAGGGAAGATGCCACATGACTAACATGTTGATTTTCAATAGGAAAAGCTTCCCTGAGGAAGGGAGACCAAATGGATATCTTGTCCACTAACTTTTGTTTAATGTTTGGGTAACTGAACTATTGCAGGTCACAAAGGAGGATGGCACAGTGGAGTCTCAGCCCTTGCCAGTAGACGTGGTTCAGGCTCTTAGTGGGGGAAATGATGGGCTATGCGGGTATTGAAGGAGTGCAGGCACAGGAGGCTGTCACGCCTCATGCTGTCTTAAACGTCAGAACAGGTGTGTGCGTATGTGTGTAAGATTTCTGCATGGGCATGTGCTTATGCTGTCTTCTGTAGCTGTTGCAATTTTAGCTGTTTCCGATAATCTGTGCTTAGGCTATGCTCAATAGTATCGTTCTTTGTAATTTGTGGAGTTGGATTTTATTTTTGGATCTGTGGTAGTAATGGTACATCAGTGTGTGTGTGTGTGTGTGTGTGTGTGTGTGTGTGTGTGTGTGTGTGAGAAAGAGAGAGAGAGTGGGTCTATGTGAGTGCATATTTGTATGTGTGCAAAGTTCTTCATTTTTAGGCTTATAGTTCTAACAAAATGGGGAAGGAAAAAATCACTTTAAATGTGAACACATAGACCAGTTTACTTAGCCAAGACATATCCACACTGCTTTTGAATGCATTTAACATTGCTGACCAGTCTGAAAAAATAAACAGCATTATTTCAACCTCTTTGCTTTTTTTTGCCTTAAAAGTCTGAAAAAAACAAAACGGGATAAAGAGAGGCTGGTTTATGAGAAAAGCAGCAGCCTTTAATCTGTGCATCGCCATTAATGAGTAATGATATTGAAATTGCGATTAACATCATTTAATAAATAGCTCTTTTTTTTTAAGCACTTGTGTTGGAATACCTTACATTTAAGGTGCATGTTCATTGCACATTTTTAGGGATAAAGTATGTTGGTTTTTTTTTCCATGATCCATTTTCATGTGTACGTTGACTGATCTGCTGTTATCAGTAATATGAGGAATGTGAACAAAAACCAAAAATACAATGAAGCCGGGGGGGGGGGGGGGGGGGGGGGGGGGGGGGGAAAATGGTTAGAACTGTCCAGTCATGGATTTATTGATATTTACTCTTTTTAAAACTCAATCCATTTTGTTGTGTGTGTGTGTTTTTTTTTTCTTTTTTGGTATAAGTTTTCAAGTTTTATTCTTTCTTAAAAAAACACACACAACCCTTTGCTAAATATTTTCAGTAGTGATGGACGAGTTTGTTCACTTAATTTTGTATTCCCCAATTTTCAATTACTCAGGTTGATATGGAAGGAGCTGCAGAATCCAGTCCTGTTCCTCAGGACGCCTCTCAGACCTCACAGCTGATCTCTGCAGATGCATCTGAAGAAGCAACGGTTCTGATCAAGCAGGAGGTTAAAGAGGGGTTACCATCTGCACTCTCTGAACAAAGCACCCTTAGTCCTCAGGTACTGGAAATCACGTATGTAATTCTGACTGGTTGTTTTGATTGGGAGGTGAAGATCCTGGGTTGTGTTGTGTTATGATGCATTGTTTTTTCGATATGAAAATATGCTTAGCTTGACTTGGAATGCTGATGAATTGCTTGAAAGTATGAAGTGGCTGTTATTTGGTTTTAGAGTTCAAGGTTTTAAAATTTCAAAAAGGAAAAAGAATATCAACATCTGCATACGTTAAAGCTATTTCAGTCACAAACCAGGTACTAGTAGATGATTATCTTGTTGAATATAGAACTGTGATAGACAGCATATAAATATTTATCAAATAAAGCCAAGTACAACTATGACTTTATCATGCATGGTGAATCAAGAAATGAAACTACATGAAAACAGCAAATACAACATACTGACAGTTATGAAAACACAGTTTGATTGTGGTACTACCAGTGCTGGATAGGTAAACTGCCATTATGGACTATTGCAAGCACAACAGTCAACACTCAAGTTCACACATGTATGCGCATATGCATGCATGCATGCACTCATGCATATATGTATGCACTCGCGCAGGCATTCTACACACACACGCATGCACGCAAGCACGCTCTCACACACACACGCTCACCTACACATCCTCTTGCTCTCTCTTCACACGCACACATTCTCTGTCTTCACACACACATGCACACATTTTCTCTCTCTCTCTCAACACACACACACACACACACACACACACACACACACACACACACACACACACACACACACACACATGCACACTAGCTGCCAAACTGTCCTTTTATTTCCTCCATATTTTTTTTTTCTTCCAGGTGTCAGCATCAGCAACTCCATCTCTCAACCTGAAAGTGTCTGTATCAGCATCTGGCTCCACTACTGCTGTCTTAGAAACGTCAACAGAGGTATCTTTTGTGCCCACCTGTTTTGTGACATGCATGCTGTGCTTTGGAATCTGTCAGCTAGGGGACACATTGTTGGCCTAGTGGATAAAGCATAGTACTCATGTTTTAACTGTTCTGAGTTCAGTTCCTGCTTGAGAGGGCAGACTAGAGGAGATGTTCTTTATGGCGTCAACATCAGTGCAGACTCTTAATTACCATTAAGTCCTTAGGATTAGACTTCAAAATGGAGATCCTGTATGGGAAGATATTCATAACTTCTTCACCTCCCTCGACTTCCTCCTCCGCTCTACCCAAATTGCAGTCAAACATTTGAGTGCATATTTCATTATTCCACCCTTTGTAGTGCAGGGAGTGGGATGAACGACAATGGAAAAGAAATTAAACAAAATGTGCCTTGGTGTCAAGTTTGGATATCATCTCAAAAATAGATGGGTTAGAAAAAATTGTCACTTACTCAGAAATCCTATGGAGTTCTTGCTGAGGAAGTAATGATAGTACCACCAAGACGTAGCCATCGCTGTCTTTGCCAATATGTATATTTTGAAAAGGTGATCAAGCGTACACAAATTCAGTCTTTCTTGTTGGATTTACTAAGGTAAATTTTCTGTAACACATTCTGAATCTGCAGGTTCACAGGGACAGTGGAATGGCCTTGGCAGGGCCATAGGTAGGGAGCATTCATGCTGACTCTTTGACAAAGTAATTATTGTCATCAGTAGGGGATTAACAGCTAATGTCTTGCATATGGTAGATCAGGAAAACCACTGATCATCACAAGAGCAGCTTGGCAACTGTACAGTTTCTCCACTGCTAGTTTGCATCATGAGGGCATTACATTGTTTGCTGTGGACTGCTGGTACTTCAGATATGGAGAGACAAACTAGCTGTGGGTGTGCATGGAAGGCAGGGGAAGGAGACTGGGTTTGGGGACATGGGAGAGTGGATTGGGTGAGGGTGGAGGGAGGGGTGCGGCTGAGGGATTATGCCACCAAGAGAGCATGCAAGATGAGACAGCGCCTCCCACCCCTGTCCCCACCCTCCGCTGTCCTCCAACCCTTTGAAAACCCTACCTTTTGCAAAACATGTTTCTTTTCAGAAGTGAAAAGGAATTGCAAAGTAGTTTAACATAATGTGATCAATTTTTAGTTGACAATGCATGAGAGCAAACTTGTTGAAGTCAGAGAACTTGGAAACTCTTGTAAAAAAGCACACAGTTAAACTGCTTTCTCTGAATTCAGCATTTTCAAATATGTTACACAACTGTGCTGAAAATACCTGAAAAGTGCTGCTGGTTTTGAGAAGATCCATGTATAGAAAGCATTGGTTTGGCAAGTGATATGAGACAAACATAGTGTGCAGTGTATGTTTCATACACTCGAACTTTTTTTTTTCTTCCTGCGTACAGAGGCTGATACTCCTGCGGACACTCCCTGTATAGACAGGCAAGGACTAATCCCATCTACCCAACAAAGGGAGTGGGGTTTTGTGCATATGACCATTGTTTATCCCGCCGTTAAGGCAGCCATACTCCAACTTTGGGGAAATATACTTGGAGGGACTCTGGGATCAATGGACAGAAGCCGTCTTGCTCAAGCACATCAAGACAGAAATTATGCTTAATTTAAGCTTAAGATGTCTGATGTAAGTCATTGTAAACTTAGAGAGGTCCTTCTAAGTTCTTTTATAGTGTGACGGTTACCTTGGAACCCTTTCTTGATGAAAGATGTTCATAGTTACGAACTAACAGATTCGTTGGCTATTGTTCAAGGTCATTTCGTGCCTTGATCAGATTGTTCAGAAAAGAATTCCACTTTTAAAATGACTCTCACAACTTCACTGCAGCAGTAATCCAGTTTTGTCAATTTTTTATTTTTATTTATTTTTTTTTTTCAGCATTGACCTGGGTTTAGAATGTAAACATCCACAGATGTAGCCACGGACTAGCACATCTTGTGTTTCAGGCCCCTCCAATGGTCAAAGAGGTGCCTGTGCCCAAACCAGACCTCAACTGCCCCATTGAAGTGACGGAACGAACGGAAGTGATGATTAAGGGCAAAAAGTGTGTGTTGATGCAGAACCCAGACACCAAGCAGTTGTGTGCATACCCCATCTTGCCTCCTCAAGGTCAGCATCAGTTTGTTATGGGTGGATCAGTTGCAGGGTACATTCAGTGACTTTGAGGAGTGTCATGGCCGCTTGAGCAGCACTTATACACAGTTTTCTTTTTTTTTTTTTAAACCATAGTAAAATGAGGAACCATTGCACACATTGATGCTCACATTACCACATAAAAAAATTTGACATTGTTTTATTCATGATTTATCATTTAATATTGACGAAAAGAATCTGTTCAGCAGCGGACGTTGCTTGGTTTGTGTGTGTGTGTGTGTGTGTGTGTGAGAGAGAGAGAGAGAGAGAGAGAGAGAGAGAGAGTTATGGAAAGACTAGAATTTCAGCTGAAAAGAGTATCACAGCAATAATGCCTCCAGTCTCATTTTCTACGAAACAGGAGGTATTTGTCATGTGCAAGGACAGTGGTGGAGAAAAGACAGCACACATATTACTGTGACATATAATGTTTCAAGGAGTGGGGGTTTTTGTTTGTTTTTCTGTGTGTTTTTTTTTTTTTTATTTGCATAGACAGGATTATTTTGTAAGGTAATAATATTATATTGTAGAAACATTTTATCTTAAAATGTATTTGAGGTTTAATGATTCATGAAATACTAAATTCTACAAGATTAAATATATCAGTTTCTCATTACCAATACCAGAGATTGAAAAAGAATACTCATGAGCTGTCTTTGATATTTTGGCGACACAGGTGAAGTGTTACATTATGTTTTTCTCTTTCTTTTTTCTTCTTCCTTCAAATCTTAAGGCAAAAAGCGGAGAGGCCGTCCGAGGAAGGTCAGACCAGAGAAACCAATAGAAGACGGTGCCAGTCCTGGCGCAGAAACCTCAGGTCAGAGTCCAGCCGCAGGCAGTGGTGTGGTAGCGGAAAGTGTGGGACCCATCACAGAAAAGGCCTCTGGTGCTGACCCAGTGAAACCTGAAAGTGCTGACCCCCTGTCTGTGGCTGCAGGAGACCAGAACAGTGCCGCTGAAGGCTTGCTGGAGCTGTCCAACGCTGGTGAGATGTTGGGCAGCTGGATGTGTGAAAGGGGTGTGTGTGGGTGTGTTTGTGTGTGTGTGTGTGTGTGTGTGTGTGTGTGTGTGCATGGAAGGGTGTTAAAGATGAATTTTATTCCTGTCTCGTCATTGATTTTCTTTTAAATTGCATCAATTACGTCAATGATGTCCAACAGTTTAACAGTAATTGAGGAGAGAAGTTTGGTTGATTTGTTTGAAATCATTATTGGACTGTAAATTTGAAGTCATTTGGTAATGTATGCCAACAGTTTGTTGTTCTGGACTGTCAATGTTTAGTGAAGAAGTTGACGATGTAGGCATTGTGCAGGTATAAAAATCTGTTGATGCACATTTTTTATATCTGTATTCATATATGTGTGTGTGCACTGATTTGTTTCGGCATGTTATTGGGCGGGGTGACAAGAAAGCATTTGGCAGTCAGCAGTGGCATTTCACAGGGAGCAGTCATAACCAAATTATCACAAGGCAGCCCCCCCCCCCCCCCCCCTGAAGAGTTCACAAGTGCTGAGTCACCTTGGTGGTGGTCATTGGTGCCTGTTGTGACCCAATGTGCGCATGACATCATTTACAAAGCCTCCCACTGATGCTTGGTCATGAAGCCAGTGTAAGTGAACATCTCCTGCTGAAGAGCACCACCACGTTTATCCAGTGACAATTCCCATGATCTGGCCAATATCAGTGACCACGACACAAACTCATCAAGGCATAAATGCAGACAGGAAATTGAAACTGAGGTTGTCATGAAAACTGGGCAGGAAGGGCCACAAAATTCGAGACTTTTTTTTTTTTCTAAAGCTGATTGATGAGGGATGTGCTTGATGAAAATGATGCTATGGAGGTCAATTCTGGTCTGCGATTGCATGACAGGGCTGTACTCTACACTTACTTTCATAACCTATGGCTGCATCAACCAGGCTGGAGAGATACAAATTCTTGCAATGTTGGTCAGGAAATTTGAGAAATTTATCTTCAGAGAAGCCTCCATTAAGTTGATGAAACTCAGTGTGTGGTTCCATTATTGCCAACTGAGCCCATAGCAAATTGTCTGTGGGTTGAAGGATGGGATAGGTGAATCCACAAATAAATGTCACTGATGGGGACCCACCACCTCCCAGGTGGGAATCTGCAATGCTAATTGCTGCACCAAGGCAGTTCAAAACTTTATCAACAAGGTCAGGCAGGCCCACGTCAAATCAGGGATACCCTTTTGTTTGTATTTTACTTGACATTGGGTATACATCCACTTGATTTTTGATAGAGTCATTAGATTATAGTCACTGAGAAGTCTTTGGGTACTAACAGAAGAGGAGGTGGAAGTGGAAGCCTGCTAGTTGTGGCATAAGGATAAAGAGCTTAACTGTTGTATCTTTTCATACTAATTGATCCAAAGAGATGGGTTGTCCGGCTAAATAAGCATCTGTTGCACTTCAGATGGACGTGGTATTTTGCAGGTCCTGACAGTGTGCGAAGGAGTGCCAGGAAAAGAAAAAAAGCCAGATTGTTGGAAGGTGACATTTACCATTGAGCTTTGTTTTGGTGATACGGTCCAACCTGTCTTTCTAGACTCCATAGATTTTTAAAATGTTGGGTTTTGTAAATGGGAGAGGTATTTGGAGGTATTGTCATGCAGACTTAGAAAAACATGTTCCCCAAAACAGGTCTTTTAAAAGAGAAGGATCCGGTGTATTGAGGAAATAAAGTACAGTGCTGTGTGATGTAGTGTATTACTAACCAGTTTGCTTCAATGCTTTGCAATGCTGTTCAGTGCTGTGAAAATCTGCACAACACTGTGTAATGCACTACAGTGCTGTGTAATGTGCAATTTTGTACAGTAGAGTCCATTGCTGTGAATGCAGTACAATACTATGCAAAGCAGTACAATACTATGCAGCGCTGTGCATTGCAGACCAATACAGCATAATGCATTGCAATACTGTGCAATTTGGTAACAGTGCGATGCAGTGCAACACTGTGCAATGCATTGCGATACTTTGCAGTGCGGTATAGTTTGTGCCGTGCAGTAACACATTGTGCAATGCAGTGCAATACTATACAGTGCAGCACAGTGCTAGGCAAACCTTTACAAGACTGTGCAATTTAGAACAATGCTGTGGAATGCAGTGCAGTCCTGTGCAATGTATTACAATATGTACAATGAAAAATAACGTTGTGCATGCAGTACACCGTTGTGGTACAGTTGAAAACTATGCCATGAAGTACATTCTATGTGGCACAAATCTATTGTCTATTGCCAAAACAATGTGATGCAGTTTAGTAGTAGTGCAATACATATTTGCAGTGTAGTGCAGTATAGTGTAATGCAGTAGTTGTTTTTTTTTTTTTTTTTGGGGGGGGGGGGGGTTTTTTTTTGCAGTGCAGCACATGGTGTACAATGCAACACAATATTGTTCATGATAATTTAGTGCCCACTAAATGCAATACAGTACAGTGCAGTGCTGTGCTTCATTGTGTTACGCAATGCAGTGATATGTCATGCATTGAAGTACTGTGCATTTCAACACAATACTGTACCATGAAGTGCAATACTGTACAGTTCAATACATACTGTGCAATGCAGTCCAGTATTGCGCAGTACAGTTCAATCCTGTGCAGTGCAATGCAACACAGTGCAGTGCAATAGAATCTTGTGGCATGTAGTGCGATAGCCTTGCAGTGCAGTAAAATACTGTGCAATGGAGCACAAAAAATACAGTAGATTACCAGTGATATGCAGTACAGTTCTGAGCTGTGCATTACAATACTTTGCAATGCCATAGATTACAGTTTACTGCTTTGTTGTTAAACATGGTGTAATATGATACAGTATAATGTGCTGGTCACAAACTAGCAAACTGCAGCATGTAACAGCAGAGTCTCACACAAGCCAGTGAACTACAAATGCATCGTTAGAAATGAGAAAGGCCTTGATTCAACTATGAAATAGGTTCCCAAGTCATATGACGTGTGGAATATTTCATAGTAATCTCTCCAGTAGTCATGAGGAGAAGTTATATTTTAGAGTTGTTATTAACAGTTGTTACTTCACTTCAATATTTGTAATGATGGTCTCTCACGCACGGAAACACATCCACACACACACACACTCTCTCTCTCCCTCCCTCTTTCACATACACGCACAAATGCAAGTGCATGCACGTGCGCACACACACGTATACACACACACACACACACACACACACACACACACACACACACAATACACACAGCACTGCTGTACTAATAAAAAACATTGTTGTAAAAGAACTGAAAAAAAAATTAGAAAGGAAAGAGCATATGGAGTGATGTAAAACAATCATTTTTCCCGTTCAGATTATGACATTCTGGAGGCGTCTAGTGAAGAGGAGGGCAACTTCAATGATGACGAAAAGGATCCTGACGTGACCATGTATGGTGTGAAGAAACCAAAAGTGAAACGGGAACCCCCGTCCCTTGGCAATGCTTTCATGATGCGTGAGTTAACTGCTGGCCGTTAATTGCCCTTGTCTTTCTATCTTCGTCTTCCTTGTGTGCAGTTTTCTCAAAAGAAACGTCACTTGTACTGCAGATGAGTGATGGTTACTGCATAAAAACTTGGTTGAGGGTGGGTGTTCTTGTGTACATGTTTACAGAAAAATGATGTAAGCGAGGATGATTGAGAGACAGTGTGTGTGTGTGTGTGTGTGTGTGTGTGTGTGTGTGTGTGTGTGTGTACACGCGTGCGCCATTTTCAGTACATAAGTGACAAATATAGAGTAAAAATTGTGTGTGTGTGTGTGTGCTTGCGTGTGTGTGTGTGTGTGTGTGCATGCGTGTGTGTTTGCTCTTAGCTGTTCGGCATATGTGTACATTTCACTGGGTATGTGTGTGCACAGGTGCATACCTTTTCATCTGCAATTGTTCTTTTTTTAGCCATGAAGCGGGGACGTGGTCGCCCGCGGCGATACCCTCCACGAGGTCAGAGCAGTTCCTCATCTATTCCTGCTGTCATATTGCCGAGTGCAAATGGACAGACGCTGGTTATGGCCCCACTGCAGGTACCACCTCACTACGCCTACTACTACTTCTACTACGACGACTACTACTACTACTACTACACATAGTTATGAGAACAGAATGATACAATGTTTGGGTGCCAGTTGTATACTCAGTATGCTTACCACACTCAATAATGAGATGGAATTGTCCAACATACCATTCAAGAGTTGTAAGAATAGAATGCGGCAATGACTAGGTACCCTGTATTCTTATTGAATTTGATTTTCTTTTTCTTGTATAACTGTATTTGCTTTAGATGGGATTATGTGATTCTAGTTGTTTTTCTGTCGCAGACAGAAGGGCGACAAAGTTGGAGTTTCAGGTGAAAGTACAGTCTTTCATGCAATTCCAGTCACACTTCTTGTTTCTGTTTGTTTGTTTATTTGTTTTCTAGGATTTTTGTTTTTAAAGAAGATTCACATATTTGAAATGAAACTATATTTGCTGTGCATTTTCTGTGAAATTCCATAGCAGCAGCCATGCTGTGAGAACTTGGTTTTCCTGGTAGCAGACCAGTAAAAGCTCTGCTCTCTCTGTTTCCACACCATTTCAGGGCCTGCAGAACATTCCTGGACTGCAGTCGCAGGTGAAGGCACAGCTACAGCAGCTGATCCCAAAGCCCCCAATGTCAAGCGCCGGAGAGTTGCCGCCCCTTATACCCCAAGCCTGGCTTGCCCGGCACTTCAGAGTCTGTGCTCACATCTACCGCACTGATGTCCACAGCCGCCACCTCCACCATGGCCACCACAGCTGCTGCCGCCGCTGCTACCATCACCGTCAGCACCACGGCCCAGCCTTGGTCCTGACGGAGATGCCTTGCCTGTCGATGCTTCTGCTGGTAGGGCGCTGTTGTGTTTGATGTGTTTGGGCCTTTGTCAGATTGAACTTGAGTAATGTCTTAGCTAGGAGGTGATTTGAGCTTTGTGTGTGTGTGTGTGTGTGTGTGTGTGTGTGTGTGTGTGTGTGTGTGTGTGTGTGTGTGTGTGTTCATGTACAGCAAGTGGTTTTTAAACTAGAGGTCAGTGTTTTTGTGTGTGTGTGCGTGTGAGTGTGTGGTGTGGGTGTGTGTGCAAGCATGGGTGTGTGTGTAAGCGTGGGTGCATGTGCATGCATGCGTGTGTATCTGCGTCTTGTGTGTGTAAGAGAGAGAACATGTATGCAAACAATACATTCCATAACTTTGGAAGTTTATTTGTCATCAGGCAGTAATAAAGAAACTGGTTTGTTTTCAGCACTGGATGATGGTGGCATTATGAGCACCAGTCTGCCAGCGGAGTCACTGCAGCTGGGTGGAAGAATCTTCAGACACACAGGAAGGCCTGGACATGGGAGGTGAGTTGTGTCTTGTCCTGCGCTTCATGCTTACTTGTAAGCTATTCCTTCTCATTGCAGAATATAGCGAGTCATAGCTTAATTCAGTCGACGAACTTGAAGGAAATAGTTTGTGATTTTTTTTCCTGATATTATTATTTGTCGCATTTATCGTTATCATCCTTCCATTATGTTAACCAGACTGGGGAATTGTCTGATTTGTCCAGAGTTTCATTTAGAGATGTGTTTGGGAGCAAGAAATAACAGATTGTTCTTTGAGGTTACATGGAGACTTTTTCTGGTCAATTTCTGCCATTTGGAACATGATTTGTAGAGGTTTTACTGATAAGAAGTCAATCTCCCAGGGGCAACAAGTTTTACTGACATTGTATACTTTTGCAGCTTTCAACTGATTATATTCTCTCTTGGATAATACTGAACATAAAATCAGACCACAAGAGAGTAGCCTGCCCCTGCTAAATATAGTACCATACCTGTGTACCTCAAACAACACACTTTCCCACCCACCGGTCCCCTTTTGTTTTGTGTGTATGGATGTTTGATTGTTGGGTTGGGTTTTTTGTTGTTGTTTTGTAATGAATATTTATATATGTAATTGGTTTGCAATGTATGTGTGTTTGAAAAATGAGTTGTTATGAAAGATGTTCATAAAAAAAAAAAAAAAAAAAACTTCCAGTTCCTAATGTTGAGCCACCATGGAGGCAATTGATCATTGTTTTGGAGAAGGGGACCTTGGTGGGAATGGGAGAAGAGGTGTGCAAGACCACGGCGCCATTTGGTTGTACCCCATATGAATGTGCAGACATTATAAAGAACTCGACATGAATTCAGTGATTGCAGTGGTAAGGGAGTTAAATCTGATGAGGGCATGACGGGTCACAGACTTGAGACCATGTCTCTTCACATCTTGATGACTAGGAGCTCTTCTTGGTGGACTGCACTGTAGCATTGGCCAGGCCTGAGAGAAGCAGCAGGCACCTGCAATATTGACAGGTCAGGAGAATTGATCAACAGTCTGGAAGAGGAGACTACAAGTTGGACTACGCTTGGCTTTACTGAACTCTCAGTTAGCTAGTCATAGATTAATAAAAAATTTTTAAAAAAGAATCTCGCGGTAAGCCTTTAATGGGATTTGAATCCTCGGGAGTCCCAGTCGACTGTCTGTGGCACTTGTTGTAATGCACTGTGACTTGCAGTTTTTTTTTTTGTTTACTGACAGTTCTAATGATCGTGTGGATGAAGAAAGATCGGTGCATGGGATTTGAACCAAAACTTTCCAGGCGATTATCAGTGCTACTAAGTGTCATGTCATCGTGGGTGACGCTTTGTTATTTGCTGATTGACGGTAGTGATGACTGTGCAGGTGAGAAGGAGCGGGGTGAAGGGGATGCCAGCGGCAGTGGGGATGGCCAGCCGCACACAGTCATTCAGATTCCAGACAACCTCTTGCCCATGTTCGGTCTCAAGAAGGATTCCAGCCCTGTGAAGATCGGTCAGTTGTTTGTCAGGCTTCAGGAGTGGTCATCTTGGTGGCATGATCTGGGCTGTAGAGAAACAACACAATCCTGACAAGTAGTGCTATGCTTTGGTATACTGTTTATTGTTTTCCATTTCCATTAAAAGAACTGATGTAGTGTTTTTTTTATCTCACAGATTGCAACTGTTCCATTTTGTGTGCACAACTATATTCAGAATTTTGTTCATTTGATGCATGCCAAGGTCCTAATGGATTGCGTGCTGAAACTTCAGTAATCAAGATATGTTGTTACATTTAGTTGATAGGATTGTGAAAGCAGCCCAAGGAATGTTATTCTTTGCAAAGTCATTGGTGATCTTTTTTTTTTTTTTTTTTTTGCCAAGCAGTGTTTTTTTCAGGAGAAGATATTTAAGCATTTCTCTGAATGGTAACATCTTCAACTTGCAAAAGCAGCCTTGACCTACTACAAACATATCAGATTATGGATCTTTTCCGTTCTGGAAAGACTTACAATTAAGCACACAGGTGCTGGAGTTCAAGGGACTGCACATTTACAGGAAGGGGAGTAGTCAGCAAGCCAAGAAGTGGAGTTCAGCCAGATAATAATGTTGTAACCAGTCAGTCTGTGAGCATATCTTTTTTTGTGTGTTGAGTATGCTTGATTTTACTTCATAGTGGAATGCATGACTGTGGCAGCTGGCAAAAATTGGTATCATCTTTTTCACATGATTCAGGTATAGACTTCAATCTATGAACAACAGAGGTCTTTAGCAGCAGAAGGCTAACAGGACTGAAATCTTCAAGTGTGTGTGTGTGTGTGTGTGTGTGTGTGTGTGTGTGTTGTGTTGATTTTCATAATCAGATCTTGAATATACAGGGAGGGCAAACCGACAGGTATGTTTGGGTCGTTGCAGGGCTCAAGGCCTCAGAGAGTGAGCTGGAGAAGCTGAAGTGTCCCAAGTGTGACTTCCAGGCCTACTATCCCCAGCAGTACCAGGAGCACATCTCTGCCCACTCAGACGACATCCACAAGTGCAAGTGCTGCAACTACCTTACCTTTGACAAGGACGATCTCTTGGAGCACTTCAAGGTAGGGAGTGGGAGAGCTGTGTATATGCAGTTACGTTCGAAGGAAGATCATTATATTTTTAAGTAGTTTAAAACACAAGCGTACGTACATGCACATGCATGCACACATCAATACAAGCACATCAAAACATACAGAATTTATTTACAACACATGAACTGACTGTCACACTCCTTGTTTTTAACTTACAGGTAAATCAAACATCCAAGTTAAATCAGTGTTTTGTTGATCTACTGGTTTGACCAACATGCATAACAACTGTCCAGATCTGAAGCCTCTCTGAAGCAAAGCTGAAAAACTGGGTGTTGGTTGCCCACCCTGTATATTCAAGATTTGAAATGAGATGAGCATTACCTTTTTAATGCTTTGATGGATGTTAGGACCCATGCAGACCTGTGCTTGATATGACTGGCCAGTGTCTGTCTTGACAGCCCAAAGACCCATTGATCATGTAACATGCCTATTGTCTTGGAATAGCTGTATTTGTTACTGAATAAACTTGAAAATCGTAGACTGTTCTTGGCTTTATGGCTGCAGATTGCATGTTACAGAAAAAGAAGAAAAGCAAACAGGTGCTCCTTTTTTCTCAAATGGACAACTGACGGCAGGTGGGAAGTTGTAACTCTGACACATGTGCCTGTGTGCGAGTCCATAACTGAGCTGAAGTTAAGAGAAAGCGATGAAAAGGTAGCTAGCTTTATAGCAAAACAAATAGGAATGTGCAAGGCAGGTGACGAAGATACATATCCTACTGAAGAAAGAAAAAAAAAAAATCAAATCAGCTCTGCCAGGCCTTCAGGAAATAATACAATGAATAGTAGCTATGTTTACGACAAAGACATAAGGGGAAAACTTTGATTTGTACTGGATATGAAAGGCAAGGCAAGGGATATGAAAATGCATGTTCTGCATGTCATAGTGGCTGTGATGATGTGAGGGTATGATAATGCAAAATGCGTAATTATGCACAGCATCACCAATGTTAGAGTATAGTGTGTTTTTTTAAAAAATTATGAAAAATTCAGGATTTTTTTTTTCTTGATTTTTACATCATCAGTTCCTGATTGAAGATCTTGGGGTGACATGTCTGATATATTTTCTTTCACGGACGCTTCAGTCAAGCAGGTTTCTTCAAGACATTGATTTGTACTTTTGTCTGTTGCGGATGTAAATCATGCATATTGTTGGTGTTTTTGGCAGGCAACACATCCGCGGTGTATCTGCAACGTGTGCGAGTTTATGGCAGAACATGCTTACATGATCAAGAGGCACATGATGAGACACAACGCTGAAGGCTGTACTTGTGAACTGTGTGGCAAAGTGTACAAGGTGAGCAACTGCTTCTTGTTTAGTTCTGTTCTTGCTTTTTTTGTGTTGTTCCTTATTTTGTTGTTGTTTCAGTTGTGGTTGAATTTATGCTGCAGTGTTTTTGTTCATCCGTATCTTTAAAAATGCAGGTTGAAAGGAAAGTGTCTTACGAGTTCTCAATTGTGTATTGGCAGTAAAAAAAGCCTTTTGTAAAGAAAGTTTGTACTGTAGGGGATGGAGCTGATTGAAAAGATTATAAACCAAAGTGATTTCTCTTCCAGCAAAAACAGAAGCACAGTAGTGAACAAAAAAGTCAGTTGGGTTTTTTGTTTTTTTGAGGGATGGGGGTGCTTTTTTTTTTTCATGTATCTCCACATCTGCATAATCATTGTTGAAGACACTATCAGTCACTGAAGTTCTTCAGCAGATTATCAATATACAGTTCTAGATTCTGTGGGGATGGTTAGGGAGACAGTGTCAGCATAAGCTCCATCAACGGTGATTTTCTGTCTGTGTATATAGCGCGTTTTTATTGTTATCATGGGAATAGGCAGTGAGACTGCATGCATTATACAGAGTAGGCACCAGCTGAACTCTGTTGTCATGGTGCGACAAACAATAGCTGGTGCTTCCAGGGTTTAAAATGTCAAGAGTTTAGCTGCCAAGTTATTGACTGCATGTAAACATTGTTTTTGATGTTTTGTTTTCTGCTGGTGACAGCTCTGAAAAGGTGCTGTGCAGTCATTTGGGCTATGATGATGTAACTAGAACTTTGGAAGAGTATGTAGGTTGTTTATCAAGATTTGTGTTTGCCCAGCCTCAGCTCCTGTATCTTTCAGACAGGGGAAATGTTCAGTCATGTACAATTTACCAAAGGTGGATGTGTTGAATTTTTTTTTTTTTTTTTAATGATGAATTGGTTCTAACAACAGTATTTCTGTACCCCAAAAAGAAAATTTCAGTACTTCTCCAGCAACACTTGTTATTTTTTAGCAGGGTAAGATTTCATCTTTTGTCATGACACGTTAACTGAAAGGCTTGGTTTAGTCAGTCCAAATCACATTTGGCCTTATGATCAGTCTTTAAATTTTGTGAATGATCCGTGATGTCTTTATTCATTTGTCTTACTCCGTTATGAGATAACTTTATAGTAATGTGATGCATGCAGACTCTGACATCTTTCCTCTTCTTCCTTCCTGTTCCTCCCTGCTGTCAGCCTCTCTGACCACACTTTTGAAGTAAAGTGAAAGAGATTATGTTTATAGCATTCCAAGGCCAAAGGTATGAGACAGCTTTCCTGATTGGCTGAACTGTTAATAACAACATGAGTGACTGGCTGCTGCAGGATCAGTACATACTGAAGATGCACGTGAAGATGGTCCACATGCCAGCCGAGGTGCTGTTTGAGTGCACAGTGTGTGGCAAGAAGTTCACACGCAAAGCTCACCTCAAGAGACATTCGCATCCACGAGCCAGAGAAACCTTTCAAGTGCCCCCACTGTGATTACAGGTAGGATTCTGGTCTCTGTGTGTGATTTAACTGTTGTGTATCTCCTTGTGATATATATATATATATAAGAAGGGAAAAAAAAAGAAAAAGAAACACCCGAAGGTGCTGGGGAGGACCCAGAGAAGCACTGTCTTCACCTGCCTTTAGAGCAGTCCTGTACCACCCTTGGAGGCCTGCGCTGTGTTGATGATGGGTACAGGCACGCGCAGGACACTCCATTAAGATATCAAGGGACATAACTGCTCCCGAACAGAGGTAAATCAGACTACAGGATGCAACTCATAACAGCCTTAAAGTAGCATCCCCATGGGTATACCAGCCCGTATTTCATGACTGCAGAGCCCACCAGCAAAAAAACACCACCCTCCAGCTGTCGAGCACACCCCACAGACCCAACACCCCTGCCCACGGACAGATGAAGACAGTGCCACTCCAGACACAGCCAAACTTTTGCCATATGGTCTTATGTGCCCTCAAGAGAGAATCCAAAGTTGTAGTCTTTCCCACTGTCAACAGGACTTTCCCTGTGGTCAGTGGGTCTTTCCTCACCGTCACTGGACCTTTCTTCAGGGTCAGCCTAGTTAAGGCAAAGAAGAAAAAGAAAACACCTACAGGCACGCGCAGGACACTCCATTAAGATATCAAGGGACATAACTGCTCCTGAACAGATATATATATATATATATATATATATATATATATATATATATATATAAGTCCTTGTATATATAAATTATATATATATATCTATACATATAGTTCAGAGTAAGTAAGATATTAATATTGTGTGTATGTCTCCACTGTGTCTACAGGTAGGAAACTGGTATGTGCATGAGAGTTTGCTTGTGTGTTGCCATGTTAGGATATTGGTGTGGTTGTGTGTATGCATGCGTGACATGTTGTAATTATAGATAAGACATTGGTGTGTACATGCACGTTTGCGTGTGTGTTCCCACTGTTAATAACAGTAGGCCATAAATGTAGTGTAGTTTATAGAGGATATACTGAATCTTTTTTTTTTTATATATCTGTTTTGTGTCAAAAACATGGATCATAATCGTAAACAAAAGAATGGTTCATTTAGTACATAATCATCTTTTGAGCATCAAAAATTTACTGCTGCTGCTGACTGTTTGGATGACAGACAAGTGAAGGAGCTTTTGATCCTTATTTTGAGATAGTAAGCATTACGGAGTGTGGGAACCCCAGTGTGCATGCATGTTGCAGCTCTTGGAATTGGAGTGTGCATGTGGGACACTGCTTTTGCACTGCACAGTCTCGTGAAATAAATTCGAAAAATGTGGCTCCCATGACTATAGGGTGCTCTTTCAAACCTTTAGATGGGGGTTCTTTAGTAGTTAGAGGGCAGTTCTCAGGTTTTCTTCAGACATACCTGTCCAAATAAATGCCTTTTCCCCACTTGGTGAGGAGCATTGTTGACTCAAACAACCGCCTCTGAGAATCCATGATGGGAACTCAGTTTTATAAATCCAGTGGAAGATGTGTTTTTCCTTGCCAAGGAAAAAGAGAAAACTTATTTCAATCAATCAGGGTACAGTGTTGTGAACTTATATATAGGGAGACTACTCCTGTTAGCTTGATGGTTAAAGGGAAGAGTCAGCTCCCTGCTCTCTATCTTTTTATGGGAATCTGGATGCATGGCGTTGTTCTGTGCCAAATGGAGATACGGGATTTGTTGGGGACAGGTAAGTATATCATAAAACTACTTTTAGTACTATAATTTATTTTTCCTTACTATTTTATGCTGAAGCTGACTGATATAATAAAGAGATGGGAGTGGATAGCTGGGAAGAATCATATACTCGACTTGTGAACACCGTTCCTCAGTCTGAGAAATTCTGATCAGTACCCTTTTCATTGTTTCTTTGTCTGTTTTGTCCATCGTATTGTGTTGTGGGGGTTTTGTGTTATTCTTGTTTTTGTTTTGTTTTGTTAAAAGTGATCAAGTTTTGTTATGTCTTTCACAATGTATTTGATAGGCATGCTAACTTAGCTTGTGTCTATAACTTGGTGTTTTCAGGGGGTGTGAACGGTCCGACATCTCCAAACACTTGCTGATCCATGAAGAACCGAAGCATGTGTGCGAGGTGTGTCAGAAAGCTTTCAGACACATAAAAAACAAAGAACTTCATGTCAAAAGGTAAAAATGAGTGTGCTTTTAAGTCGTGCTGTTTGATGCTTCACTTTTTGTTTTCATTGAAGAAGTGAAACAGTTTACATGGTATACAATAGTAATTTACTTAAAGGTCTACTTTAGAGGTTTTCGATAATTGGCCAGCTTATGCAGAAATATGAAATGTTTGATAAATTGGTAAAATAAACATCTGATTTGCTCCCGATCACATGAAATCGATCCGCGAAAGTGGGCATTTTCATCAGAAATCAAGAAAACGGGAGGTAATCAACTAAATCTTGGCATGGCTTTAACCGTTCTTGGATATGACGTCACATGAGTGTCAGCGATGGCAACAGAAAGCAATTCTGATGGTTCTTGCACATCTCGCTCTGAATTTGATTTGTCATGTAAAAACAGTGACTATGATTGCGACAGCCAATGTGACTCTGGGGATGTTTCTGCAAGGCCTTTACCTTATCAGTTTGAACGCTAAGTTTCTTTTCACCACGTCAGTTCCAGCTGGACCACAGAAACGAGCTATTCAGTTCCAACTGGATGCCCGAACACAGCATTCCAAAGGCGTACGGACTTTACCGAAATCTTGAGGGAGACTGCCGAAAGACTTCTCGATGCGATCACGCGTGGACGGCGAGTGGAGATTCTCCTTCCTCAAGCCTTAACGTGTTCATTTAATTTATCAAGTGTGATCTGTCCATAGATAAGAACAGAATGAACATGCGACTATCATACTTATCTGCACGAGCTTACCACTCCGCCTTCAAAGTATATGCGCACTATGCAGACAAAGTTTTTGATCCACTCGAACGGGTTCGGCAATTGTCGGAATAGCTCGTTTCCATGGTCCAGCTGGAACTGACTGACGTGGTAAAAAGAACAGAACGGCCCGGCATGTTTGCACGAACCGAATCCACTTCTTTTGAGTATCTGGATCAGATGGAAACATGTACAAAGAATGTCCGTCTCCTGCTGAGCTGCTGCACTCGCCTACAGCACAATATCTGCCACCCCCTCATGACTTTATACGCTGTGGGGGATCGCAACTCATGTTGATTTCATTTGGCATTACCATGTTATGTAGGTCGCGGCTGACGGCCACTCCATCAAGTGATGACATGGTTTTTCAGTCTTCCTCGTGGGGTTTGAACAGGGTGTGCAAAGGTCGTTTTTTATCTGTTAAATTCTATCGGTGAGTTTTTTTGAAAAAATACCATACTGTAGTTGTATGACATGTATGACATGTAGTTAACAAATTATCGAAAATCTCTAAAGTAGACCTTTAAGTAACATTGATTTTAGCCATTCATTCAGTTTGTTATATATATATATATATATATTTGCGTGTCATGTTTGTATCCTCTCAGTCCCAGGCTTCCTGTGTAGTTGAAAACAAGAAAAATGTTCTCTGGTTTAATTTTTGTACAATTTCTTTTCTCACAAAGGAAAAGTTTTGAAAATAAGAGAATGAAAAAGTACTAAACGAACTTACCAAGAGATCATTTTTTTTTGGAAACTGTTTCTTATCAGATATGCTGAATGCAGTTATGTTTGGGCACATTTTGTAGTGCAGTGCATTGTTTATTATTATGACTTATTCGGTCACTGTGTGTTTGAGTTTTTATTAACATGCATATAGAACATTGTAGCGTTTATTTTGCAATTCAAATAGATGTGAATGGTCAGCTTAGAATGAAAAGATGTTTGTCAATGAAAGCTGTGAAACAAAGTCAGAAAGATGAGGGTAAAGAAATGATGTCTTCATTGCAATTGAAAGTGAGGCATATTTGTGTCACTTTTTTCAGTGTTGATATTTAAATAAAAATCACAAAAACAGTTGAAAGATAATAACCTTGGTACATGTGTACACAGGAGTTTCTGATTTGGTTGTATAAAGACATGACCCCATTGATGGAGGTAATCTTTTGACCAAGTTTCATTTTGCACGTATCTTGGTACCCCTCCTCTCTCCACCCTCATCTCCTACCTAAAGTCTTCATTTGCAGTACATTTGGATTTTTCCTTGACAAGTAGGTACTGATATTGGGAACACTGAGACAGGCGCAAAGTACTCATTCTGCAGAGTTTTGTTTGTTTATGTTGTCTGATGGACCGTTGTCCATCTGATTTGCTGTTGTTGATTTTTATCAAATTTGTAGCTAAGCAACACTGGAACCAGAAGCAAACACACTGTAGTGTATCTGTCTTTAACTAAGTGTTTGGTGGAGAGTTTACCAACTCACTCATAGGATCTTGTACGCTCCATGTCCAAGCACTTTCTTTGTGTTTGCTTTTAGGTCCATGATGGTCCTGTCTTTACTGCCATTATATGGCTTTTCATTAGGATAGATATGTAAGGGGCGTGATTTTTAAAAATGAATGACATGTACATGTTTTCAGCTATCACTTCTAAGCATCAGCCAGTTGTGTATGTTCTGTGACTCAGACACAATGGGCAGAGAGATTACAAGTGCGGAGTCTGTGATTTCTACGGGTATACCTTCACCGACATCAGGAAACACATAGAGCGCAAGCATGCTGACATCAAGACAGTGTCCTGTGAGAAGTGCGCCATGCATTTCAAGTGCGAGCAGCACCTTAGGGTGAGTTTATTTGAAATTATAGGTATCTTTACATTCCGTTACATAAAGAATTGAGCAGAGCAGAAGATCACCCACATTTGCCTGCATGTATTGATATCTCTTAGTCCAAAGGAAACAGGAAGGTAGTAAATCTCAGATCCACTCTGGTTCATCTGCCATCCTTTTTAATCGGTGTACTTCAGTTGTTTTTTTTTTTTTTTTAATAGTTAAGACTTCCATGCAGATGTATGGCAGAATCTGTGCATCAGATATTAACTGATTTTGATCACACTTTTGATGTTGCCATGAAACCATCACCAGGTGGAGACTAATTTCTCTTTCATTGAAAGCTTTGGCCTTGGCTTTCTTAGAATATTATTCATTGATAGAAGGTGGCCGGTTTGCATCCAAAACCTGTTCAGTGAATTCCCTCTTTCCACCATTCCTTGGGCCTTTCAAACTTGTAACCATGAACCATAAGAGACGGCCACATTAGCCGAAGGAACCTACAAAATTCTGCTGGTTTCTTCTCACTTCATTCATCATGCTGAAACATCCCTGTAAAGACTGTCCCAGTCAGTCCCTTCAAAGACGTTTTTTTTCTTGGAATATTTGATAAACTTTGCACTTAAGATTCTATCCATTTATGACTCATTTTACAGGGATTTCTGGTGATGAGGATTGAGAACTTTGATTTTTACAGGGATTTCTGGTGATGACGATTGAGAACTTTGATTATTCAGGTATGATCACCAGCTGTGCTTGTCTTGTCAAGTCATTAGCAGTGGGTGAACTAACCCCCTGTCCACCATGCCCCTTCCCTTCCCCATCTGCCACCCCCCACCTCCCCTCCATCCTGTGTATGTTCAGGAGCACCAGAAGGACTGCGATGTGATGATGATTGAGCGGGCCCCTGGCCATCCACACCTCCAACGGGGGCAGCAGTCAGGCCACCATCCAGATCCCTTCCTCCTTCGCCGTGGATGGCCAGCAGATCACCATCGACGGCCAGCAGATTGCCGTTGACGGGGGGCCCTCAACATCACCGTGGAGCATGTTCCAGGTGGGTTTGATCGGTTGGTTTCTGCTTTGTTGCAAAGTCTTCTCTTTGGGAAAGGATTTTGGAACAGGCTGATGAGTTGAGGAGGAGTGGTGGGGAGAGGATGGGTGGAGAGAGGAGGTGGAGGCTGAGGAGAAGGAATGAAGAGATATTTGATTGAATTCTAGGTATTTTACCCATTGTAGACCAGAATGCTTTTGAGTGAGAGAAGCACCTTTTAATTTTCAAGTAAAACAAATTTGTCTGTATATAAGGCCTTGAAGAATGCAGAGCATTCTAGTTTCAGTGTATATAACACCAAAGTCCCTTCCCAAGGGTATGCAAGTTATCTGTCAAGGCCAAATTGATAGTTAATTGGTTCAGACCTGTACCAAAAAGATGGATCATGAAACTGAAAAACAAGAGCTGAAGTAACATTAAGAATATAGCCTACTATCATAATGAAACTACACCAGATTGTGTGCTTAGGCCAAATGCAGGTGAACTGGCAGTAGCTTGACTTCTGTTTCATGTTGAGGAGGGCCATCTGCCTTCTGCTTTCAGGTGCAGAACAAGGTCTTCATTTTCTCTACTTTCAAACTATTGTTTCATTAAATAAGAATACAGGTTTCTGGATTTGGGATTCAACATTAGAAAAGTAGTTACAGACTCAGAATCAAAAACTTACTGGGAGAATATTTCGACAGGGTCGCCCTGTCTTCTTCAGCTCACTGTTGCTGTTGTGGCAGCGAGGCCTGGTGGGGCGACTGTTGTGTGGGGTGAGTAGTTGTCAGGATCTGATTGTAGATGGGGAAAGTTCAAAACCTTGCTCACTGTTCAGGCTGGGGTGTCTGGTCTTAATTTCGATGGCTTCTGTAACTTTTCTTTTTGTGAGGAAGGCTCTGTAGGGATCTTGGTTTCTTGGGGGCTCAAACTGTGGCCTGTGGCTTGTAGATGTTCATGTATGGCAGAAGTAGATCGGTTTTGGGTGTTCCTGTAGACGGGTGGTGAGTGATCTTGCTGTCTCGCCAATGTAGGTATGGGTACAGTCTTGACACCCTACCTGGTACACTACACCACACCGCTTGAGGGGGTCCATTTTGTCTTTGACATGGGTCAGTTGCTGGCATAGGGAGTTGGTGGGTTTGTGGAACACTTTGGATCCATGTTGTTGGAAGGTCCTGGCTAGATGCTCTGAGACTCTCCTTTAATGTAAGGGATCCCCACTTTCACACTGTCTGTATCTGTAGAAGAAGGGTAGGGAACTCGAGGGTTGTCCCACATCCATGCAGGGTATCCATTTGCAGAAAGGGCAGTCTTAATGTGTTCTTCTTCTTTCAGCGCTTCTTCCTTAGTGGAACACAGTACAGAGGCTCTGTGCATGAGGGTGTTGACAACAGATCTCTTGTGCTGGAGGGGATGGTTAGAGTGAAAGTTCAGATATTGGTCAGTGTGGGTGGGTTTCCTATAGACGGTGATCTCCACCTTGTCGTCATGGGTTCGGGTGATGAGTGTGTCCAAGAACGGGATCTTCCCTTCTGCTTCAGTTTCCGAAGTGAGTTGGATACTGTCATCGAGGGAATTCAGGTGAGTGGTGAAGCTATCAACCTCCGTCTCCTGTATGTGGGTCATGGTGTCATCCACATAGCGGTACCACATGCTGGGAGGGTTGCAGCAGTCTCAAGGGCTACTTTTTCCTTGAGACCACTGCCAACCCTCCCAGCATGTGGTACTGCTATGTGGATGACACCATGATCCACATACAGGAGACGGAGGTTGACAGCTTCACCACTCACCTGAATTCCATCGATGACAGTATCCAACTCACTTTGGAAACTGAATCAGAAGGGAAGATCCCGTTCCTGGACACTCTCATCTCCCGAACCACTGACGACAGGGTGGAGACCACCGTCTATAGGAAACCCACCCACACTGACCAATATCTGAACTTTCACTCTAACCATCCCCTCCAGCACAAGAGATCTGTTGTCAACACCCTCATGCACAGAACCTCTGTACTGTGTTCCACTAAGGAGGAAGAGCTGAAAGAAGAAGAGCACATCAAGACTGCCCTTTCGCTAATGGATACCCTGCATGGATGTGGGACAACCCTCAAGTTCCCTACCCTTCTTCTACAGATACAAACAGTGTGAAAGTGGGGATCCCTTACATTAAAGGAGTCTCAGAGCATCTGGCCAGGACCTTCCAACAACATGGATCCAAAGTGTTCCACAAACCCACCAACTCCCTACGTCTGCAACTGACCCATGTCAAAGACAAAATGGACCCCCTCAAGCAGTGTGGAGTAGCGTACCAGGTAGGGTGTCAAGACTGTACCCATACCTACATTGGCGAGACAGCAAGACCACTCACCACCCATCTACAGGAACACAGAAACCAATCTACTTCTGCCATATATGAACATCTACAAGCCACAGGCCACAGTTTGAGCCCCCAAGAAACCAAGATCTTATCTACAGAGCCCTTCTGCACAAAAAGAAAAGTTAAATAAGCCATCGAAATTAAGACCAGATGCCCCAGCCTGAACAGAGATCAAGGCTTTGAACTTCCCCCCATCTACACAATCAGATCCTGACAACTACTCACCCCACACACAACAGTCGCCCCACCAGGCCTCGCTGCCACAACAGCAACAGTGAGCTGAAGAAGACAGGGCGACCCTGACGAAATATTCTCCAAGAAAGTGTTTGATTCTGAGTCTGTAACTACTTTTCTAATATTGTTTTATTGATGTCCAATTTAGAAACCTTCATGCTGGTTTGCCTCATTTCCTATTGCCTTGTCAGTTGAATTGAATGAACAATATGAGTAACGTTTTTGACTACGCAGTTGTTGATCATCCATGGCAAAAGTGTAAGCAGTAGTCTTTAATTTGCTCTCCTTATTAGTGTGGGTCTAAATGAAAGCGTTTATACGTTGTATTCCAAATAACCTTGGAAATCAGATGCAGCCCATACAGTTTTGCCTGAGTGCACAGAGCTGAAGAATGGGAGTGCTCGATTGACATCCATACTGGATAGTCAGTGCTTTGAGCTGTATTGATACAAATGTGGAACATGACTGAAGATCATGTGTACAGTCTAGTCAACATGTAGCTAATTTAAACATACATAAGCATGTTGAACGTTAGATGCCTTATCAGAATTTGCAGCTGAGGTGTCAGCTTGTAGCCACAATTTACAATAGGAAGCATGTGAATGTGTATGTGTGTGTATGTTTGTGACAAAATTGATTTTTCAGTGTCTGGCCATTGAATGAAATGAAGTGGGTGTAAATCATTGTTGCTGGAAGGAAACGTAAGAAAATCTTGTGTGGTGTCATAGCATTTGAAATTTTGGCCAAAGCTAGCAAGCAACCTGGTCATAGCTTGCAAGAGCTTTATATGGGAGGTATACTGTACCAAACAGGTAGCCTTATGTAGATATACCCACCTTTCCATATCTTGGAATGCCATTGTCCCTTTTGCTGCTTGTATTTGAAATTGAAAGTATGTATTATTGTCTCACACAAAACAAAGAATCTGAAAGGTCAGTAGGTTTAGGTTTTGAAGTATTTTTGTTTTTTATGGAACACAGCTACTATCTTGAAAAAAAATCTTTTACAGATGTGTCATTAGAAGACCAAATGGTGGAAACAACGATTGCTGACATTGTGACATCATCGGGTCATGTGATCGAAAATGCAGACCAGGCAGAGATGTCCGATGGAACAGTCCACATCATTCCAACTGATGACATTGAAGAAGAAGAGGGACCTGCCTGACGAATCTATGGTGCACCTAGAGTAGCAGGCTTCATACTGCTTGTGTGTGAATTCTCTTTTCTTTTCTTTTTTTTTCTGCTTCTTCGGTGCCCCATTGGTGGTATTGTTCCCTCGCTGCTCATTCCAACCTCCCCATACTCAGGTGTAGCGCCAGCAATCCAAAGGGAGGAAACACTGTCCACCAGCATTAAACAGCAATCCAAGAGGAGCTGACATTGTCTGCCAGCATGAAACAGTGATCCAAGGGAAGTTAACACTGTCCACCCACATCAAATGGCAATCCAAGGGGAGCTAATGCTGTCTGCCACCATGAAACATCAGATACAAATTTGCAACAGACATGGCTTGATTTCACTTTTCACGGCCAACAGCAGAGGGGGGAAATTGAGTCACCTTCGAGAACAGGGCATGAAAGGCCATAGGAGTCCATTGGTGGCTTCAGTCTGTGATGTACTGTGTTTTGACAAGGTCAGTGGGACAGCAACAACAAAAGACCCAGGCTATTCAGCTTTCAGGATCTTGCTGGACCAGTCTGATATAGTGTTGTGTTCTTGCTGGCTTGGCCAGGTTCCAGCAAGTGTTGGGCAATAATCACGAGTGGCAGAAGAAGCCTTGGAAAGCCAGTGAACTGATTTCATTACCATTTTCTCTACCCTGCTTTCGTGATGGTGCAGACCTGTTTGGAGCTGAGCCTACTTGACAGGGTTTCCCTTTCTGCTAGTCAGTGCAGTGAAACAGGTATTTACTGCATTTTCTTTGATTGTAGAATCTCACATGTACGGGTTTTCCTTTTTTCTTTTCTTTTTAAAATTTTTTTTTTTTTGTCAGTGGGGAATGGGGGGAGTGGATGGGCAGCTTCAGCTCGCAACAGTTTTTTAGTTTTTTTTTTTTTTTTTTACTTTTTTTTCAGCAATAATTATGCAACAATATGAAAATTTATTTAATTATTTTTTTCTTTATGAATGCATTTATTTAGGTTTAAGTAAGCTATTCCATTAAACAAAAAAAAAAAAAAAGCCGTGCTTTAGATGTGATAATTTCCACAAAGACAGTTTGATCACTGGTGATTGGAAATCGAGGGAAAGGACCATAGGAAGTTAACCTATTTTATGCTGAAGAGTGTTCTGATGGGTTGTCTCCACATATTTTGAAACAGTAGAGTATTGTGGGAAAAGGGCAATGTAAACTCTCATTTCTTTTTCTGTCAGGTGTCAGAAATGTTGACCTAGGTTAGTTTCAGGTGTAGAGTCCACTCTGACCAAAGGTGATTCGTGGCAGACGCGGATAAACCAACCAGAGAGTGGGTGGCTATCTACACTGACACCTCCAGAAAATGCCAGTTTTTGTGTTGGGCATCAGCAGGATTCCAGCTCACACCGCCCAACTAAGGTCTAGGTGCTCCGTCTCTGAGATGGCCAGGTGTTTTTTTTTTCATATCGTTGCTTTGCTTTTTATGTGTCGACATGTTGCGTTGTTAACAGACCTTGCTTAAGGGCTTGAGTCTGTGGCACTAGAAACTGTCACTGTGATTCTCGGGAAAAAAAAAACAAAGCTTTACAAAAACAAAAAAAATGTGTAAAGTGCTTTTGCTCATCAGCAGAACATTCTTTGTGTATTTTTTAATTTAAAAAAAAAGGAACCTGATGAAGGATGAAGATCTTTTGTCCTGGTCACATGTGCCAGTCTGGTGAAGAACTTTTCAGCTCATTTATTTATTTATATCTCAAACTCAAAATTTTACAGGACGTTCCAGTGATACAGTGGACTGTCCTCATTTCTGCGCCCTTTGCTTGCCCTTTAATGAAAAACAGTAACGTCACCAAAGACCTGTGTTGCAGTTAATCCTGCTCTTTGGGTATGAGCAGTTTCACAATAATAATTAGGACTCCTGTGGTTGTCAACGGTTGAGAACTTGAAGTTGTCTGACTCAAGGATAGGTGGGAATGATGAAATCAGTTATTTTCAAAATCTGATCTTTTATGACTTTGTGAAATTACTATAAATCTGTAAGTCGAGAGTGAAAAGGAAGAATATGAAAGTAGCATGCAGACATTACTAACATAGCTTCCAATTTATGTTTGTGTTTGCATGCTATTTTGATTATTTATATTTTTGACAGTCTGCGAATTACAGTGGTGCTAACATCACCGTCTCACACAGGAACACGGATTTTAAACATGCCAACTTCTATATTCAATCTCATCCATTAATACTGAAGTTAAATGACTTCAAACTTTGCATTTGCAGCTTTGACAGTCACGAGGATCCCCAAGTAATCTAAAACTGCCCTTACGTCGTCACATTATATTTGTTTACAGTCAGTTTTAAATGATGATCAGTTTGCCAGAAGACAAAGAAAAAGGCTGACATTGAGAAGTTTGTATGGCAGCTTGCCTCTGTCCCCCACCCTTCTCTGATGGTGATGATAATCATCAATGGCAGATATGTATCATGCATAAAAGACTTGTATTTTATCAATATATGCCAGTGACTATAAATTATTTGCGAGTTTTGCATTCAGATGATAGAAGTCCCCGCCCCTCCCCTCTCTTGTGATAAATGTGGCCTGGAAATTGAGGAAAGTGCAAAAATTAGATGCTGTTTGTTGAACTTGAAAACAGTGAGAGGTGATTCTGAACATGGAAAATCATCCAGATTTTATGGATACCAAGCTTTTTGCTGAAAACAGTAAGAGGTGATTCTGAACATGGAAAATAATCCAGATTTTATGGATACCAAGATAAGCTTGACGGAAAATTACCAAGCCTGTCTGTTTTGAAGATGGGTAATATTTTATACTCAGAGAGAGAGAATGAAGAAGAGGAAAGGAAGTGACAGGGTCAGAAGAGCTGAGATAACATGTTAAAGTGAGGAACTCAAGAATTGATGACAGGTAGGCTAATCTCGATAGGCACCCAGGGCTAATCTTGATAGGCACCCGGGGCTAATCTAGATAGGCACTTAGTAGAGATGACCATCTCATGGGAATGTATGTGATTTAGAAAGGGCTTGTGCCGCATTCCACTGAATCAGTAAGGTTCCTGTAATATGTCATACGTGTAAGCGTGTCTTTGTAGTGAAAGGAAAACAGAAATATACATTGTGATTCTTCCTTCCAAATTAAATGGCTACTTTGCATACTGAAAGTTCTTCACAATCACAGTACTACTTACTCTGGGCCAGTGACAGTGACAGATGTGGTGGAAAATTTTAAACCCTATATTTGTGTTGCCGTATAAAACTAAAATCTACCGAAACTCCCGGGTGTATTTGTGAGTGTTTTATTTTTTTTTTTTCTCCCCCAAAGTTCTTTACATTGAAAGTTCACCCATAAATCTGCCTATTCAACTCAGGAAATTAAACCTTGGGAGAGTGTTAGGCCATGGAAAAGAAAACTCTCCTTCATGGGATTACAATGTCACTGGAATGGTGTGCCAGTCCTGTCAAAAAAAGAAGTATATTATCAGCCTGTGTATATATGTGTACATATTTGTAATCTGGATGATGCCCGTCTCTTTAGAGTTTAAGGTCTTTGGGGCTGAAACTCTATGTATACGGGGGCAGAGTTTAAGATTTTGTTGTCAGTAACCATGAGA
Organism: Conus betulinus; assembly: GCA_016801955.1. NCBI lineage: Eukaryota > Metazoa > Mollusca > Gastropoda > Neogastropoda > Conidae > Conus > Conus betulinus. The sequence goes on along the minus strand of JADBJO010000512.1, from coordinate 85,453 downwards.
TACCCTAGAAAAGTAGTTTAGACTCAGAATCTGAAACTTACTTTGAGAATATTTTGACAGGGTGCCCTGTCTTCCTCGGCTCACTGTTGCTGTTATAGCAGCGAGGCCTGGTGGGGCCGACTGTTGTGTGGGGTGAGTAGTTGTCAGGATCTGATTGTGTAGATGGGGGGAAGTTCAAAACCTTGATCTCTGTTCAGGCTGGGGCGTCTAGTCTTGATTTCGATGGCTTCTTTAACTTTTCTTTTTGTGAGGAAGGGCTCTGTAGATAAGATCTTGGTTTCTTGGGGCTGAAACTGTGGCTTGTTGTAGATGTTCATGTATGGCAGAAGTAGATCGGTTTTGGTGTTCCTGTAGATGGTGGTGAGTGGTCTTGCTGTCTCGCCAATGTAGGTATTGGCACAGTCTTGACACCCTTCCTGGTACACTACACCACACCGCTTGAGGGGGTCCGTTTTGTCTTTGACATGGGTCAGTTGCTGGCGTAGGGAATTGGTGGGTTTGTGGAACACTTTGGATCCATGTTGTTGGAAGGTCCTGGCCAGATGCTCAAACTCCTTTAATGTAAGGGATCCCCACTTTCACACTGTCCGTATCTGTAGAAGAAGGGTAGCGAACTTGAGGGTTGTCCCCCATCCATGCAGGGTATCCATTAGCGGAAAGGGCAGTCTTGATGTGTTCTTCTTCTTTCAGCTCTTCCTCCTTAGTGGAACACAGTACAGAGGCTCTGTGCATGAGGGTGTTGACAACAGATCTCTTGTGTTGTAGGGGGTGGTTGGAGTGAAAGTTCAGATATTGGTCAGTGTGGGTGGGTTTCCCTATAGACGGTGGTCTCCACCCTGTCGTCAGGGGTTCGGGAGATGAGAGTGTCCAGGAATGGGATCTTGCCTTCTGATTCAGTTTTGGAGGTGAATTGGATACTGTCGTCGATGGAATTCAAGTGAGTGTTGAAGCTGTCAACCTCCATCTCCTGTATGTGGTCATGGGTGTCATCCACGTAGCGGTACCACATGCTGGGAGGGTTGACAGTGGTCTCAAGGGCTACTTTTTCAAAATGTTCCATGTACAGATTGGCAACCTCTGGAGATACTGGCGAACCCATGGCAGCTCCTTGTTCTGCTGGTAGAACTCAAGGTTGAACGAGAAGTAGGTGCTAGTGAGGCATAGTTCCAACAGTTCTAGCACCTGTTTTGTAGTGAGTTCACACTGGTGACGAAGGTGGTAGCCATCCTCAATCTTCTCCCGAATGACTTGGAGAGCCTTGGGTACAGGGATGCTCGTGAAGAGTGCACATACGTCATAGGAGACAAGTTTCTCCCTTGGAGCCACTTGCTGGTTTTCCATTTACTGTACAAAGTCTGTACTATTGACTATGTGGTGCTCGTTCTGCCCCGACTGAAGGTCCCAATACTTGTGTCAGGAATTTGGAGGCATTGTACATGACACTGCCACAGCTGGACACAATGGGGCAGAGGGGGGGCGTCCTTCTTGCGTATCTTAGGTAATCCATACAGCTTAGGCGTGGATTCAGAAGTGGGGTAAAGTCACTGGTAAAGACTAGGGGAGAGAGAATCTTCTTTCTTCCATTTCTTTAGTAGACTGGTAAGTTGGTTTTTCACTTTCTTCATGGGGTCAGTCTTGACTTTTTCATATAGTGTCTGTATCACTGAGAAGGGTCTGTACTTCCTGTTGTATTCCTCTTTCGGTAACAATACTGTGGTCCTACCTTTTTCAGCTGGAAGGATGACGATGCTGTTGTCCTGTCTCAGGTTCTTCAGGGCTTGTTTTTCCTCTCATGGAATGTTGGACTTGGGTGGCTTACTGGACTTAATGACTTTGACCACTTCGCTCCATAGGCTGTCAGCTGTGGCTTGGTCTTTGATCTGGCTGCACGCTGCTTCAGTGGAAGCTACGATTTCCTTGAGTGGAATCGATGTGGGTGCAACACAGAAGTTAAGTCCTTTCTTCAGCACACTTGATTCACTGTCACTGAGAGCATGGTTGGAGAGATTGATAATCCATTTGTTGGCATCTGTGGCATTGGAGATAGGTAAGTTTTCGTTGGGATGTTGTTTTCGGCGAAAGTGTTCGAACTTGTCTGTTGCCTGTGTTTACAAACATTGAACTTGTGTGCATGAGCGAGGCAGCATGAAACTAAAATGTCATCTGCGATTTCCTGTCGGAGGATTCTGTTAAGTTCCGCATCTTTCTCTTGGATTTTTCGTTATCGAGCCTCCGGATGTTATGGTCGCATTGTCTGATTCTTTCTTGGATCAAAAGACTGTCAGCTTTCTTCAAGATCTGGGTGTGAAGGAATCAGGCTTCCCAGATCTTGTAGACAATGCGACCATAACATGCGGAGGCTCGATAGCGAAATCCGAGAGACAGATGCGGAACTTAACAGAATCCTCCCACAGGAAATAGCAGATGACATTTTAGTTTCATGCCGCCTTGCGCATGCGCACGAGTTCGATGTTTGTAAATACAGGCAACGAGACAAGTTCGAACGCTTTCGCCGAAAACAACATCCCAACGAAAACTTACCTACCTCCAACGCCATAGACACCAACAAATGGATTATCAATCTCTCCAACTATGCTCTCAGTGACAGTGAATCAAGTGTGCTGAAGAAAGGACTTAACTTCTGTGTTGCACCCACATCGATTCCACTCAAGGAAATCGTAGCTTCCACTGAAGCAGCATGCAGCCAGATCAAAGACCAAGCCACAGCTGACAGCCTACGGAGCAAAGTGGTCAAAGTCATTAAGTCCAGTAAGCCACCCAAGTCCAACATTCCATGAGAGGAAAAACAAGCCCTGAAGAACCTGAGACAGGACGACAGCATCATCATCCTTCCAGCTGACCAAGGCAGGACCACAGTATTGTTACCGAAAGAGGATACAACAAGAAAGTACAGACCCTTCTCAGTGATACAGACACCTATGAAAAAGTCAAGACTGACCCCATGAAGAAAGTGAAAAACTTATCAATACTAACTAAAGAAATGGAAGAAAGAAGATTCTACCTCCCCTAGTCTTTACCAGTGACTTTACCCCACTTCTGAATCCACGCCTAAGCTGTATGGATTACCTAAGATACGCAAGAAGGACCCCCCCTCTGCCCCATGTGTCCAGCTGTGGCAGTGTCATGTACGATGCCTCCAAATTCCTGACACAAGTATTGGGACCTTCAGTCGGGCAGAACGAGCACCACATAGTCAATAGTACAGACTTTGTACAGAAATGGAAAAACCAGCAAGTGGCTCTAGGGGAGAAACTTGTCTCCTATGATGTTTGTGCACTCTTCATGAGCATCCCTGTACCCAAGGCTCTCCAAGTCGTTCGGGAGAAGATTGAGGATGACTACCACCTTCATCACCGGTGTGAACTCACTACAGAACAGGTGCTAGAAGAACTGTTGGAACTATGCCTCATTAGCACCTACTTCTCGTTCAACCTTGAGTTCTACCAGCAGAAACAAGGAGCTGCCATGGGTTCGCCAGTATCTCCAGTGTAGCCAATCTGTACATGGAACATTTTGAAAAAGTAGCCCTTGAGACCGCTGCCAACCTTCCCAGCATGTGGTACCGCTACGTGGATGACACCATGACCCCACATACAGGAGACTGAGGTTGACAGCTTCAACACTCACTTGAATTCCATCAATGACAGTATCCAATTCACCTCCAAAACTGAATCAGAAGGGCAAGATCCTGTTCCTGGACACTCTCATCTCCTGAACCCCTGACGACAGGGTGGAGACCACCGTCTGTAGGAAACCCACCCACACTGACCAATATCTGAACTTTCACTCCAACCACCCCCTACAACACAAGAGATCTGTTGTCAACACCCTCAAGCACAGAGCCTCTGCACTGTGTTCCACTAAGGAGGAAGAGCTGAAAGAAGAAGAACACATCAAGACTGCCCTTTCCGCTAATGGATACCCTGCATGGATGTGGGACAACCCTCGAGTTCCTTACCCTTCTTCTACAGATACGGACAGTGTGAAAGTGGGGATCCCTTACATTAAAGGAGTCTCAGAGCATCTGGCCAGGACCTTTCAACAACATGGATCCAAAGTGTTCCACACAAACCCACCAATTCCCTATGCCAGCAACTGACCCATGTCAAAGACAAAACGGACCCCCTCAAGCGGTGTGGTGTAGTGTACCAGGTAGGGTGTCAAGACTGTACCCATACCTACATTGGCGAGACAGCAAGACCACTCACCACCCATCTACAAGAACACCAAAACCGATCTACTTCTGCCATACATGAACACCTACAAGCCACAGGCCACAGTTTCAGCCCCCAAGAAACCAAGATCTTAACTACAGAGCCCTTCCTCACAAAAAGAAAAGTTAAAGAAGCCATTGAAATCAAGACCAGACGCCCCAGCCTGAACAGAGATCAAGGTTTTGAACTTCCCCCCATCTACAATCAGATCTTAACAATTATTCACCCCACACAACAGTCGCCCCCCCAGGCCTCGCTGCCACAACAGCAACAGTGAGCTGAAGAAGACAGGGCAACCCTGTCAAAATATTCTCAAAGTAAGTTTTTGATTCTGAGTCTAAATTACTTTTCTCATGTCGAATCCAGAATCCAGAAACCTATATTCTTATTTTTAACCAGTCATAGACAGTAGGTACTATGAATTTGTTCTGATTGTACTTTTGATCCTGTAGATACTCTGAGTGTGTATGTACTATCAAAATGTGTGTGTGTTTTGTGTGTGTGTGTGTGATTTGCATTTTTTGTTTATTAATGAAAATGAGTGTGTATTGCGTATGTGTGTGTGTGAGTGAGTGAGAGAGAGAGTGAGTGACGATACTGAGTGTGTGTTTATGTATACAAGTGTATATGTGTGTGTGTCTGGGATGCTGTGATGACACAGTGTGTGTGTGTGTGTGTGTGTGTGTGTGTGTGTGTGTGTGTCTGTGATGACATGGAGTGTGTGTGTGTGTGTGTGTAACTTTTTTTGATGACACTCTGCGTGTGTGTGTGTGTGTGTGTGTGTGTGTGTGTGTGTGTGTGTCTGTGATGACATGGAGTGTGTGTGTGTGTGTGTGTGTGTGTGTGTGTGTGTGTGTGTGTGTCTGTGATGACATGGAGTGTGTGTGTGTGTGTGTGTGTGTGTGTGTAACATTTTTTGATGACACTCTGCGTGTGTGTGTGTGTGTGTGTGTGTGTGTGTGTGTTGTGTCTGGAGTGTTTGTATAGGTGTCACTCAGTGTTTCTTGAATTTTTTAAAAATCGAAATATGTTTTTGTGTGTGTGAGTGAGTGTGTGAGAGAGAGTGTGTTCCCTTGTAACATACAACTGGGGATACATAATGCAAAGATTTTGCAGTTTTAGGCACAGATTTTCGCACAAAAAGTTCCCGGGACACAAATTTTGTGCGGGGAGTACAGCCATTTCTCTAGAGCTCTTTAAAGTTGCAAACTGCGAACTCTTCAAGATGTCCAGTGACTGTTCACTGATGAATGTGGTCAAACACTTCAACTTCAGAGTTTTGGCCCCTGAGTATTGGAGGCTTCAGACTTCAGACTTCACAAAACTTTATTATCTCTTTTTAAAAGAGAATTACACTTGTGACCGCTGCCCTTAAAGTTAAAACATGCATATTTATAGTTACAAACATGGCATTGTAAATTAAAATTAAAATTACTTTCAAACAATAAAACATGCGTGTATCACAAAATGGGAATTTCATTCTTACTCCTTTTTCGGTAGTGCAAATAAAAACATGCACTCAGTCACACATAATGATATCTACATACATGCATGCCCGCACGCATGAGAGAGAGAGGGAGAGAAAGAGAGAGAGAGAGAGGTGATTTATCATTAAAAATCATTAAAACAAGACATAATTCCAGACATTTGTATTCCTTACTGCTCCAGGACATGCACACATAACACCCACACACACTCCAACATCTATACTTTCCCGCTTGCTCACAGACATACACACATGCGCACATGCTTATTATATCACAGATATAAATCACAAATCGTTTGTGAGAAAGAAACCATCCCTGGTTTGATTCAGTGGCTCTTGCTCTCAAAAAACTTGCAGGAGGGGAGGCAAAGATTGGCCTTCGATTTCTTTGAAGAGATTGACTTATTGCTCTTCTTCAGCATTTCCAGTGAAGAGATCAACAAGGACAATGGTATGGGCATTGCAACTATGTCAATCTCGTTTTCACACATTTGTGGAAGAGATCGAAAAAAAATAGTGGCATTGTTCAAACTTGATTCTTCGTCTGAGGCCACTGATCGGAAAAAAAAGTCCTACATGCACATTAAATCCCATTCCATTTTTTGACAGATTTATAAGCCGTTGTGTCGTGGTGGATATAAATGACACAAACATTAACACATGACACTAGTATGGCTGGTACTTCAAAGTTTTGAAGTTGGCTGCTTTAGACAAGAGCGGTGAACTGATAAAGTTAAAAAAAAATAGTGATTTCTGAGAGTCATGCAAGGCCAGTGCAAGAATATTGTTAACATTCACAAAGAAGATTTGGCAGCAACATGGCAAAGAAGATGTGGCAAAGAATGTTGTTAACATCACAAAGAAGATCTGGCAACAACATGGCAAGGAAGATGTGACAAAGAAGTTGTTGTTAACATCACAAAGAAGATCTGGCAGCAACATGGCAAAGAAGATGTGGCAAAGAATGTTGTTAACATCACAAAGAAGATCTGGCAGCAACATGGCAAAGAAGATGTGGCAAAGAATGTTGTTAACATCACAAAGAAGATCTGGCAACAACGTGGCAAAGAAGATGTGGCAAAGAATGTTGCTAACATCACAAAGAAGATTTGGCAACAACATGGCAAAGAAGATGTGGCAAAGAATGTTGTTAACATCACAAAGAAGATTTGGCAAAGTCCTACATTTTTACCAGCACGATTTGGGGAGAAAGTCACGTTTTTAGAGACTGCTCCCTCCCCCTTTTTTCCTACCTTTTTTTCTTCCCATGGAGAAGAGTCTCCATTCATTGAATTGAGAATTTTCTCTCTGGGAGGAAAAATTCTTGAGGGGAAGGGGATTCTAAAATGGGATATTATTCATTTTTGTTTACTTTCATTGCCTTTGGTTGGAACCGACGTAATTCTTCCCCAAACCCTGCAGACAAGTCTCGTCACTTGTTTCGATTGCAAATTGACCCAAAGCTGATCATTCATATCTTAGAACGAAGTCTGGTGGTGTGGACAGACACCGTTTGTCAACTTCTTATATCCTGAAAGATTGAGGAGAGAGAGGAGGAGAGAGAGGATTGATTCCCATCTTGGCTCTGCCTCAACAGGCACACGACCACATGGTGCACTAGCATGATATGTGACATGCCATTTCAAAATTTCATGTGAAATTATTGCAGATGCTCCAGCAACCTGAAGCTGTGTGTGGAGATTCCTTTTTGATGTCTTTCTACTGTCAAGCTTTTCCTGTAGTTTCTTTGTACTAATTTGCCTCCAAATAAACATTCCCTTCCCCTAAAATTTCCATTTTTCGGGAACATTTTTATCTTTATACAAAATTATCTCCCTGTAAAGACTTTCTTCCTCAGAAAGAATCTGTTTTTTTTTTTTTTCTAGAATGTTTTTGTCGTTTTCTTAGATGTTCTCCCAGTCTGGAATATTTTTGTCCTTTTTGTACTGACTTCACCTCCACACAAAGACTGTTCTTGAAGAGAAAGGAAAGGGGGATAATCAAAGAAAGATGTAATAAGAATGAAAAACGTCCGATCAGGCAAAAACAGGGTCAGGGGGGTGCATGCAGAAGAAATGACTGGAAGATGCCAACACCCACTTGAGGTTGGGAAAAGGCGATAGGTAAGACAAGACAAAGCGAAAACGTGTGTGTTTTGCAGAGCAGTTGCTGGCCAGAGGAATTAGGGGTTAGGTGCCAGATAGCACTAAATGGAGGAAAGAGCGCTGATTGGCTTGTATATGAGTGGGTTTACCTGTGTGTATTCCTACTGTGTTCACTGTGAAAAAATTAGGCTTAGTATTAATCACACTTGCATAAGTTTGACATGATTAAGTTTACTAACCAGAGACAGATCAAACTCCCCATTTTTTTGAAAGATTTTTGGAAATTGTTAGGTTCCAGTGTAACAGGTTCCGGTGTAAACTACAGACTGTTAGGTTTCGAAAGGTCGTAACAACTGATTGAATGTGTCTTAGACTAACAGACAGGGGAAGTAAAAAATCGGTTAGAAATGCACGCACCACCCCCATGTATCGTTTGCATTCTCCCCTCTCTGTCCCTATGTGCTCTGTTCCTTACAGTGATCGTGATCTGTCATTTGACACAAAAGTAAGTCGTAGTTTACCATTACAAGCTGGCTTATGGTTTTAGTTTGTCTGTTGAGGTGGTCATCAATGCCCTTAGTTTTGCAGGTGTGTAAAGGAGGTACAAATCGAGTTGCCAAATGATTCCTTAGTCACTTATGTTTTTTTTTCTCTTTACTTTTTTCTAAATCATTCAAAGCATTTATACCCTTATCTCAAGACTCGATCATCTGTCAGTATCTATTCAAATGTACCATGATTGTATAATGAAGCGAAAATGAAAGAGCTGCAGTGACCGTTTGTTGAAAAACCATGTCATCAGAATTTTGTGCTGGTTTCAGTTGACAGAACTTTCTCAGTTTCTGCGCATGTGTTGTGAAAGGATTATGGACAGAGTGGGAATAGACCTACTGATGCCATGTCGCCATGTGATAATCAGTGTTTTGCATGACTGCTGTTCTTTGCAGACAATGCTGTTGTTGCTGTGTGATTGCAGGTTTTGTTTTCATTCCCTGTACTGCTTGACTGTAAGTGTCACTGAAGGCAGCTTTGTACAGAAAGTGTGTGTGTGTGTGTGTGTGTGTGTGTGTGTGTGTGTGTGTGTGTGTGTGTGTGTGTGTGCACACGTGTCTGCGTGCGTTTGTGTGTGTGTGTGTGTGTGTGTGTGTGTGTGTGTGTGTAAAAAAGAGTATAATTTAACCCCATATGTATGCATGTACATTAGTTCATATGAATGAAAATGAATGAAAGATTGTAGATATAGAACACCTTTGGCTGGAAGAAGTACGATTATGAACAAAATGGGGCATTGAACTCCAGTCTCATGATGTCGCAGTGTTGACAACTCTTGCTTTACCTCAAAGCAGTTCAAATATATTTATTAATACTTCCATTTGTGCATGAGTAAAATTCCATCTTACCTAAAGAAAAAAATGTGTTTGGTTGTATTCAGCTTGTTCTGTGTGGGAAGAAAAGGCCACCCATTAGGGCCATTTGAAGCTCCTCTGTCTGTCTGACTAGCACTGCTCATTCCACAGGAGTCGCCAACATTTCCACATTGTTGAAGAACATCTAACTTTATGATGAGCGGGAGAATTAAGAAAAGAAAGAAGACACAGAAACAGTGATGGATAGAAAGAAGGCTGGATAGGGGAGACGAGGAGGGGATGGGGTGGGTGGTTGGAAGTGGAAGGTTAGAGGATGAGAAGAGTGACAGCATTTTTGTCTCTTTGTCACCATTTTAGTCCCTGTCTCTTTACTGGTATCTCTCTCTCTCTCTGTGTCTCTGTCTCTGTCTGTCTGTCTGTCTGTCTGTCTCTCTCTCTCTCTCTCTCTCTCTCTCTCTCTCTCTCTCTCTCTCTCTCTCTCCACTTCTCTTAATCTCTCTCATTTGTTTCTTTCTTCTAATGTTCCATGTTGATTTATTTTAACTCACTCTGTCTATCTGTCTCTGTCCTTTTCTCTGCCTGCTTGTCCGTCTGTTTCTCTGTCAGTCTCGCTGCAGGCAGAAAGGTGACTGATGTCACATGTCGGCACTGGGCCTCACTGATACTGGTCCCTAACTGTATTGGCCCTATTACTGCTGGTCCCTGTTGGAACATGACCCTGAAGGAACTGATCCGTATTGGAATCGAGCCCCAGTGGAACTGGGCCCTTATGTACTTAGGTCCAAACAGGACTGAGCCAGACTGGAACTGGTGCCCATTTGTAGGCCCTAACTGAGCCCTAACGAGACAGCCCTACCCTAACCCCCCCCCCCCCCCCCCCTTTCCCTGACCTATGTTCACGCTGTTTTAGGGGGAGGATTGATTCCAGGTATCCCCTCCGGAACCTGCTCTTCATGTCCAGCCGCCGCAGTGTCAAAAACCATCAGCAAGATGATGGCAGACATTCAATGAAAGAAAGAAAACACAAAGGGCGCTGAGATGGCAGCAACACATGAGTTAAGGGAGCTTGTGTTAACTCCCCGATACTAGACCGAGAGTTTCTTGCTGTCAAATTTAAGGCCGATTTGGTATGAATATGCCAACATGTATGTTTGTATTTGTAGAATATTAGTCTAGTTGTTTTTTTTTTTTTTTTTTTTTTTTTTTTTTTTTTTTTCCCTAATTCAATTTGCTACTTGACAGAAATGGATCTCAAAGTGGAGAGTAATCGTTTTCAGTGAAGATGAGTGCCACAAATAGGGGGCCCCAAACTCTATTTTTTTCCCCTGCTGAACTATGCCCATAATGAAAGGGATTGAAAATGACGTGCAGTACGTTTTCCAAACACATTAAGAGCACTTAACACTACTTGTACTGATACACATTATGATCAGGACATTTATATTGGAGCCATTTCAGTTGTGATTGACCCATAGTTAACTCAGCACACGTTAAATCAAATTATGCACATGGAGGGAGTAACAAGGAGAAAAAAATACAAGAAAAGGGTTTTTTAAAAAAAAAGGAAAAAAAAAAAAAAAAAAACATGGCATTTTTAGAAGCCATAGTTTCTCTGCGAGTTTTGCATTTTATTTTCAAGGGAAGCAACTTTATTTTAGCTGCCACTCGCAATTTCAGCGGTTGTTTCCCTTGCGTCAATTTGCACAGCACCAACTTGGATCTTTGTTCAAACGGTTCGTGGGGTGGGATGCGGACGCCGCGATTTACGATGCGTACGTGCCATGATTTACAACCCGTCTCCGGTACGGTGGCTGTCCTTACTTCGGGTTTTTCTTTTTCTCTCTGCAAAAACACTTTGCTTGTTGTATCTTTTTCAACTTGACACATATTCACTTTGCACTTTTGGAAAGTCTCGTCCGCATGGGTGGGGGGAAGTTGAGTTTTTGAGGAAGGAGCCCAACAGCTGAAAGTTCTTTGTTAGAGCCCAGGATATTTATGACCCGAGCCACAAAGATGGTTTGCAGACGCGGCGAAACTGGAACCGATTTGAATTTTTTTCCTTACTTTTTCTTTTTTTTTTTTTCTTTCTTTCTTTCTTCTTTTTTTTTTTCTTTCCTTTTTTTTTTCCCTTCTTTCCCGTCACAGGGCATTGAAAATACGACTTCTAGGCAAAAAAAAAAAAAAGTATCAAGACACGATATTTCCCCGAAGTTGGAGTATGGCTGCCTTAATGGTGGGATAAAAAAAAAAAAAAGTCATACACACGAAACTCCACTCCTTTTGTTGGGTAGATGGGATTAATCCTTGCCTGTCTATACAGGGAATGTCCGCAGGAGTATCAGCCTGCGGACGACGACGACGACGAAGAAGAAGACACGATATAAAATGCATCGGGGAGGAGGGAGAGGGGGCGGGGGATGCTGGGAAGAAAAAAGGGCGGGAATAGGCGCGTGCTCGTCTGCTTGTTGCTCAGCGCATCTGTGCTTCCTTCGGTTCAATGAACGCGGTAGGTGTTACTCCTAGTAAATTCTGAGGAACATCGGAGTAACGACCTTCATGTGTCGTTATATAAAGAAAGAAAGAAAAAAAGAAGCAACTCTTCAAAGGCAGGTAACCCAGTGTCGACAAGGCAAACCATTCTTTCATGGGAGGGAGTCTTTTTTTCTTTCTTTTTTTTTTTTCTCCCTTCACAATGTGGGGAGTCACTGGGACGTTCACACACACACACACACACACACACACACACACACACACACACACACACACACGAATTTCCAGTCTAACAATGGAGGTACAAGCACTGACACAAACACTCCGCTAGCTTTTTCATCCACGGACAAGCTTCAAAATCAACAACGTATGATGCTGACTGAAACGAAGAACCGTAATTCAAAAAGTGGAAAGTGGAGTGAGGAATACAGACAGACTGACGTCTTGAAGCCTCCAATGGAAAACGCTCACAGGGATTATATACTGCACTGGACACACAGGAGCCAAGGGAACTGAGTGAGCAGACACAGTGGCTGGCAAGGCAGCTTATTCAACAAAGGGATTACGATGCGTCACTAAACAAAACTTACAGAATCTTCAGTATACAAGATCGAAGTCTGTCTACATACAATAGACCATCTCGCAGAACTGAATATGAAAAGAGTAAGTGACTGCACATGCAAACTTACAACAACAACGACACACAACAAAAACTAGAACAATTTACCAACCAACCAACCAGCGGTGTACTGCCACTGTGAAGACTGAGACGACATGGGGCAGACTCATGATACTAGGCCTCCCCAATGGCAAATGTCCGCAAGATCAATCGCCAGCCTGGCCATTGTCGGCGTGACATCAAACTGACACTGCTAAGCCTTCTGGACAATGGGGCGGACTCATACTCGGCCTTTCCAATGATAAAAGAAAATCACCGAACAAATATACATTTAATACTCTCATGATTCCTGCTTTACTTATCGCTAAGTGCATTTATGTAAAAATGTATGCACGCATGTGTTTATGTATGTGTACATCTGCATTTACATTCCTCGCATGCCAGTAAACAGACGGAAGAAAAAAATCTTCTAGGCGGAAGAAAAAAAAACAAACAAAACAAAGGCACATACAAATATATGTGTGTTTGCCAGTTTAGGAATGGGTAAAAGAGATAAGTGCAAGCAGGCGAAGAACTTGAAAGGCACATACAAGTATATGTGCGTGTGTTTACTAGGAATAATGAAAAGAAACAAGCGAAATCCATCTTTAA
>JADBJO010000512.1:45000-50000 GCA_016801955.1 Conus betulinus | reverse complement strand
ACTAATGTTTAGTACAATTTATAGAAAAATTATAACGTTTTTCAAAAAATCAACATAGAATCTTGAAAAGCCCTTGAACATTTTTTTTTTTTTTCTGGATAGAACTGTTAAACTTTTGCAACGCTGATCTCCGTTAACACACCATACCTAACAACAGCACCGACAATGTACCGTATCAGCAGCAAAACCTTCAGAACAGCGGCCTCATGAGCAGACCTGTCACCCAGGAAGTGGGTTCAAATCTACATACGGCCACTGGGATCTCTCCTCCTTCCGTGGCATCTTGAATACTGAGGTGGTGTTGGGTCCACTCCTTCTGGATGTTAAAGCAAGCAAAAACTATGGCGTCCCATGTAAGCCGTTTAGCGCTTAAGACATTGTACAGAGCTAAGCAGTATTCGGACTGCTGTACCTGTTGATACGATGGGGAGGGAGTGTAGGGTGACACTGGAGGTAGGGGTGGATGGAAGCAACTGTCTTTAGCAGGAGGTTTAGCAGGCAAGTGATCTGCGTATATCTAAATCAGAAGGGCCTTTTTGAACATTACCGCGGCGATTCAGAAGCAGGCAAGTGATCTGCGTATATCTAAATCACAACAGGCCTTTCTGAACATTACCGCGGCGATTCAGAAGCAGTGCGGTGTGACTTCTTTGATGACATTGCCCTTAGAATCACACACACACACACACACTCCCCCTCCCGCCGTTGACGATAGCTCGTTTAGCTCGTTACGTATTGCTGACGCTGGAATTGCTACAAGTGTGTTCTCCTAGATGTGGCTCTATGTGGAGGAATCTCAAAAGAAGGGCGTGGATGTAACTCTTCTGGGAGGTCACAAAGACAGGATAGCAACTTAGAAATAAGAGAAAATGAATAAATACATAAATAAAATGAATAGATGAACACATAAATGAATAAGTATATTCATAAAGAGATGAATACATAAATGAATAAGTATATTCATAAACAGTAAAAAAAAAAAAAAAAAAAAAAAAAAAAAAAAAAAAAAAAAAAGAGAAAAGAAAAAAGAAAGAAAGAAGAAAAAGAAGGATAGAAAGAAGATGATCCTATTGACAGTGAAAGAAAAATCCAGGATCAGACTTTGATCTGGAACCGCACCAAAGGATTACTGGATTCATGTCCAGGACGCGGTCCATCTTTCAAACAAGTTTTGTAACAAATCAGTTCAGTAGTTTTCGGTCAGTCTTGCGACAGACAGACTGACAGACAGATTGACAGACAAACCGACAGACGACAGTGAAGACATCTACCTCCTCCATGGCGAAGGTAATAATTCACCGTCTAGAAACGAGACTCCAAAGAATGAGAATAATCGTGTGCCGACAGCTTGCGTTGAAGAGCTTGCGTATGCTACTCAAACAGACTGAAGCGAGAAAAAGGCGCATTTCGGCATTTTTGCTTAATCATATTTGACGTCAAATAACGGGGTGAGTCAACACACCATGCTGGCACGCTTGAAAGTGTGTGTCCACAGAGCACAGAGTAAACAGGCACTCGGGCGCACGAATCACACACACACACACACACACACACACAGAGGCACACACGCACGCACGCGCGCGCACGCACACACACAAACGCGCATGCGCACACACGCACACATACCACACCACGCCACACACACACACACACACACACACACACGCGCGCGCGCGCGCGCGCACGGACCGACGGGTAGGGAAGAAGGAGGATGGGTTGTTGGGGGGAGGGGTTGTCGACAAGGCTGAGTGGTAATATGCAAATTCAACAATTTCATACGTGCGTGGGAGTTCAGGGTATTTTCCCCATTTTATTTGGACACCTCTGCACGCACGTGTATGATTGATAATTACCACACGTTTTTCTCCTGTCCAACTGGGAATATCAACAATAACCTCTCCCAGTATCTCTCCGTCTCTCCCACTGCTCCCTCATTCCCGTTTCCCCCCCTCCCACCTCCTCCCCTCCTTGCTCTAGTTGTTTCACTTTCTTTTTTCTCCCCCTTTCCATCTTCTTCTTCTCTCTCACACTTCTTTTAAACCCCCCCTTCCCCCCCCCCCCCCCCCCCTCAACCCCCCCTTTCAACTCTCTCTTCTCTCTCTCTCTTGCACTTCATCTCTCTGACAGGATTCGGTACCATTTTTTCCCTGTGATCCCCTGTCTTCCAAGAGTTCATAGTTTTTTCTTCTCTCCCCCCCCCCCTCCCCTTCTCCCCTCTCCCCCCCCTCCCCCCCCCCCCCCCCCTCCCCCCCCCCTCCCTCTCATCATACCCACCGTACCCACGTACCTCGTATCTTAAATGCATATATATATATATATATATATATATATATATATATATATATATCATATATATAGTGCAAGAATAAAAGCAGACACACCAACACACTCATCTCCGTTTTTTTTAAAAAAAGCTTTCACCAGACCCTTGTTTCACACACAATATATATATATATATATATATATATATATATATATATATATATATATAACGGGCCGGTGTTGACGGACCTCAGTTCTGACCCCACCGAACTCACCAGACTGTCCACAAACAACGGGCCGTAACTCACCAGACTGTCCACAAACAACGGGCCGTAACTCACCGGACTGTCCTCAAACAACGGGCCGTAACTCACCAGACTGTCCACAAACAACGGGCCGTAACTCACCGGACTGTCCACAACCAACGGGCCGTAACTCACCGGACTGTCCACAAACAACGGGCCGTAACACCAGACTGTCCACAAACAAGGGACCGTAACTACTCACCAGACTGTCCACAAACAAGGGACGGTAACTCACCAGACTGTCCACAAACAACGGGCCGTTACTCACCAGACTGTCCACAAATAACGGGCCGTCACTCCCCAGACTGTCCACAAACAACGGGCCGTAACTCACCAGACTGTCCACAACAAGGGACCGTAACTCACCAGACTGTCCTCAAACGACGCGCCGTAAATCACCAGACTATCCTCAAACAACGGGCCGTAACTCCCCCAGACTGTCCACAAACAACGGGTGAAGTGTCAACGGACATCGTTCTCTCTACACTCAGAAAAAGCTCTCTCATTATGGTGAATTAAAAAGAAAAAGTGCGGTGAATAGTCAGAAAAGATTTCCTCACTGATCTTTGGCCCATAAAGATAAACATTTATCGTGTGCGTATAGCGGGAAGAAGTGGATTTACAGAAAGAAACTGAACCAGAGGCTGAAAGGTCTGAACGTTGTTTGTTCAGGTGGTAAAAGCCCGTGGCGAAGTGTTTACACTGCTGGACAATTCAGACTGAAATTGTCTTCTTCGTCTCGCTCCGAACAGTTAACGTTGCTGGGCGTGATAAGCTTCTTTCGACGCAGGTTTTTATGATCACTGTGAGCGCACGGAAATCGACAGCGAAAACCAGCGAATAACTTTGACTGAGGGGGGAAAGCAGAATCTAACGAAAAGAAAGAGAAAAGAAGAAGAAGAAGACGAAGAAGAAGAAGAAGAAGCGTATAAACACTAATGTCTTTCCCTCAACATTCGGCCCTCCGCAAATAGAGCTTTAGAGGAAGTACAAACAGATCCATTTCATAACAGTTACCAAAATGCACAGAGTAAGTAAGTAGTTCGGGATAACACTGACGCTGGTGAAGCAGTTTTGAACCGAGCAGCCTGCATTTCGAAGAAAGGGTAAGTTTTTGCAAGAGAGAGAGAGAGAGAGATAGAGAGAGATTTCTTAAACAATTCCAAGGAAGTAACATCTATATCCCCGTCCGTTTGTTTGTTTGTATGTTTGTTTGTCTGTCAGCAAATTTACGCAAAAAGTATGGAACCGAGTTCAAACCGAAAGTGATTGAAAGATGGAATATAGCCCCAGGGCAAACCCACTGCATTTTGTTACAGAACCTGCAGTGCAGTGGGTATGGACCAAGAAGTAATTCCAGCAGCGATTCATTTCAGCAAGAATAATGATTGCATTTGTTTTTTTTTTCCACCGGGCATGGGCGCTCTGAAGTACATATATACGAGAGGCAACTTTTTTTTTCAAGCTTACCTAATATTACTTCCCTTGGTCTTAAACCGACGTGAAGTACATGGGAGGTAATCCTCTTTCTTTCAAAATGTACCTACTATTACTTCCCTTGGTGGTAAACTTGATTTTTGTTTTACAGTCATGAACTGAATTAAAGGCCTGGTTCTGGATCAATTTGACCTAGGTGGAGTGCACTCCTGATTTTGTTTTAATCAAGTTATTTTAATTAAAAACCTCTCTTGCATTTGTTTCGCCCGTATCCGGTCGCTCTTTTTCTCCCCTGGTGTTCGTAACGGCCGCACGTGCTCCGTTACTTTTTCCCTCACACACTGCGGCGGCTTGTTCCAAATCAGGGCATCCCCGAGAGGTGACCAGTGAAATCCTAGGTGTAGTACGAGATGTGGACAATGATTCATTCAAAAGACTAGGGTCGTGAGCTGACTGCATTCCATTGATTTATCAAAAAAAATGCGAATACCAGCAGCAGTTTTTGGGCAGAAAAATGCAAAAGGGTTTTTTGAATGAATCACCATTCTCAACAGTGTCGTTCCATACAGGTAGATTCCATTCACACTGTCACGTGCAGGTGTTTGATATTCGACTGAATGACACATGAAGTGCCACAATCTTGCGCTTGGCTGGCAGCTCTTCAGTCGGCTCTACTACCTAGGCAAGCAGCCCGTTGTGTAACTGACAGCGTGGATCGTAAAGCGCTGAGAGTTCGGTTTCTAACCGAGAACAAGCGCTATATAAGTTCTCTTAAGGACAACACCACCACCAATAATTATAATAACAACAACAGTGAAAATAATAACAAGAACACACAGGCACCGCGCTCTCTCTCTCTCTCTCTCAGAATTCTTAAAACTTTCTCTTCCTCTTGTTAATGCTCCATTAACGCTAAGCAAAAAAAAGAAAATCACCAAAGATGTTAGACCAACACGTTTCTGTCACTTAAATATTTTTCATGTACATATATTTAAT
>JADBJO010000512.1:20000-22500 GCA_016801955.1 Conus betulinus | reverse complement strand
ACTGCGTCTCTCTCTCTCTCTCTCTCTCTCTCTCTCTCTCTCTCTCTCTCTGTCAGTGTATCTATCTCTGTCTGTCTCTCGTTATCTATCTATCTATCTATCTATCTATCTGTCTGTCGGTCTGTCTGTCTGTCTACCTGTGTGTTTTTTTTCTAGCGATCTGTGTCTATCTGTCTGTCTATCCATCTAATCGATCTATGCATACATACGGAGATTTTTGGATTCACAAGGCAGTTCGGAATACAGGATGCACGCTTCGGTTGAAAAAAAAAAAAAAAAAGATGAAATCATTTGTAAGGAAGTTGCTTTGACGCTCTAATTTTTCACCCATTCGTGCCGTACTCCGGACACACAACGTCTTCGAGCCTGACGTCATCTCCTGATGGGCAGTAATTGTCCTGCCTACAAGCAACAACGGGACTCGACAGGGGTGGTTTACGGAATGTGGTCAGTCAGACAGACACTCACTCGGCCAGTCAGTCAGCTGGACTCGCATATCAACTTGACCACCCCCTCTCCCCTCACCACCACCCACTACAAAAAAATAGCTGGAGAGTGACCACTCTAGGATTCTATCTCGACTCTTCAGTTTGGAATCTGCAGTTATTGTAGACTCCGATTCCCCAGCCATTCTTTGATTTTGATTCTGCATTCTGACATTTGACATGTGTGTGTGTGTGTGTGTGGCGACTTAGTTTTGAATTAGCAGCCACTCTTTCGTATTTTGACTCTGCCGTCACTCTGAAGATCTGGATTTTGTCGCCACACTTAAAGTACGATCCTGCAGTTACTCTTTGATCTTGATTTTGTCGTCACACCTAAAGTATGATCCTGCAGTCACTCTCCTTTATTAGGATTCCGCATTCACTCTTAGATTTTGCTTAGGCGGCGAGTCTACGCTTTTGATTCTGCAGTCACTCTCAGACTGTAATTCTGCAGTCACTCTCGGACCGTATTTCTGCAGTCACTCTCAGACCGTAATTCTGCAGTCACTCTCGGACCGTAATTTCTGCAGTCACTCTCAGACCGTAATTCTGCAGTCACTCTCGGACCGTAATTCTGCAGTCACTCTCGAACCGTAATTCTGCAGTCACTCTCAGACCGTAATTCTGCAGTCACTCTCAGATCGTAATTCTGCAGTCAGTCTTGCATTGTGATTCTGCAGTCAGTCTTACATTGTGATTCTGCAGTCAGTCTTACATTGTGATTCTGCAGTCAGTCTTGCATTGTGATTCTGCAGTCAGTCTTACATTGTGATTCTGCAGTCAGTCTAACATTGTGATTCTGCAGTCAGTCTTGCATTGTGATCGTGAAGCCACTTTTATATCTTGACCGTGAGGCCACTTCTAGATTTTGATTGTGAATCCACTTTTAGATTTTGATTGTGAAGCCACTTTTAGATTTTGATTGTGAAGTCACTTTTTAGATTTTGAATGTGAGGCCACTTCTATATTTTGATTTTAAATCCACTTTTAGATATTGATTTTGAAGCCACTTTTATATTTGATTGTGAATCCACTTCTAGATTTTGATTGTGAATCCACTTTTCGATTTTGATCGTAAATTCACTTTAAGATTTTGATTGTGAAGCCACTTTTAGATTTTGATTCTGCAGTCACTCTTAAATTTGGATTCTTCGCGACCATAGATTTTAATATCTGAAGTGTCTGTAGAGATTTTGATTCTACACATCCTTTTAGCTTTTTTGTTCTGCAGTCACACTTACATTTTTTTTTTTCTATTACGACCGTGATGTGCATAGTTATTCACCGGTGGTCGCGGGGTGGTGGTTGGGGGGGGGGTGGGGGTGGGATGGGGACGTTTTCAGTTGCATGCGAAGTCACACGCGGTTGGATGCTTGATTGGAAACAACTGGCTAATGGATATGTAATTTAACTCTTTCATCCACAAGCGCCCATGCATACCCTCCGACACACACACACACACACACACACACACACACACACCACACACACACACACACACACACACACACACACACACACACACACACACACACACACACACACACACACACACACACACACACACACACACACACACACACAACGTCTCTTCCTTCTCCCACCACCCGACCCCTTATTTATAAATTTGTATAATATGTGAGCACACTGGGTTCTAGGCCATGTGCTGACCTTGACCTGCCATGCGTTTGTTTCGTTTCGTTTTTTTGTTTTTGTTTTGTTTTGTTCTCAGTTTCGTTTTGTTCATGCCCGTATCGCTCATTTGTAAACACACGTGAATAACAGATTCGTCTTGCACGCGCGCGCCTGCATCTCTCGTGAATATTTGGTACTTCCATTAAAAGAACAGCGTCAGCAACAATTATGATAACAACAACAACAACAACAACAACAACAAATGTAACAACAACGACAACATTAATGACAGTAACAGCCCCCCTCCCCCTCCCTCCCCCCCCCCCCCCCCCCCACCCCCACACACACACACACACACACACACACACACACACACACAC
>JADBJO010000512.1:0-15000 GCA_016801955.1 Conus betulinus | reverse complement strand
CAGCGAAAAGTGGAAGGGGGGGGGGGGGGGGGGGGGGGGGGGGGTGGGGGAAGGGGGGGGGGGACGTGAGGGGACACACACACACACACACACACACACACACACACACACACACACACACAGAAACCGAGAAACAAAGGATACACTGCGAAAAGGCAGAAATAGTTGAGGAAAAGATCTAAGGAAAAGTAGAAGCAGGTAAAATAATGTAAAACAACAGAAATAGATAGGACAAAATACTAAAATTAGAAAAAACAAAACAAAACAAAACAAAAAAAACAGGAAGTAAAATACTGGGGAAGGGGGGGGGGGGGGGGGGGGGGGCTGCGTAGGAAACGGACTGGAGTGGAATATGCAGAAACAGGTGGGGAAAAAGTGGTGAAAGGTAGAAACATGTAGGACAGCGCAGGAAAAGCGCAAGAGCGCACACAGGTTGAACAGGTAGGCAGAAAAAACGTGTGGAAAAGTAGAGGCAGGTGGTGAAATGCATCAAAAAGTGAAAACAGGCGGAGAAAACGCAGATAAAAAAAAGCAGGTACAGGAAAGTAAATGTGGCTAAAGCTGAACACACCTGTGTGCGAAAGGTAGGATGCTTTCCTTAGTGGGGTGTAATGTTAGTCAGCGTGATGATGAAAAGGTAAGAGGCTGTCTTCAGTGGTCACGTTGTATTGGGGCGGTTCGCTGACTGGCGTGTGCGTGTGTATGTGCGTGCGTGTGTGTGTGTGTGTGTGTGTGTGTGTCTGTGTGTGTGTGTGTGTGTGTGTGTGTGTGTGTGTGTGTGTGTGTGTGTGTGTGGTGTGTGTGTGTGTGTCATCACGCTGACTAGCATTACACCCCGCTAAGGAAAGCATCCTGCCTTTCGCACACAGGTCTATTTAGCTTCCACCACCTTCACCTTCCTATACCTGATTTTTTTTTTAAAAACTACGTTTTCCTACCTGTTCCCGTTTTTTTTTTCAATAATATTTCGCCCCACATAGTTCTATTGTTTTCCATTATTTTCCCCCGGTTCTGTTGTTCCCCAGATTTTTCTGCTGTTCCTACCTTTCTGCTGCGTATTCCTGTTTGTTCCTACTTTTTCCCCCAAACGTTTCTTCTGCCTTTTCCTGATTTCCCCTCACACGTTTTACTACCCCATCCCACGGGTTTCCTGCGTTTCCCACCTGTCTCTACTGTTTTCCTCCGTGTTCCTACCTGTTCTACTATACTCCACACCTTCCATGTCCTGCTTGTTTCCACTTGTGCTGTACGCTTTCCTACCTGCCTTTCTTTTGTCCCTGTGTTCTCCCTCCTGTTTCCACTTACACTATGTTTTCCTACCTGTCTACCCTACATTCTCGCACCTGTTTCTTTTCCTTCTTGTCTTTTTATTTTCTTTCATTTTCCTGATTCCACTTTCCCGTATGGTTTTTCTGCCCGTTTTCTCACTTTTACCACGTTTTCTAACTGTTTGTACATGTTCACACCCGTTTTCTTACCTGTTCCTACGTTTCCCTGCGTTTTCCTTTTTCTACATTTTTCTACGTTCTTCTAGCTGCTGCTAAGCTTTCTTAGGTTTCCCTGTCTTTTTCTACGCACGCATGCACACACAATCGCACACACACACACACACACACTCTCTCTCTCCCTCTCTCCTCTCTCTCGCAGGCTCTCACACACACACACACACACACACACACACGCACGCACGCACGCA
Source organism: Conus betulinus (assembly GCA_016801955.1). Classification (NCBI taxonomy): domain Eukaryota; kingdom Metazoa; phylum Mollusca; class Gastropoda; order Neogastropoda; family Conidae; genus Conus; species Conus betulinus. Next base: position 13,304 of record JADBJO010000512.1, on the reverse strand, counting down.
CGCACGCACGCACGCACGCATGCACACACACGCACGCACGCACGCACGCACTCACGCACGCACCCAAAACCGCTTCCCGCCCTCCCTCAAGACACATAGATGAACAAATGAATAGAGAAATTCCTCGGACATGCTGACAAACATTTCGACTCTCACCCCTTCTCCACCCATCTCTTCGTCTCTCGCTTCCCCCACTCCATCCCCCCTCCCCGTCCCCCCTCCCCCTCCCCCCCCTTCCCCTCCTGTTTCCTCTCTCCAGTGGTGGCTGAAGGATGCTCAGGGAGCGGCAGGGCGCGGGGTACAACAAAACTTGATCGACGATTCCCTGTCGGAAGTCCTTGGAAAGTCCTGGCCGCACAATCCACCGATAAAACATGACTGCGCATGCTCCTGCGATAACCAACCGCTGAGCCGTGTGTGGGAGCTTCCGGCGGAAAGGAGAGAGAGAGAGGAGGGTGGGCGGGGGGTGGGGTACGCGGTTGGGGACGGAGAAAGGAGAGAGGAGAAACATACGCACTCACAAACACACATATATATGCAGACACAGACACAAACACAGGCAGACAGACAGACAGACAGACGGACAGACAGACGGACACACACACACACACAACACACACACACACACACAACACACACACTACAACTACCCATTGCAACACACAAACACAAATACACACACACACACACACGCGCGCGCGCGCGCACGACTGCCATGACGCAAAACGAATAATTATAGGGTGCATAAGTAAGTATCTCATATTCCTGTAAGACAAAAAACAGTCGCTTTGCCTTTCTTTTCCTTAAGGGGGGGGGGGGGGGGGGGGGGGGGGGGGGGGGGGGTGCTAGACTTTCTCCATTGATTTTCTCCTTGATGGGACTTCTTGATAAAACTTTCTTCAGTGGACTCTTTTTTTCCCCCTTCTCACCGACATTTTTTACCATGCACATTAAAAAAAAAAAAAAACTTATTTCATTTTGTGTGTGTGTGTGTGTGTGTGTGTGTGTGTGTGTGTGTGTGTGTGTTTTGTGTAATTATCAGGAACTTCTTTGCAGACTTTATCCATTTTTTTTTCTAACAGGGACTTTTGGGTGGATAGATAAATTTGTAAACAAAGTTTTTTTTTTTTTTGTCTTACAAGGACATTTTTAACGGACATTTTTCGTACCATTTTTTGACATTTTATCATGATCTTTCTTTTCACAGAACTTTTCGGAGACATTTTCCCATGATATCTTTTTTTTTTTTTTTTCTTCCTGGGCTTTTTTGGCTGATTTTCGTCATGGACGATGTCTTGGGATATTTTCGCATGGTTATTTTGGTCCAGCAATAAATATTGATAAAATCCTACACAACATCTACAACAACAACAACAAATAAAAAGAAACCCCCAAATAAAAAACAAAACAAAACGAAGAGGAGTGGGAAACAACAACAACAAAAAAAGAACCTATCCAAGGTTTTTTCTGTGCCCGACTTTGTTTTGAAGCGGTTAGTTATATGGGGTTTGTACATGCAAGCGCATGCTTCTCTCTCTCTCTCTCTCTCTCTCTCTCTCTGTTGTGTGAGTGTCAATGCTTTTGTGGAGAGAGAGAGAGAGAGAGAGAGAGAGAGAGAGAGAGAGAGAGAGAGAGAGAGTTGCCCTCGACGTGATAATTTCTTGTCTTAATTGGAATGATCTGGTCACTGAGGATCTTCGATCCCAGCTCGCTCTGTGGATGTTCTCACGTGAGGTGGAGGCTAATTCTTTGTGTTTAGATTACAAATTCCCACCATCCCTCTTTTTACCTTTTTAACACTGCACCACCAAAAGACCCCGGTTTCAACGAAGGGAGATAATCTTATCAGCAAATCGACAAGTCGAGTCTCGTTGTCGGGGAGGATCAGCCGACTCCGGAAGTCCTCCTCACCAGGGTTAAAAGCCGCGGTTAGAAACCCCAAAACCGAAGTAGATCTGGGGTGGGTCTACAAAATAAGAACACGAGGCGGGAATCCCAGATCGAGCCAGTTCCTAGCCTTGTTGTTTCACTTTACGTTGTTCGTATCCCACCCGACTGCATGAGGTGTATCAGGACGATTGCCTCATCAAAGTCGATGCCAAATTGTTCAAGTCTCAGAAAAAACGAAAACGCACAAACAAAACAAAAAACACATAACAGTAATAACAACAGCAACAACACTTCAAACCAACCGTACTAACATCTTTTGGGAACATGCTTCATAGTGAGTGACTCACACATTGGCGTACACCAAGGAGCCTCCAGTTCGCCTCACCTGTTAAAAGATACGTGTGAGTGTAAAAAGGATTGAACTGTAATCGGTGCCCGCCGCCGCCACGTGGTAGACACTCTTTAAGGTTTGGACAAATCTGACAAACGATTGAAAAAAAATCTCTTTGTGTATAAGACTGTCAAGGAAGCGAAATCCTTCTCAAAGGGCCTGAAGCTTGACACATCAATTTAGTTCACTTACTTAAGCAATACCATCAGGATTTTGCCCGTCCTGGACGTAGACCCATCCAAAATCCGTGTTAATAAACGATCGTTATTCCTACCCTTAAAAGTGAAAAATCTTTTCATCTCGGAAAGCTCACGGCTGAGCTGGTGGCAATTCTAATGGCGCTTAACTTTCTTGTTGATACTCCACTTACTATCTACAAAGCACTTTTCTGTGTGGATTCTAAGTCTGTCCTACAAGGCCTTGAATCTATTGCTGTAAAAAATCGAGGTGAGGTGATCTTAAAAATAAAAACATCTTGTCAGTATTCTTATATCAAGAGGTACAACAGTTGATTTTTGCTGGATTCCGTCTCACTGTGGGATTTCTGGTAATGAATGGGCTGGACCGGGCTGCCAGAAAAGGAGCACGAAAGTCCGATGAATCCATAGAAATCAACATTCCTCTGTGTTTTTATACGAAGGATATGGTCTCTTAAAAAAGACGTGTACTGAAAAGGTTTATGAAGCTTACAAAAACTTGGTTCTTACTAAAATACATCTACCTCACTCCAAATTGCTCTGCTGTGACAAATCCCAGTCAGCTACTTTTTCTTCTAGCAATGCGGCTAAAATTGGAAAGATTATCTATCAATCGGCCAAACGTAAACGTTCTTGAAAAAAAATAACCGAAAACTTGAATCCCTGTTTTACAGGCTTAAGCTAAACGCTTTCCGTACAAAATTTCGCAAAAATTTAAATTGCATCTGCGGAGCAGTTGAAAGTTTCACAACCCAGCATCTTCTTTTCTACTGCGCATATTTCAAAAAGGAAAATCCTGACTGCCTGCGACTTGATGGCACGTGTATTTTCCAGAGGTCTTGTTTCTTTTGTTAAGTCCTTGATGATTAGTCCAGTGGGCTCTTTCTTGTAACAAGTGTTCCGACAGATATGAGCGCTTAACATTTTGGTTATACCAGATATCCTGTACTCCTTAATGTTTTAATACTTGCTTTGGGCTAATGTTAATTGTAAAGAATTTTGTATGAATCACTATATATAGCTAAACTGGTTGTCACAAATCTCTCATCGGTCCATCAACACCACACACACACGCACACACACACACACCACGCGCACACACACACACACACACACACACACACACACACACACACACACACACACATATGCATATACACGCGTGCGCGCGCGTGAGAGCGCGCGCGCATGCATACACACGCTACTTCCCTAACTCTGTCTAAAATCACTTTATGTGAATAGACGTTAAATTGAAGAACGAATGCACACACGCACACACACACACACACCACACACACACACACACACACACACACACGCACGCACGCACGCACGCACGCGCACACTCACACACACACACACACACACACACACACACACACCCACACACACACACACACACACACACAAAACACACACACACACACGCACGCACGCACGCACGCACACTGACACACACAAGAATGAATAAATAACGGTGTGTCCATTTAAGCTTCGACCCCTCATGAAGGAGCTAGTAAACAACATACATGCCTATGATTTATGATAGTAAAATAAAATGAAGGCAAAATTACAGTCACTACAATAATCGTATCATGCAACGTTGGGAAGTTGCTATTTTGTACATCTGAAAGTCCTACAACAAGAATGAAAAATTCCGAAGAAAGTAAGATGATATGCATGACACAAACGAGCTTAGCTCTAGTTAATGAGATATTCTGTGATATTTAGAGTAGAATTTTTTTTTCTCTTATGCCATTCAGTCTTGGCAATAGACAACGAGCTTCATCTCGTTTTCTTTTGACATCCTACACAAAAGACACATCAAATTACTGTGACCATACATTTCAAGATCAAAACATACAGAAAACGAAACAGATCGAATAAGACATGTATATATATATATATATAATATATATATATAGAGAGAGGAGAGAGAGAGAGAGAGAGAGAGAGAGAGAGAGAGGAGAGAGAGAGAGAGAGAGAGAGAGACAACCCACCTCTGCAGGATGGGCCTAAATCAACAGCCATCCACCCCCACCCACCCTCTCTGGACTAAACAAACACAACCAACAGCTGAACATTAACCCTAAAATCTGCCCCCAAAACGATGATTAAAAAGAAAGTACGTAATCACAGCACTGAAGAAACCTGTGAATGAGCGACCCAGACTGAGTAGAGAGAGAGAGGGGGGCGAACGAGCGAGCGAAACCAGCTTTCTGAAGGTCAACGGAAGTACGGGAAAAAGGTCATTCTCCGGGCGGCGCCCTCTGGCGAAGTCAGGGGAGACCAAAAAAAAAAAAAAGAAAGAAAGAAAGAAAGAACACACACACACACACACACACACACCGACAGGCAGCAGGGCCAAGTGTTGTCAATGAAATTCGGTGAATAATTGATGTGGGCCAAGGCTCCATTCACTATACACAGTTTTCTTGTCTGTCTATCTGTGTGTCTGTCTCTGTGTCATTGTCTGTGTGTCTGTGTGTCTGTGTGTCTGTCTGTCTGTCTCTCTCTCTCTCTCTCTCTCTCTCTCTCTGTGATTGAAGGAACGTAGTTTAAAAAAAAAAAAAACTATTTCTATCAGGCGTGAAAATTGAGAGAGTGAAAGGAGTGATATGTGTGCATGCGTGTGTATGTGTGTGTGCGCGCGCGCGCGTGTGTGTGTGTATGTGTGTGTGTGAGCTCTCTCTCTCTCTCTCTCTCTCTCTCTCTCTCTCTCCTCTCTCTCTCCCCCCCCCCCCCCTCCCCTCCCCTCTCACCCCAGTCCTAGTGAATGAACAGACGAACACCATGCGAAGGTATTTCTACAACGTGCACAAGTGGAGGCAGTTTGAGGACAAAGGGGTGCGGAAGAGGGAAGGAAGGGAAGGGAAGGGAGGGGTGAAGGGAACAGAGGGGGGACGAGGGAAGGAATGAAGTAGGGGATTGGAAGGGGAAGGATGATGGACGAGGGAAGGGGAATGAACTGCGGAGGAAATGGAGAGGGATGGGGGGAAGGGAAGGCATGTTAAAGAGAGGGGTTGAGTCCGAAAGGAAAGTGGACTCATCCGCGGGAAAATGTCTGTGTCAGGAAAGAAATGTGCAAACAATGATTAGTTTCTAAGTATATACGTGTTCATTCATTCGTTCATTCATTCATCATTCATTCATTTTCGTTCGTTCTTTTTTCGTTCGTTAATTCAATCATCCATCCATTCGCTCATTTGTCCCTACGATCGTTCATTCATTCCGAGTTCAGATAGTCTGTTATTCGTCGAGCTTCCGATATTCCTTTGTTCTTCCATTCATTCATTCATTAAATCGGTCAGTCAGTCATTCGTTCATTACATTTTTTCATCTTTCAATCTTGCAATTCAACCATGCCCTCTTTTCGCAGAGAGAGAGAGAGAGAGAGAGAGAGAGAGAGAGAGAGAGAGAGAGAGAGAGAGAGAGAGAGACGCACGCACTGACACACAGAGAGAACCGGGGAGTTCCTATGGAGTGTACTTTTTCAGTCAGTCAGATAAAAGGAACGCCCCGCAGTTTGGCAAAAAGACTATACACACCACACATCCATTCACAAAACCGTTGGAAGAAACGGCGGGAACACATGGCAAACCCCAACCCCTCAGCCCCTTCCATCCTCTCTCTCTCTCTCTCTCTCTCTCTCTCTCTCTCTCTCTCTCTCTCTCTCTCTCTCTCTCTCTCTCTCTCTCTCTATTTCCACCTCATCCTTTCCCTCTCCCTTTTACCCCTTTGTCTGTCTGTCTGTCTCTCGCAACCTTTCTACCTCCTTCTTTCTCTCTGGTCCTCCTCTGCCCCCTCTGCCCTATCTCCTTCCACCCAGTCCTGAATTTCTATCTTCTCTCCATCCACTCCCCCCCCCCCCCCACCTCTTTCTTCCTCTCTTTTCCCCCTCTCCCAGCTCTCTCACCTCTGGTTCTCTCTCTCTCCCTCTCTCTCTCTCCTCTCTCTCTCTCCTCTCTCTCTCTCTCTCTCTCTCGCCACCCTCCCTTCCTTCTCGCAGTCTTCTCTCTCTACCCTCTTCTTTTGTCTGTATTCCTTTCTTTTCTTTTTTTTCCCTTAGCCGCTCCTCCTTCTTCCCATCTCTCTCTCTCTCTCTCTCTCTCTCTCTCTCTCTCCTCTCTCTCTCTCTCTCTCTCTCTCTCTCCTCTCTCTCTCTGTCCAGCCCACTACCACTACCCCCAACTCCCACCTTCCCATTTCTTCTTCATCATATCATCTTTGCCCTCCTTCCTGTTTCTATAGATAATCAGAAATGATATAGAGTCCTAGGCTCCCACCCCCACCCTCATCCCCTAAAAAAAAAAAGGGGGGGGGGGGGGGTGCAGAGATTGAAAAAAAGAAAGGGGGGGGGGGGACATAGAAGAATGGTCAGGAAAGGGGACATAAACGAAGAAAGACAAGACGAATGAATGAATGGGTTAATCTTGCATGGGTACAGATTTAGGACAATCGAAGGCTTTTACAAAGTTCAGTTTCATCATAACACCATTAGTGAGTTCTTACCTCACATTCTTTCTCAAACAAGTACACACGCACAACGCACACGCACACACACACACACACGCACGCACGCACGCACGCACGCACACACACACACACACACACATACATACATACACACACACAACACACACACACACGCGCGCGCGCGCGCGCGCGCGCGCCCTTTTCCAAGAACTGTTACTTCAAAGTCATTAAGAACGTGAGTACAGAATGAAAAGCGCAGGAATCAGCTGACCGTCTACAGAAACATATTACAATATCGTCTCCCGTCCTTCTGACTGAACACTCAGATGGTAACGTCAAACCCCGTGGGTATTAAACGAAGAGCAACACTTTACAAACGTCACTTCCTTAAGGGTGCTGGGGGGGGGGGGGGAAGAATACCGATCACTTTTATCTACCAACCACACGCTATCATTTCTGGTGCCTGGGAAAAAACAACTGGTGAACATAACCCTAGGGGACCTCCTTTTGGAATTGTAACATGTAGACACATCATTTACTTTTACCTGCATCGGGGTTGACGTGGATTTCAAACGGATGTCACCGACTGGTTGTTCCAATGAAAACCATGACTGGGGATAATTCATGTCCATGTCCAACGGAGAGGGCTCATGTTTATTTCGGTTGCCAATCTGTCTGTTGCTTATTTCGGTTGCCAATCTGGTCTGTTGCTTATTTCGGTTGCCAATCTGTCTTTTGCTTACTTCGGTTGCCATTCTGTTTTTTGCTTATTTCGGTTGCCATTTCTGCCTTTTGCTTATTTTCGGTTGCCATTCAGTCTGTTGCTAACTTCGGTTGCCATTCTGCCTTTTGCTTACTTCGGTTGCCATTCTGGCCTTTTGCTTACTTCGGTTACCATTCTGCCTTTTGCTGCTTACTTTCGGTTGCCATTCGGTTGCCATTCTGGTCTGCCTTTTGCTTACTTCGGTTGCCATTCGGCCTTTTGCTTATTTCGGTTGCCATTCTGCCTTTTGCTTACTTCGGTTGCCATTCTGCCTTTTGCTTATTTCGGTTGCCAGTCTGTGTGCTTACTTCGGTTGCCATTCTGCCTTTTGCTTACTTCGGTTGCCATTATGTCTTTTGCTTACTTCGGTTGCCATTCTGCCTTTTACTTACTTCGGTTGCCATTCTGTCTTTTGCTTATTTCGGTTGCCATTCTGTCTTTTGCTTATTTTCGGTTGCCATTCTGCCTTTTTGCTTACTTCGGTTGCCAGTCTGTTGCTTCTTTCGGTTGCCATTCTGTCTTTTGCTTATTTCGGTTGCCATTCTGCCTTTTGCTTATTTCGGTTGCCATTCTGCCTTTTGCTTATTTCGGTTTGCCATTCTGCCTTTTGCTTATTTCGGTTGGAGGTGGGGATGGGGGTAGATAGTCAGCGCATGCGTATGTGCATATCAACAGAAAATAGTCAGATATTTCCCCTCTCCCCCCACCAACTGCCTTCTTCCAACGTTTCTGTTTCTGCACGAGATGACTGTGTTTCAGTAAATGTAAACTATGGAGAACTTAAAAAAAAAAAAAAGAAAAAAAAAAAAAGGAGCCATGATTTCAGCTCGAGTCGACCCCCCCCCCCCCCCTCCCCCAACACACAGCACCACTAGATACGAGAGAGAGAGTAGAGGATAGAGCGAGAGAGAAGAGTAGAGAGATAGAAGAGAGCAGACAGACAGACAGAGATGACAGACACTTACAGTGACAACCAGGAAGATAGAAAAAGACCTACGAGCAGACAGCTATCTCTAGAAATTATGTAGAGAGAGACATCCTAGATAGAGCAGAGAGGTTGGTTTTGTTGGTCATGGACAGCGCTGAAGTTCATGCAGGTGTTTATCACGTTTCCGCTATCAACATAGCTTTGTGTATGTGTGAGTTGATGTCGTTGTCGGTGAATTTTTGGTCAGTCGAAAGTATGAGAGTTGTGTTTTGCGTGTGTGTTACTGTGTTGTGTTGTAATGCGTGGTGCTGTGTAGTGTGCTTGCTTTTGTAGTGTTTGTGGTGGGTGTTTTGTGTGTGTGTGGTTTGTGTTATGTGTGTTTGCATGCGTGATGCGCGCAGCGCGCGCTGTTTGTGTGTGTTTGTGTGTTTTGTTCGTGCGTGTGTGTGTCCTGTGCGTGGCATTGTATCCATTGCGCGCGCTCGTGCTGCGCGCGTGTGTGTGTTTCGTTGATAGTGTGAGAGAGAGATACCGAGACAGCAGAGTCAGAGAGATATGGTGAACCTGTGTGTGTGTGCCTGTGTTGTTGTGTGTCTGTGTGCGCGTGCTGATCGTGCGTATGCGCGCACTGCGCGACGGGCATGTGACGTGGGATACGGGTGGGGGAAAGGAATTCGGGTGGTTGGAAAGGTGGTTGGGAGCGCAATGGTGACCTTTCCGTGTCAATTTCCAGAGAGATCCTAAACAGATGGTAAGTGTGGTTGTGACCCGCTGACTGCATGTGCAACGCACCTCGTTGTTACTAGCAAGTTCCAGGGCTGTGACAGCTGACTCGAGAGTGTCATTGCCCGTCATTATTTGTGATGTCTCTGTGCACCGTTTTGATGCGCGTGCGAATCACGACGTTCCCTCGCATGAATGCAGTGTCTGCCGCTTCTTTCAAGTGATCTAGGGAGAACCGTTTTTTTGAAAGGACTAGGACTTTTGGTGGATGTTTGGGGTGCTTTCTTGTGTAACTTTTATTTCTGACGTGGTCAAGTTCTCCACTAGCAGAACTTTATGGGAGGGTGGTGTGATGACCGACCCTTTGTGCTACCGGCTCGGTTTTCAAATGTTCTCCCACCACAACTTTGTAATGTGACTGTTTTTCATGTTTTTTTGTTTCGTTCAACCTTGGAGAGTCCTCTTTACCATAACGCGTTCTTTTCCCGTCTTTGTGTGTGTTGTGTGTGTTGTGTGTTACTGTGTCAGAAGTGGTGGGTGTGGTGCCCCGCGGGGCGCGCGTACGCTCGCTGCTCCGCCGGGTTGTGTGTTGGTGTGTGTGTGTTCGGTGTGAGTGTTGTGCGTGGTCGTGGTGTGCGTGTGGTTGTGAGTGTGGTGTGTTTCATGCGTGCGTGTGTTACGTGCGTGTGTGTGTGTGTGTTTGTGTGTGTGTGTGTGTGTGATTTGTGTGTGTGGTGTTGTGTGGTGTAGGTGTGTGTGGGTGTGAATGATTGATTGAGGGAGTGTTTGTGTGTGTGGAGTGTGTGTGGTGTGTTGTGTGTGATGTGTGTGTGTGGTGTGTGTGGTGCACATGCGTGTGTATATGTGTCTGTGTGCGTGGCGTGCGTGCGTGCGTGTGCGTGCGTGTGTATCGTGTATGTATGTATGTGTGTGTGTGTGTTGTGTTGTGTTGTGTGTGCGCGCGCGTGCGTGCATGCGGTGCGTGTGTGCGTGCGTGCGGTGCGTTGCGTGCGTGCGTGTGGTGTTCGCGCGCGCCGCGCGCGTGTTTTCTGTCTGTCTGTCTGTGCCCTGCGAGGGCGAGCCACACGTGAGTTTTATTTGCCATCATTGCAATTGTCATCAAACCGTCGTCGTCCTCGATGTCGCTCTCATAGTCGTCATCGACATGGTCGTCAACGTTGCCATCATCATCAATGTCGCCGTTGTCATCGTCGTCGCTAACATGACCATTTGCACCACCGCCACCGTTCTGCTCATCATCAACACCATCATCAATGTGTTCATTGTTCTCTTCCCCTTCACAGACCTTCCCTTTGGTGACTGTGCACAGCGCTGATGTGCGTTGTCGTCGTCATCGTCATCATCCTCACTGTCATCATCAACACCACCACCACCACCACCACCACCATCATCATTATCGTCATCAATTTTCATGCCTCCCTTTACAGAAGTTGTCTACGGCGGCAGTGTTATGCAGTCGTCGTCGTCGTCATCCTCATCATCATCATCACGTCACGAACCACGACGACCACCACCACCACCACCACCGTCCTCATCATCATCACTGTCGTCGTCATCGTCGTCATAATCATCGTCATCACCTCGTTTTGCCGTCGTTATCAATATTATCATTATCGTCGTCGTCATTATCATCATCATTGTTGCTGTCGTCGTCGTCGTCGTCGTCGTCATCATCGTTGTGCGTCATCGTTATCATCATCATCTTCATCATCATCGTCGTCATCATCATAATCGTCGTCATCGTTTTCGTCGTCGTCGTCATAATCATCATTATTATCATCGTCCTTATATCGTCCGTCGTCCGCCATCATCATCATTATCATCATCATCATCACATCACCATCACCATCACCATCATCACCGTCATCACCATCATCATAATTATCATCACCATCATCATCAACATCATCACCGTCATCATCACCACCACCACCCACCACCACCACCACCACCTCCATCATCATCACATGTGTGCCACATCCTCCCTTCACGGACCTTCTCTAGGTTGGCGGTGCACAGTGGCGATGTGTGACACTGTGATGACACATATGCCAAGAATGCTGTTCCCGTCCGTCCCCCATGTTGGGCGCTCTATTACCCAGGGGCCAAATTGCCACCCTTTTCCTTCCTTCCCCCCCCCCCCCCCCCCCCCCCCCCCCCCCCCCCCCCCTTCTTCTTCCTGGCCTTCCTTCTGCCCCCGATACCACCACCCCCTTTCCTCATCTTAACCGTATTCTCTATCCGCCATCCCACTCCCACCCTCTCATGACTAGCCAGGAATGTGCGTGTGTGTGTGTGTGTGGCGTGTGTGTTGTGTGTGTGTGTGTGTGTGTGGTGTGTGTGTGGTGTGTGTGTGTGTGTTCTGCGTGGTGCGTGCGTACGTGTGTGCACGTGTGCGTGCGCTCGTGCTTGCGTGTGTGTGTGTGTGGGGGGGGGGGGTGGGTGGGGTGTGGGGGAGCATTCAGAGAGATACATAGATAGATAAATTTGATAAATAGCTATATTAAATTTGATCTAAGATTTTACGGAATAAAAATGTATCATCAAATTTTTTGCATGTTTTAAAAAACACCTTTGAATGTCATACAATCTTGTCCTTCAGTTGTTGTGTGTGTGAGTGTTAGTGTGTGTGTGTGTGTGTGTGGTGTGTGTGTGTGTGTGTGTGTGTGTGTGTGTGCGCGCGCGCGCGCGCGTTCGTGTTGTGTGTATGCTAGTGTGAGTGTGAGTGAGTGAGTGTGTGTTTGTGTGTGTGTGTGTGTGTGTTGTGTGTGTGTGTGTGTGTGTGTGTGTGCACGCACACGCGAGTGTGGTGTATATGTGTGCATATGTGTTGCATGTGTGAGTGTGAGTGTGTGTGTGTGTGTGTGTGTTGTGTGTGTGTGTGTGTGTGTGTGTGTGTGTGTGTGCGTTCGTGTGTGTATGCGCGTGCGAGTGAGTGTGTGTGTGTGCGCGTGCGCACGTACGTGCGTGCATGCGTGCGTATGCGCGCGCGCACGTGTGTGTGTGTGTGTGTGTGTGTGTGTGTGTGTGTGTGTGTGTGTGTGTGTGTGTGTGTGCGTGTGTCTGATTTCTTTGTTGTTATTGTTTTGTTTTAAAATTAACATCTGTATTGGCAAATTTTTTCTGACAAGTTGACAAGTTCTGATGTGGGCCCCTTGTGGTCGGCTGGGCCATGGGCTAGAAACAATGCACGCACATACAAACACACGCTCTCGCTCTTTCATACACACACACACCACACACACACACACACACCACACACACCACACGCACACACACACACACTCACACGCACGCACACACGCACGCACGCACACTCGAGCGCGCGCGCCTGTGGTTAGTTGTGTGGAAGGTTTTAGTCGCCGGTAAGCAAGCTCCTGGGGAACGTCGTGGGACAGTCGTGGTACGTGCCGCCTTTCCTCCGTCAGCAGCGTGGCATTCATTCAGGCTGGACCGCGCCTACTCTCACTTTTAGTAGTGGACCGCTCCTCCTCCCCCCCACCGCCCCTCTCCCCTACTCGCGGTAAAACAAAGTCACCCACCCCTTCAAAGTATCTATCTATCTATCTATCTATCTATCTATCCCAGCTATCTACACACACACAATACATACATATATTGTTGTTATTCCCCATTCACCCATTCAGCACATACCGTATCTACTTAACTACCACTGGCAGATATGAATGCTTAAGCCCCCCATTTCTTCAAATCCGAGACATAAGAGCAACCTTTGTTATAATTGATATATATATATTATATATATTATTATATATTTGTGTAAAGTGTGTGTGTGTGTGTGTGTGTGTGTTTGGGTGTTTGTGTATTGGTGTGTGTGTGTGTGTGGTGTGTGTGGGGTGTGTGTGTGTGTGTGTTTGGGTGTACAGCAACAGCGAGATGAGAGAAAGCAGCCAC
>JADBJO010000511.1:662500-669038 GCA_016801955.1 Conus betulinus | reverse complement strand
TAAGGGGTTCGTCATTTGGCAGACCCAAAAACTTTCGATCCAGACTCCTCAGTTTAGGTCCAGACCAGATCGTTCTCACATCCAGGCTCGCCTTTAGATCCAGATCCTCTCTATAGATCCAGACCCATCCTTCAGAACCACACCCACCTTATATAAACGGATCGCCCTGGCAAATATTGATGTAGGTGTACGATAGCCGTTCCTGGTGTTTCTTACCAAGCCACAAAAATTGTCACTTACTGTTTATCGCGTGTGGCCATCGTGTACCGGTGGAAAAAAGAGAGAGGACACGTATAAACATCGCATGCATCCTATGTGAGAAAAACTGGAGGAATAAATGAGATAAATGAAAATGAGTGACTGATATTTTGAATGGTACGGGAAACGACTGAATGAGCGCCAGTAGGCTGCTCTTCGGCCGGCTCTACCTTGGGTAGGCAGCCCGTTGAGTGAGTGAGGTAGTGTGTTTATTGTAAAGCGCTTAGAGCTTGGTCTGTGACCGAGGATAGCCGCTATATAACACCCATATAATAATAATAATAATAATACTCAGCATTCTTTGGTGCTGTAAGTCAGCTTGTTGCATTATCAGTATTTGTTTCATTCGTACACTCAAACTAAGAAGCTTTTAAAAGTTAGTTTGAAAGTGAGGTGATTGTAACGGAAATGGAACCAAGCAAAAAAATACTATTCTGCCCCGGACAAACTGACAATTGCAAGACAAATCGTGACGCGTTTCGGCCTATTTGGTCTCCTCCAGGCAAGATAAAACAACATTCCGGACATTGAAAAACGAAAAGACACGATGCGACCACTTCTCATCCTCACAATTGGACGCAAAATGGACGTTGAACGATGTATCATTGTCCTGAAAGTCGTTTAAAGTTAGGTGTTGTTAAAATGTTCATACGTACTTGTGTTGAAAAGCTTTCAAAAACGCTCACTTTTTTTCCCGCTTTTTTTTTTTATTTTTTTTTGTTTTAACGTTTATTTGTGAACAGTTGAACACTTTTTTTTTTTGCCCGAGCTCAGCTGCTAACAAATACTCCAGGACAGCTTTTAACAGTGCTGCCTCATGTAGGCGAAACTGCTGTTTCATTGATTCTTAGTAGACTACCGTTACTAGTTTGTGTGCTTTTCTTCGCGTGCGCACGTGCGTGCCGTACGAGTGGTGTGTGTGTGTGTTGGGGCACGTTGTGGGGGGGGGGGGGGGGGGGGGGGGATGCGTAGGTGCATGCGGGCGTGTGTTGTGAAAATATTACGTGCTGCGGGCGTGTGTGTGATGATAATCACAGTCCATGTGGCTCTAAAAGAAAAAAAAAAAGTGTCCGATCTTTGTTAAAGGCCCGAATTTGTGATAAACTTTGGTCAAGGCACACGCACGTTCAGTGGCAGATATGGTTTTGATTCTTAATTAAGTCTCTCCCATTTTATGTCGTACACAGTTTCGTTTTCCAACTCGCTTACAACCTGGACGTGACCCGCTTCCATCGTCGGCTGCTCTGTAAACCTCATGACTTGAACCGTTGTGGTTTGTTGTTGTTGTTGTGTTGTTGTTGTTGTTGTGTTGTTTTTGTTGTTTGTTGTTGTTGCTGTTGTGGTTTTTACGATAGCTATCATATGCTATCATTACTTCATATCTCGTGATTTTTCTGTCTGTCTGTATTTCAGCTGATATCACTGACCGTGTATTAGAGCTGTCCACTTTAAAGGACCAAAGCACACAAACACACACACACACAACACACACACACACACACACACACACCTGCACTCTCTCTTCTCTCTGTATCTGTGTGTGTGTTGTGTTGTGTGTGTGTGTGTGTGTGGTGTGTGGGTGGGTGTGGTGGTGTGTGTGTGTGTGTATGTGTGTTGCGCGCGCGCTCGCGCGCGCGCGCGTGTGTGTTGGTGGTGTGATGTGTGGTGTGTGTGTGGGTGGTGTGTGGTGTGTGTGTGACATCATATGCACACACATATGTGCACACACATACATATGCCGATGTGCGGCTCAGCGCGGCGGCGCGCGCACCACACCACACTCACACACACCACGCACACACAAACACCACACACACACACACAACAAACGCGCGCGCGCAGCCGTACGCACACACACACACACTCTCTCTCTCCTCTCTCTCTTCTCTCTCTCTCGCGCTCTCTCTCACTCGAGTCTCAGAGGGATGAGATGAGAGAGAGAGGACACAGAGAGCGAGACCAGAGAGACACACAACACCACACAACACACACACACACACCACAAACACCCACACACAACACACACACTAACACGCGTACGCGCGCGCGCACACACAAGACACACACACACACCACACACACACACACACCCACACACAGAACAATTTCAAAAATAGGCTAGATGCTCGTCCTCTGCTGGCTTATTCTTCCCATTGTGCTCGCAGTGTGTGTACCAAATAGTTACCCAGACCAAGAAGAGGCACTCAGCCGAGCCTCAATCCTGGCGACCTGCCAACCGCGCCGTTGATGAAGTAAACAAGTCGACCTAGTTATCACCGTCAACACTTACACAACAAACCACCCACGACAGACGCAGTTCTTCGCCCACCCCAGAACGCCGAGCCACTTATGCTTTACCCGCCCCCCCCACGAGCCCCGCTATCACCCCACACCGCCACACCACCCACACCACCACAGAAACACAGCAGAAGGCTCCCCCCGAAGCCCCCCCTGCCTTAACCCCCCCACGCTACGCCGCTTATAAATCGCGCCCCACCCCCAACCCCACCCCCCTCCCCCATTCCCCATTCCCCCTTCTCCCACCAGGTGGCATCACCGTTTTGTGGCTTCCCCTCATCTTTAGCCGCTCACTGCATCCCCATACCCATTTTATTTTCTCATGACAAACTTGTCACCCCCCCCCACGCATTTGCCCCACGAGATAAGATGGGCATAGTGCTACACCATCCACAACATGAAAGAATAACACGAAACAAGACCCAAACACCCGAAACAACTATGTCTATGTATGTCAGTCCCCCTGGTGTATGTTTCTGTCTATCTCTCTCTCTCTCTTCTCCCTTCCGCATTCTCTCCTCCTCCTCATCTCCTCTTCTGTTTTTGTCTTGTCCCCCTCTGTCTGTTGTCTCTACCCAGCTCTCTCTCTCTATCAACTTTTCTCTCTGCTGCTGCTGGTAGCACACACACAACATCTCACACACAACGCTCACTACACACTCTGCGCAAATGCTCGTCTGTCTGGCATCGAACGAGTCATTCTGTCTATCCTCTCTCTAACTCATCTCTCTCTCTCTCTCTCGCTCTTCTACTGGTGTCTCTCTCGGCTGTATTCTGTATCACCACATTCTCTCTCTCTCATCGCTCTCATCTCTATCTAACCTCTCTTGCACACACATCTAATCTCTCTCTATCTCTCTCTCTCTCGACCCTCTACTCTCTGCTCATTCGCTCTCTCTCTCTCTCTCTCTCAGTTCTCTTTCTCAGATACTCATCTTTGCAAATAAATTCTCTCTCTTCTCTTCTCTTCTCTCTCTCTTGCACACAACACACTATCTCTCTAATCTCTTCGATCTCTCTTCTAGTATCTCTCTCTCTCTCTCTCTTCTCTCTCCTCTCTCTTCTCTCTTTTCTCTCTCTGGCACAACACACAATTCTCTCTCTCTCTCTCTCGTCTACTCTCTCTCTCTCTCATTCTCTCTCTTTTATACACGATTCTCTCTCTTTCTCTCTCTTCTCTATCTCTCTCTCTCTCTCTCTATCTCTCTCTCTCTCTTCTCTCCCCCTCCCTCTCTCTCTCTCTTTCTCTCTCTCTGACTCTCTCTCTCTTACACACACACACAAACACACACACACACACCACACACACACACACGCACGCACGCACGCACACACGCAACGCACACACACACGCACACAGAAAGAGATGCAACGCACGCACACACACTCTCCCTGTCTCTGTCTCTGTCTGTCTGTCTGTCTGTCTCTCTCTCTCTCTCTCTCTCTCTCTAGTCTCTCTTCTCTCTCTCCTTCAAATACAACACACATACAAATACACGCGCGCGCACACATCAGAAACACACCACCACGCACGCACGCAGCGCACATACACACACACACACACACCACACACACACACAACCACACACACACACACACACACACTACACCACACCATTGCGTGAGATCTGTGTTCAGTTCCTGCTCCTTTTATCGCTGCTGGCTGCACGACGAAAGTCGTTTATTTGGATTTACTCGGTTTCTGTCTGTCTGTCTGTCTGTCTGTTCTGTCTGTCTCTCTCTCTCTCTCCTCTCTCTCTCTCTCTCTCTCTCTCTCTCTCTCTCTCTCTCTCTCTGTGGGGGGAGGGGGGGGAGGGGGGGCGGATCTTGCTGCAGTTTGCATGAAAAAAGTCATTTGCTGAAATTAACTCCTTCACCTCCCTCCTCCCTCTCTCTCTCCTCTCTCTCTCTCTCTCTCTCTCTCTCTCTGTCGTCTGTCTGTCTGTCTGGCTCTGTCTCTCTGGAAAACAAAAGAAGTTCGTCCGCATGTAATAACAGCCTGTATGTCTGTTGTGCGGACATGCAGCGGATCTGGAAAGAAGACTGCAAGCCATGGAAATGAGATGGTACTGCAGGATACCCAACACCGGATATACTAATACCCCCCAACACCGGATATACTGATACCCCAACACGGATATACTGATACCCCCCAACACCGGATATACTGATACCCCCAAACACCGGATATACTGATACCCCAAAACACCGGATATACTGATACCTCCCAACACAGGATATACTGATACCACCCAACACCGGATATACTGATACCCCAACACAGGATATACTGATACCCCCCCCAACACAGGATATACCGATACCTCCAACACAGGATATACTGATACCCCCCAACACAGGATATACTGATACCCCCCCCCCCCCCCACCCCCAACACCAACACAGGATATACTGATACCCCCAACACAGGATATACTGATACCCCCAACACAGGATATACTGATACCCCCAAACACAGGATATACTGATACCCCAAACACAGGATATACTGATACCCCCAACACGGGATATACTGATACCCCAAACACCGGATATACTGATACCCCAAACACCGGATATACTGATACCCCCCAACACCGGATATACTGATACCCCAACACCGGATATACTGATCATACACTATTGAACGAGTACATCAGACCAACAAGCAGCGCAAAGGATCATGGGGGAGAACCATTACCGTTAGTCTTGCCATGTAACAAGCTCCAATGGCTTTGCTGAAAACAATTTTCCATGGAACTATTGAGGGAGGGTACTGAGGAGAAGACACCCTCCCCTCCCCCACCCCCCTCCCCCCGCCCCGCGAAAAAAAAATGGACTGACAACACTGCCGAATAAACAGGGAAAGCCATTTGCAGGGAGCCCCCACCTTGGCATACAAACAGACTGAACTGGAGGAAGCTGGTGAACTGTTCTTGAGTGTTGTGCACCAACGACTCCCAAAACAGAGTTGAGTGAGGAGAAGAAGAAGCAGCTGCAGCAGTGAGAATAAGGTTGGATGAAAATGTGTTAAATTGTTTGAAATCTGTCATGACAGTAAGGTTCCGGAGGAGGATAGGACAAGATCGTGTTTGTTCCCGGATTTTGAAATAGAAAACTCACATTAGTTATTAAAAGAATACTTAATGCTTAAAGCTGAGCTGGTCGCGTTGTAATGGATTCAAGTTCTCGTGTTCACTTGACAATTACAATCAGTAATATCCTTCTTTCTTTGTGTGTTGATTCTCAGTCAGCTTTGAAGAGTGTGCCTGTGTATGGAAATAATCATGGTGATGAATTCTAATTTGACGTTGGGCCGATGATACTCTACCCACCCTGTATATGAAAGGTACAAATATTGATTTTCTTTTTTTTTTTTTAAATACTATTCCACACTAACTTTCATTTCAATGATCAAAACACAGAGCAGCAAAAAAAGGAGAGCGAAGAATTGTGCAGAGAATATGAGTTAGTTTCCCATTGCCATACAAATAAAGTGCTGCCCTTCATGAACAAATTCAATTAGCTCATCAGTATTCAGATTCATCGGTGACGTCTCTGTCAGTCTATCTGCCATCCTCAAAACCAAGTCTAGAAAGTCTTGGGGCACTGAGATCATTTCATCCAGATCCAGGTCCACAACCTGAGTTTGGAGGCCCCTCTTTCCATTGACCCACACTGGCAAATCATTTCAGAGCTTCGCACAATGGCCCTTTCAGACAACTTCTCTGAAACTTTTGCAGTGTTGCTGTTTAGTTGTCCTTCGTTATCAACAATATGTCAACTTTTGAGGTCGTAGCCGAGATCCTTATATTGCTTCTCATAGGCCTCTCTCTCTCTCTCTCTCTCTCTCTCTCTCTCTCTCTCTCTCTCTCTCTCTCTCAAAGTAAGTACTAGACACAGACTTAATGCTTTTTTTTTCAAAATCTATTACATTAAATTTCCTTTTCCAGTGCTTATACGACCACTAGCAACACGACAT
>JADBJO010000511.1:647500-657500 GCA_016801955.1 Conus betulinus | reverse complement strand
TTACACAACGGGCTGCCTACCTGGGTAATGCCGACTAAAGAGCTGCCAGCTGGCGCTTCATTCAGACGTTTCCCGTGTCATCCAGTCAATATCGTTCAATATCGTTCACTCAGTGTCCTTACTTTCTTCATGCTTTCCATTTCTCACGCGGAGTGCATGCTATGTGTAACACGTCATCCATGCCAACGGCCAAACTGGCCTTCTCTTCCGAAAGTTGGTGATGGGATTTTACGTGTGTGCAAGATGTTATGTGTACGTTCACACACGGATCCTCGGTTTAGTCTCATACATGATATGATATAAAGTAGAATGTCGACAGGTTGTAAGACGGCTGTGCGACAAGAATCATTTGCGCACCAGCCAAATTGACCTTCATTGATTATCTTATTTTTTTTTAGCGATAAGAAGGCCGACACTTCTGTAAGTTAATTTCAGTAGGCTCTGGTAGCTAGATCAATCTAAAATAGATCTTTGATTTGACGAATTTGATGGATCTGCTGATTTATAGAGAAGAAAGAAAGACACCAGCTTCCTTAGATTTCGACGAAGAAATTTGTTTTTTTCGATACACAACCTATGTGAATATGTCAGTGTATTGTTTCCTATAGGTCAACAATTTATATAAATATATCAGTGTATCGATGACTATGGGGCATGACTATCTTAATATTTTCGCACCTAACCCGTCCAGGTCACGCGGGCTTGATTGTTTCAAAAGTGAGAGAGATGGACTAATGTCTAAAACATTCATTGTTTGCGAAATATTCGGAAATTGAATGACAGTCGAACTTTTTTAAATGTTATAGATCGGTTTTGCTTGATTGGTCATCTAACATGATTTTATCAGCAATATATATTCGGTAACTGGATACCGTTCAAACTTTTTAAATGTTAAATAGATCGGTTTTACATGACCAGTCATCTAACATGATTTTATCAGCAATTTTTCCAAAATGATTATTTTATGCTAATAAAATTATTAGTTGACTTCTTCACACCTTTTCTTTCTGTTTCCACTGTGCTTTGCAGCTTTTCAATATTGACGTGAATCTTTGTTAGAGAATTATACGCTTTCGAATATAAACGCTTTGACTGACAATTTATAGACGTTATTTTTTTTATTTTCGTTTCTTGCTCATTTGTTGCAGACTTTGGGAAATATTTATTTATCCGGGATCTCTTAATTCAATGGTACTTTTGACAAACTGGAAAGAAAATCTTTTTGTCAAGTTTTTAGAACTCCTATAACATAGGATTTTATGTCCTGCCGTTGGATTTTTTAAACAGTTTTTGTAGCAAGTAAGACATACATTGGTAATGACTACTGTCTGTGTAATCAGCTCCATTGTTTTATAATTTATCCAACAGACCAACGTCTTGTCTATCATATCGGCACACTTACAATGGCTGCAACGTGTGCAACACACACACACACACACACACACACACACACACACACACACACACACACACACACACACACATATATAGATAGATAGATAGATAGATAGATAGATAGATAGGTGGACAGACAGGCAGATAGATAGATAGAGACAGACAGAGAGGCAGACAGACAAACAGATAGATAACGTGTGTGTGTGTGTGTGTGTGTGTGTGTGTGTGTGTGTGTGTGTGTGTGTGTGTGTGTGTGTGTGTGAGAGGAGAGAGAGAGAGAGAGAGAGAGAGAGAGACAGAGAGAGAGAGAGAGAGAGAGAGAACAAACGTAGTAAACATGAAAGGAGTAAAACAATAATGCTGTCTGAACAACTCATATTTCATGCAATCTATGAATGGGCCAGAATAGCTTTCATAAAGCGCTGGTTAGCCTGGGGAACCGTATCAGTCGGCCTATACAAGCTGGTGCCATCTGTCTCGTTGATTGGCTTCAAATGCTTTCAGCGTCATGCATGTTTTCATCCACTAAACACAAGTGTGTCCGTGAATCATCTCGCCTGGTAATATCATGTGGGAGTGAGGAACAGAGGGAGACAGGTGGGAAGACGAGAGAAGGACAAGAACGGAGGTGATAATGATAATAAACACAGAATAATGGCGGTGATAATAATAGTAGTAATAATGATAATAACGGCAGCAGTAACAACGACGACGACAAAAATAGTAACAATAGCATGTAGTCCCAGAATATAAAAAAGCCACTAGCGAGTACCACCGAGCCAGGGCACGCCCACACACATACACAAGACGTGCACGCACTTGCACACACACACACACACACACACGTGTACACACACACACACACACACACACACGCACACGCACACAGAGAGAGAGAGAGAGAGAGAGAGAGAGCGCGCGCAGAGAGAGAGAAGAGAGAGAGAGAGAGGAGAGAAATATGCATGCGCGCGCGTATGCGCTCATACCTATATACGCACAAACATACACACAGGTATAGGTGTTCCGTTTCCGTTCATGTAAGGAGTGCGGGCTCGTCCAAATGATTATCAATACACCACACCTGTTCAGCCTACAGGCCAGAAGAAAAAAAAGGAAGAGGACGCAGGCAATGGCGGGGGGGGTGGGTGTAGGAATAGGGACACCCTCGTTGATGATACATGCAAGAAGGTGCCTGATCAACGCATTAACCCAGTATTCTGCTAGCGAGCGCGCACGCAGGCACGCGCACACACACACACACACACACACACACCACACACACACACACACACACACACACACAAGCATGCGCGCACACACACACACACACACTAAGCTACCACCCCCACTCCCATAAGTCTCACGACATATCCGCTCTCCGCACACAAACGGACCACACACGTCAGCTGGGGGGCAGGCGAACTGATGTAAGGGTCAATCAGGGGCTGATTCGTGTTGTAAATCTCAGTGTACAGTGTACGTGGTCAGCGATCACCTAGTCCGTTTCTTTTTGCCGCACATGTCCGAACTACCAGTGACGTCAGCTTCATTACCGTGATCGTTAACCTGGGATAGGCTCGTGTGTCCCATGACTCCTCTCTCTCTCTCTCTCTCTCTCTCTCTCTCTCTCTCTAATAAAAGGAAGTTATACATAGCGTTTATAGATTTCGGAAAGGCTTTTGACTCCCTGAATAGTAATTTCCATTGGTCTGTCTTGATGAAACAAAAAATGGTATTAAAGCAAAACTCTTTAAATGTATTAGAAGTATGTATGATAGAGTAAGAACCAGAGTTCGCGGTAGAGCGAAATTTACTGACTACATATTACAGAGGAGCCAAGCAGGGAGATGCATGCAGCCCTGTCTTATTATTCTTGTTTATCAATGAGTTAGCTCTTGATGTAATCAACAATGTTACACATGGTGCTTTATTGTCGTTCGAAGCTTTTGAATAGTTTATCCTTCTGTTTGTCGATGATGTCATCTTGACGTCTGAAACTGTTTATAGGATTACAAACACAGCTGAATAGTTTGCTCCGTGCTGCTGATTCACTACAATTGAAAGTTAATAAGGAAAAGAGCAATATCATAGTATTTCCTAAAGGTGGATAGTTAAATGTTAGAGAAAGGTGGGTATACGATAGTTAAATGTTAGAGAAAGGTGGGGTATACGATGGTATTCCTATGCCAGTCGTCAATGCTCACAAATATCTTGTACATTATTCTCTGAACGCTTGAGTTCTGTTCGAGCATGCATAGACCTTTCAAGTAGGGCAAAAAATGTTTTGCTTTGCATTATGAAAAAAGTTATGTATTCTTGATCAATTCTTCATTTATGCTATTTATAAAACTTTGATAATCAGGTTCAGCCAATTGTACATTACGGCTCTGAGCTATGGGGACCAGAAAAAGTGGCTGTCTATTGTGATCTCTGTTCATATCTTGTTCTGAAGAGATTTCTAGCTGAAGACAAGCGGACTCCGAATGATCTCATTTACGGTGAAACTGATCGATTTGCCATTTGTATTGTTTCGGCTGTCAGATGCATCCGCTACTGGCTCACACTGGTACAAATGGAATTCCTCGTAAGGCGTACAACGTCAGTGTTACATGACTTATACTAAAGATATAGGTAACTGGGAGACCAAAGTGCGCCTTTGTCTGTTTGAATATGGATTTGGTTTTGTTTCACTGAATCAAGGGGTTTGTAATAGTAAAGAATTCTTATTCTTTTCCGCCAACGGCTCGTTGACTGCATATGGCGAAAGTGGTCTAGTCATGTTCATAACAGTGACAGGTTTGATTTTTACAGGAACTTTTGCGATATGCATGACCTGAAAACATACTTGACCTTAGATATATACAGGCACTTAAAGCATGTAACAGCAAAATTCAGATTAGAAATATCTGCTTTATCTATCCATCATTGTCGATATCGATCATGTACTGATTATATTTGTGTTGTTTTTTTTATGTAAAGAATCAAAGCAAACCGAATTGCCACTTCGTCCTGTCCTGTCCTGTCCAGCTCTCATTAGTATTACAGAAAAGTTTTTAACCCCAAATGCTACAGACAGCCATCTTTGTTTAAACTGAGCCAACTCTGTTCATCAACTTCTGCTGAAGTTGTTAAAAAATTGTCATTGTTTTTGTTCAGATCTTTAGAATACAGAGAAATATTCACTTCTGTTAAAAAAGAATTCGAATTATTCGTGTTTTTGTTCAGTAATTTGATTCCATCGCTCACGACTATGGCGCTATGAATGCTCACACACCCCTTTAAAAGGGGCCTTGGCCTGTTATATGAATAAATCACCTGAATCTGAATCTCTCTCTCTCTCTCTCTCTCTCTCTCTCTCTCTCTCTCTCTCTCTCAATTATACGATGGTTTCGGGTATGTATGGCTTAACGAGGTGTCGAAGTTATGAGCAATTTTGTTCTTGCCTTTAAAGAAAGACTACTTGACTGTAGGTGGCGAGACTGGATTTTCATGTTCAAAATAGTGACAGGTTTAGTTTTTATAGAACAGTCACTGATCGGCATTCTCTTCAACGTATATGTATGACTTTGAGCAGGCATTGAAAGTTTATAATGACAAATTTAGAGTTGATGTGTTCTGATATTTTTTGTTCATCATTGCCCTTGTATACAAGTAAATGCCTCTGATCTGTCGTGTCCATTATGTCGACAGTCAAAAGAAGATGAAGTGCATTTTACTTTAAGCTGTCCAGAATTACAAGATATTAGAGAAAAAGTTATTCCCCAGAAATGTTATACAAGACCTTGCTTATTCAAGCATATTTAGTTAATATCTTCTGCAAATGAAAACACTGTAAAACAGTTCGCAGCATATTCATTCAAAGCTTTCAAAAGGCGAAGCATCTGTGCATTGCAATCATTATCATTATAATTTGGTAATACGACTTTGTTATGTTTCATGTACATCCCCATTCTGAGGGGCCGAGGCCTATATGAATAAACATCTGACTCTCTCTCTCTCTCTCTCTCTCTCTCTCTCTCTCTCTCTCTCTCTCTCCTCTCTCTCTCTCTCTCTCTCTCTCTCTCTGTCTGTCTGTCCTCTGCGTGTGTGTGTGCGTGTGCGTGTGTGTGGAGAGAGAGAGAGAGAGAGAGAGAGAGAGAGAGAGAGAGAGAGAGAGAGATGATAATAAAATCAGGGTCAAGATTGCATAAATCTCCGGATACACGCAGAGGGAGCAAACATCAAAATATTCAAACATCATTCGCTTGGAGTTATGGGCGTATCTTGATTTGATCAAGGGAGCAAGTTACCCTACTTGTTCTTTAAAAAAAAAAACCTGGGTCAAGATTCCTAACATCTTCGGACAGGGAGTTGGGTGAACATCAAAACGTGTAACTTTAAAAAGCAGATTGCGCCCAGGGGAAAAAGGGCACTGAGAAGTAATCTCCGGTCAGCGCTCTGTCAGTTTCATTTTCCCCACATGGGGAGGTCTGCAAGGCCTGTAAGGGACAGCTGTTTCGCGTTCTGAAGAGCCCATCAGGCTTGCTGCTAGATCCCGGCTAACTGTTATGATAATGATGTTTGTGAGAGAAACACCACTACGTGAGCAAAGAGTAAATTGTCAAAAATCGAGTAGATCCTCTGCAATTATAAAAAGTGTCTACACACACACACGCACGCACGCACGCACACACACCTACACGCACACACGCACGCACACACACACACACACACACACACACACACACACACACACACACACACACACACACACACACACACACACACACAGCATTCTGTGAAGGGGAAACGGAAATTTGGAATAAGACTGTAGATTTAAATTTGTCGAAAAATCAAAAGGTAGAAATGTTAAAAACGCCTGTAAGTATCAATAAGCAGGAATAAAAATCTACAACGATCTGCAATTTTAGATAATCCCAAGCTTTAAACGCTGGACAACATTCCACAAGTTTGGAGAGCTCATAAGTTGATGCAGGTCTCACAAAAATAGATGTGATGAGAAAACCGGGCCCAGATGCCTCCAATTTCCAGATCGGGAGAAAAACAACAAAAACATCGAAATCCGTCTCAGCTAAAGTGCTCATCTTTAAAAGTCAGACTTGCCTTTAAGGGCTGGGGGAGAGGGGAGGAAAATGATCCGTCCCCGGGGGCGCTCTGTCAGTGTTATTGTTCCTCCACAAGGGAGGTCAGCAAGTCCCCCTGATGGTTGCTCCACTCTCTATCTGGAAGTTGAATGATCTTGGCCCTGCTTTCATCATCATTTCTAGTTTTGCACGTCCTGCGTCAACATGAGGGCCCTTCATACTGGTGGAGCGGTAAGTAGACACACACACACACACACACACACACACACACACACACACACACACACACACACACACATATATACATATACATATACATATATATATATATATATATATACAGAGAGAGAGAGAGAGAGAGAGAGAGAGAGAGAGAGAGAGAGATCTGCTTTTGAGATCTGTCTTTATCCTGTCCTCATTCTCTTCTCATCCTTCTCTCACCACTCTTTTTCCTCGCCTCATTCTCTTCTCATCTTTTCTCACCCACTCTTCATCATCTCCTCATTCTCTTTTCATCTTCTCCTCACCCTCATCTTCATCATCTCCTCATTCTCTTCTCACCCTCTTCACACCCACTCTCATCATCTCCTCATTCTCTTCTCATTCTCTTCACACCCACTCTTCATCATCTCCTCATTCTCTTCTCACCCTCTTCACACCCACTCTTCATCCTTTCCTAATTCTCTTCTCATCCTTCTCTCACCCACTCGTTCATCATCTCCTGAGTCCCTTCTCATCCTCTTCTAACCCACTCTTCACCCTGTCCTCACCGTCCCCAAATTCTCCGCATACCCTCTCATCATCCTCCCTTTCGCTGTCTCCTCAATCTCCTCCCACCTTCTATCCATCCTCTCCTCCCTCCCCCCTCACCTCCTTCCCTCCCCCTCATCCTCCCCGTCGCTGTTTCCTCATTCTCCTCCCACCCTCTATCCATCCTCTCCTCCTCCCCCTCACCTCCTCCCCCTTCCCCTCATCCTCCTTTCGCTGTCTCCTCATTTTCCTCCTACCCTCTACCCATCTTCTCTCCCCTCCCCTCCCCCCTCGTCCTCTCTTTCGCTGTTCCCACGTACCCCCCCCCCTCTCCCCATTCTCTCCTCACCTTCCTGTCATCTTCATCATCGTCCCTTTTTTTCCGCAATCTTCTTCATCCTCTCCTCTTCCCCCTCCTCCCCTCACACCCTAGCCTCATCTTCTCATCACCCTTATCATCTATCCCTCACGGTCTCCTCATCGTCTCCTCAACATCTGTCTTCATCCTCATCATCTTCTCCACTCTGTTTTTCCTAATCTTTCATATATACCTTATTTTCACCCACCCACCACCCTTCTCCTCCACCCCTACCCCACCCACCCCACCTCCCAACCCTCACAAGCTAATCGTTGCTGTTGCGGGCTGTACACACACGTACAGCCTGTCGACATGCTGACAACAGAGCAAACAACAATCCTTGTATCACACAGGGGGTGGGCCGCTAGCCCCTTGCAGCCAATCCCAGTGGTCAGCGGATGATTATGGCACCAGATTAAACGGTGCCCTTCCGTTAGCTGGGTCACACCTGCCGACTGTTGGGGAGATTATTGTGCTAGGATGGTCAGTCACGTCCGTCAGCTTGCCGTCACGCGCGTCAGCCGGTCCTCTTAACAACTGGTTGTCATCGTATCATGTCGGCGGTGATCGAAGACAAACAGACAGACAGGCAGACAGACAGACAGAAAGAAAGACAGGCCAGCAGGTAGACAGAGAGAGAGGGACAGAGACAAAGGTAGAGAGAAAGAGGCACAGAGAGACAGGGAGGGATCAAGACACAGGTGGAGAGAAGAGACAGATAGACAGACAGACAGGGATCAGAGAGAGGCACAGGAGACAGACAGACAGACAAACAAAGAATGAGACAGATGAGAGCTTGACAGACAGACAAAGAGAGATAGAGAGACAGGACAGAGAGATAGACAGACAATAAGACACAGGCAGAGCCAGATAGACAGACAGAGAGGCGGGGAGATGCAAGCGTTTATTCGTGAAGATCGTAACTTCTTAGAAGGAGCCGTACATACTGCAAGCCGTGCTATCCTTTGATATGGAATTGTCTGACCGTCTTGGCAAATCATTTTGTATTTTAAATGCTTTGTCCAAATACACAGTGGACTGTTTACATACATTTGTACCATTTCACAATGCCATTAAAAAACCTCTCTTTTCTGAACGAACAGTTTTGTCTGAAGTACTTAGATGAAATGAACTGTTGTCTAACATCTTGTGATTCAAAGAGAGAGAAAAAACAAACTTTCTTGCTCTCGTCTCTACGACTGATTTCGCAGACAAACTTTCGATCACTTAAAGATCAGAAATAGTTCGAACGTTCACATATATCCCAAACACCGATATGGAATTTTATTAAAATGCATGTCAAATATCTGTGAATATGCATATGCAAGTTGTTTGGGATATAATGAAAAGGATTAATTTTCATTAATTTTCATTGTTCTGGACATGCAAATTCCTCCTCTGCCAATTACAATCTGTTAATTTTTTGCCGGAACATTCAAATTAGACCATTCACATCATCTGCAACTTGATCCTCCCACACAAAACCAAAATGACTAATTTCGCCCCCATACACAAAACCCAGGCTTGCTCGCCCCTGGCATTTAGCTCCACTAACATGTATATCCATTCGGTGGGATTTTGTTTCCAATATGGAACGTAACTGACGATAGAAAGTAAATAAGCCGATTGTCTGTTACACTCTCATCAACTAAATCATTTAATGGAGAGAGAGAGAGAGAGAGAGAGAGAGAGAGAGAGAGAGAGAGAGAGAGAGAGAGACTGACATAGAGACAGAGAGACAGAGACAGACACAGATACGGAGACAGAAACAGTGGGAGACAGGACAAATGTAAAAAAACAGCCCTATGTGATATTGGAACAGTGTAAGGGATATCAGAAGCAAAAGCAGGGCAAGAGCAAAGAGGGGGGTGGGGGGTCCAGATTTTGGGAACCCCACCCCCTTCCCCACCTGGCCCAAATGACACCTGTGGCACATGGCTCCCTGTTTTCTCACACCTGTCGAGGACTCACTCACTGACCCCACTTTGGACACCTCCCCCTTCTCATGAAACGGATCCGGCCCTCCAACATCCGTAGCTTTTGTTGGTTGGCGCGGTGGCTGTTCCCGCTAACTAAGCAGTATTCTGAACAGCCGATGTCGTGTTACCCACCATCTAGTGCCCGTTCGCTCTCTCATCCCGCTCAAAAACCTAACAAAACAAACAAAAACCATTCTTATTCTGCTGCCCATCTGTGTGAACTACGTGCAGTCATTGACCTGCGTCAGTGTGTACTAATGAACTCTTCGCCTCAAGGCTTGACCAGCACGATGGCCTAATGAGTGGGTGAGGTGAGGGGTCTGCCAAGCCTTGCGCGTGAGTTCCGCTTCCTGCCTTTGTCCTTTCTTGATTGATTATTCACTTGTTGACTCGTCGGATGTAGCTAAGCCCCGTGAGTTGTGGGCGTCTCACGG
>JADBJO010000511.1:622500-635000 GCA_016801955.1 Conus betulinus | reverse complement strand
TTATGTATGGTGGCTGTCTGTTTATGTATGATGGTTCAGTTATAACCGATCCACGTTAGCTTGATTGCTGCAAATGTATATGAAAATCTAATAGTACCATTCTGTTTCTTTCTATCGCTGTTCTTCGATTCATTTCATCTTTATTTCTGTTCCAGAAAAAACTGAAAGAATATTGTTTAAAGTATTTTTAATATTGGATTCGGGGAACGGAATGATAACTACATCCAAGAATCTGATAGAACAGTATTTATAATTTCAAAGTAGCAACTCTTTTTAATGGTTTTGTAAGTATTTCAACTATGTTTCAGATAATTTAACCGTATTACTTCACTTTTTATTTTATTTTCATCTTTTTCCTTACATTTTTTTTCACACATTATTTCAGCTCCTGCAAAAACCGTATGTTTATAGTTTGAATTGCAGTGAGTTCCATGTCATGTTTAGATGTTGCAAATATTTGGTATTTAAGCTCTCCTCTCTGCGTCTTGTCATTGTTTAAAAATAGTCTTCATGTTTTTTGGGTTTTTTTTTTCTTTTTCTTTTTTTTTCAAAATTGATCAGGTATGCTTGTTAGTGTTTAAAATTATTTTTTTGTTCACAATAATGACAAATGTGCTTACATTCCCAAATTGGAATATCTTGTGTTTAGTCTTTACAATTTGAATTTCTCTAACTTTTTTTCTTTTAAACAGTAAACAAGTGGGGTAGTCTTTGCTCCCATAAGGGAGCAAAGACTACCCCACTTGTTTACTGTTTTTGCTCTGTGTGTGTTAGGTTTCCTTATGGGAGCAAAGACTACCCCACTTGTTTACTGTTTATTGCTCTGTGTGTTAGGTTTCCTTATGGGAGCAAAGACTACCCCACTTGTTTACTGTTTATTGCTTACTGTTCCCTGCCTCATTTCATTTCCAATTTTTTTTTCTTTTATCATGACTGCAAACGTTGTGGCTCATAATGGAATAAAATATGGAGAAAAAAAAAATCACTTTGTCTACATCCTCTATCATTTGATCAAAACTGAGCCGTTTGGCCATTTACAGTTATGGATAATTTAATATTCTGTGTACATTTAATATTTTGTGTAGAGTATATCTATCCATATCCACACATTTCCTCAAAAACCGCAAGATTTTAAAAGCTTGGAACATAAATGGTTTAGGTTATCAAATCAAATGCCTTTTCAAAATCGAGGTTTAATTAAACTTGAGGTAGATTATCAAAGCTTCAATTGTTTATTATATGTACAAATCTAATGCTATCTTCAACACATCTCCGTATATGGGAAGCCTGTTTGACCTTCACTACCAGTGCCGACAGAATGGTTTTTATGCTGTGCGCGCGCTTAGTCTTGCAAACAACATGACCCATGATGAAACAGAGGGTTTCGGGTGGAAGACGAGGGTGCTGATGATTTATCCCAAGACCAAGCTTCTTCATTAGACTACATATTTAAGGAAAGGATTCGCCAACATTTGTTGTTGGGTCCAATGTTCAGTTTTCATCCGCACCTATTAGAAACCTCTCTGTGGAAGTGTGTCGAATGCTGAAGAAGAAGAAGGAAACAATGCAAAAGAAATGTAACATTGCTTTAAAAAAAAAGCAATGCAAAAGAAATGCAACATTGCTTTAAAAAAAAAACATGGATGGTCATATTATTGGCCTGGGGAAGGAGAAGACGAGTGTGTGTGCGCGCGCGCGCGCGCGCGCGTGCGTGCGTGCGTGCGTGCGTATGTGTGTGTGTGTGTGTGTGTGTGTGTGTGTGTGTGTGTGTGTGTGTGTGTGTGTGTGTGGGGGGGGGGAGGGGGATGGGGGGTGTGCGGTTGACTTAAAAGAAATTATTGCTCCGAAGACGAAAAAACAATGTGTTTACCATGATCAATGCTTTGTAAACATGCGTCATACTTCGTTATTGTGGCCAGTAGCTGAGGGCAACGTGGACAATGCTTAAACCTCCTCTCTTACCCTTCTTTTTTCTCAAATACTTGTGTCTATAAAAAAAAGAATCAACTAAGGCATCCATTGAGGGAAGTGGAGGGTTAGAATCGATTTCTTTCCCTGTACAGCTTCGCTTACCGAACAGTCTCACCCCCAACGCAGGCATTGCGTCAGATGACACAATACACAAACATCATGATGACGAAAGTGATCTATTTTTTGGTTCGCCACCCTCAGTGACGGTCGATTGTAGTTCTTCAGCATTCCAGCTAGATCGAAGCCTGTGCGCTGTTCCAGGAGCTGGCACGCAGACGCCATAGGTCGCCATGATTAGCCGGTGTCTTGAATGGCTTCTGGACGTTGTGTCTGGAACAAAAGCATTGACCTTAACAGAAAACGTGTGTTTATGTGTCCCAGTCTCCGCCTTGAGTTTTCATTTTAAACAATCGTTCTGACCAGCACAAGCCCTCATTTAATATATCATCATGGTCGAATGAATATCTCAGCGTTGCCATTTACGTCGTACTCGACGGCTGGGGTTCTCATATTGAACCAGCAACGTGTTTACGACACTTCGCATGGGCAGATATATCACAACAATCCAGTCAGGAGAAGATGGCAGTCTCAAAGTCAGATCGGATTTGATCCGATCGTAGTCGGATCAGCATCAACCCCGACCAGGACACGAGACAGACTTCATTGTGCGGACAACGTGCGCGTGAGAGCCTGATAGGACGTAAATGCCACCATTACCGGCTCTTCCTTTCTCGGTATCTGGTTAGCTTAGCTGGCGAAAAACAGAGCTGGCATGGAGGACGTTGTTCGATTTTCAGGACATAACACACGGAAATGGCACTCTCGCTGCCGTTCTGGAGGTCTTGGTGTAGTGTTGTTTTGGTGCCATTCCTCATACTCTCCCGGGATGGTCATCACTGCCAGTAATGTCGCCCAGATGGTTGTCGACGTCAACTCTGAATGTATACCGTTGGAATGGTCCTTTACTTTTCAACACGCTCTGTCATTAAGGACATGTTTGCCACTCAGGACGACAACAAAACACGAAAGGAGCTGAAGAGTTGTGTTATTTGCAAAAAGACTCCATCAACAATGATGTAAGTGGAATGTAAAGTGACATGTTCGGATACCTGCTAATTAACATAAAAACTGCTTATTTTTACTGCCCACCTTGACGTATTGTTCTGATCATTTCAGTGAAATATCGAATAGGTCCCTTCCTTCCCCCCCCCCCCCCCCCCCCCGCCCCCACTCCCCGCATTCCCCTGGAACGTTTCTTACGGTCTGCAATATCGCCTGCATTAGGTGTGGAGATCAAACCTGTGCGTAACCTGCGTGACGTGTTGGCCTGTATTTCGGGACTCACCGGCTCTGTTAGTTAAGGACAAGCTAGCCAGATGAGACCATAAAGAGTGCATAACTGTCACGTGGTCCTGCCGCCACCATCTTCAGTGTCAGTTCTCATCGGCAGTAGAGAAAGTCACCTTCCCAGCCCACCTTCCTCTCTCTCCCCCTCCCCTAGCCCCTGTCCTTCCCTCGACCCCCCCCCCCCCCCCCCCCCTCCCCTTCCCATTCTCTCCACAACCTCCTCCATTTCCGATCTCCCCGCCCTTCCCTCCTTCCTCTTCCCCCTTCGGCAGCTGGGCTGATCACATGTCTTCATTACCCACATTGTTTTCCGGCCACCACAGTTCTCCCCCGCCGTGAGCCATGTCATACTGGCGGAACATGTGTGATGGCGTTGGATTGCCCAGGCTGGTAGGATTCAAAGGATTCAAACCGACAACGTGATGCAAGAGTCCTGCTGCTTTCTCCCTGCTTGCCCTTGCTCTTTCCTTCCCCACCCTGTCCCCCCCCCCCCCCTACCCCACCACTCCCCCCACACATACACCCCTCTCGCTTTCCCTCCCTCTCCTTGCCACTGAGTTCTCGTGCTATTGTCAGTCTGCTCGTCCATTCGTTAGGGTACATACAGACTGCTATCATTTCTGCTGTGGTTAAGGCAGTGGTGTGATGAAACCATGTGGTTTTTAATTAGTGATGGTAGTTATTGTTGCAGTATGAGTGCTGTTATTATTATTATTATTATCGTTTTTGCTGTTGTCCACGCTGCTCTCGGTTGTGGCTATCATCATCATCATCAGTATTATTATTATTATTACTGTTATCATTATTGTTGTTGTTGTTGCTGTCATTATCATTATCACTGTTCGTACTGTCATTTTTGTTGATCGTGCTGCTGCTACTGCTGCTGCTTTTCTTCTGCTGTTTGTTTCCAGGCCAGTAGCCTCCATGATGTCAAACTGATATCACATGATTAATGTTCCTCGACATTGCCACGTTTCGCACACCTCAGAATCGTATCATGCTGAAAAGCTTGAAGAATGACAAAATGGTCTTTCTTGCCTATATTTATAGATACTGTATTGCCGTCACAATCAACATCATAATGACTTCTAAGAAAATAAAAGTGACCAGTACACGTTACTTCTAGTTCTTTTTGAA
Organism: Conus betulinus; assembly: GCA_016801955.1. Taxonomy (NCBI): domain Eukaryota; kingdom Metazoa; phylum Mollusca; class Gastropoda; order Neogastropoda; family Conidae; genus Conus; species Conus betulinus. The sequence continues at coordinate 630,545 of JADBJO010000511.1, read as the reverse complement.
ATCAAAAGCGATATCGATGCAACTGTGCGAAAAAAGCATTAAAATGATCAGTCCATAGATAATGTGCTGGACAGAATTTCCTGGCGTTGACGTTTCCTTGTTTTGATCTGTGTTACATGTATCCGTGTGTGTGCTGGATGAATGGTTACCACCATCAGCTTTAGTTTGAGTTGAGCGCATGCGGACTGCTTCACCCATATGAGTAAAATGTACTTTCTTTGTTTATAATTTATTGTTTACGTGTCAGAGCTTCATTTTCAATTTTGTTGCACACCTAGCCTAGTATGTCAATGTATAAACAGGACAGATAGGGGCTATTTGCCCATACTGATGTAAATGGTTTCTCTCTTTCTTTCCGGTGTGAACTCATGACTATTTCATCTGCTTCTCTGCGCCGCGCAAGCAACACAGCAAGCCATTCTTGTCAAGGAAAGAGGCTGCTCTTCCTACCACGGTCTCCGGAAGTCATACAACGTTGCTGCTGAGATCTCGGCCAACCATGCTTCCTGTTTTGCTGCACGGAGAACCCATATGAAAATCTGCGAAGAATGTCTACCAAGTAGAGGGTATATCTGTTAACTGTGTACTACCAGAGAGAAAAAAAAAATTGTAGTAAGAACGGTTCATAAAGAGAAAACATTTGCTTCTCGACTATAAGCTCCTGAAGACCACATTCATCATGTAGGAAACGAAGACGAGGATGGTTAGAAACAAAAAATAAGTTGAATAAAAACGAGAGTTCTTGTTGTTGTTGTTGTTGTTGTTGTTGTTGTTGTCGTCGTACCCAGGCTAAAGGACTCCAGGGATCATCCGAACAGCCGAGATACTTGAACACTATGGTACAAATGCATCAGCTGGGGATGAGAACATGACGTGTCTGACCGTTTTGGATTACCCCGTTTCACGTGGGCAGCGACACTCCGACTTCGAGAGATTATGGACACTGATAATGTTATGCTAGGAGATTGTCACGACTGAAGACAATCCACGCATAACTATGCAGAGCATAACAACATTTTGATGTGGCCTTGGTGCTTTAGCTTATGTCAATTGGCCCTGACACAGCCTTAAGGCAAAGCGGATATGAGAGTTCTTTCAGCTTTATTTTTCTCGTTCTTTCTCCCGTTCGCCAAATGGTATGCATAAACTTTCTCGCGATTGGTTAATATTTTAAACGGCGTTTACTTGCTGCACTTATTATCTCTGATGTTCCTGCTCTGTCGTTTGACTTCCATGTCTGTAAGAACGGGGCCTTGTGGGAAAGGGCATTGACCATGACATTCAGTCAAGTCCTGGAGGTCACGTCTGTTGACCTTCTCGGTGCGGCTGCTTGACCTCAGAGTTTCTGGTCAAGCTACATTGCTGTGCGCTATCTATGACGCCAGACGTCGTGGCTCTCTCTCTCTCTCTCTCTCTCTCTCTTACTTACTTACTTACTTACTTACACACACACACACACACACACACACACACACACACACACACACACACACCAAAATTGCTCTGCTGTGAAAAATCCCAGTCAGCTACTTTTTCTTCTAGCAATGCGGCTAAAATTGGAAAGATTATCTATCAATCGGCCAACGTAAACGTTCTTGAAAAAAATAACCGAAAACTTGAATCCCTGTTTTACAGCTTAAGCTAAACGCTTTCCGTACAAAATTTCGCAAAAATTTAATTGCATCTGCGGAGCAGTTGAAAGTTTCACAACCCAGCATCTTCTTTTTTCTACTGCGCATATTTCAAAAAGGAAAATCCTGACTGCCTGCGACTTGATGGGCACGTGTATTTTCCAGAACTTACCAGGTCTTGTTTCTTTTGTTAAGTCCTTGATGATTAGTCCAGTGGGCTCTTTTTTGTAACAAGTGTTCCGACAGACTTTGTTTTCTACTGTTTTTCTTTTTCTTGGCCGTTTTTGTTTTCAAAAATATTTTGTTTTTACCTTTTTATTAGCTAAACATTTTGGTTTTGACCAGATATCCTGTACTCCTTAATGTTTTAATACTTGCTTTGGGCTAATGTTAATTGTAAAGAATTTTGTATGAATCTGCTTTCTTGTTTCACGACAGATATGAGCGCTTAACTGAAAAGTTTTTTTTTGCTTAACATTTTGGTTATACCAGATATCCTGTACTCCTTAATGTTTTAATACTTGCTTTGTGGCTAATGTTAATTGTAAAGATTTTGTATGAATCGACTAACAGTTTGGGGTTATACCCAGATATCCTGTACTCCTTAATGTTTTAAATACTTGCTTTGGGCTAATGTTAATTGTAAAGAATTTTGTATGAATCACTATATATAGCTAACTGATTGTCACAAATCTCTTATCGGTCCATCAACACCACACACGCGCGCACACACACACACGCACACACACACACACACACACACACACACACACACACACACACACACACACACACACACATGCATATACACGCGTGCGCGCGCGTGCGCGCGCGTGAGCGCGCGCGCATGTATACACACGCTACTTCCCTAACTCTGTCTAAAATCACTTTATGTGAATAGACGTTAATTGAAGAACGAACGAACGAACACACACATGATGTAAGATAAGAGAATGAAGATCGTGTGTATGGTAAGGCAGTCTCTGCACCAAATTCGTGATTTTCGAGCATTCCACAGTTTAAGGGCTTTTGTGTTAGCATCGTCGTGCATCGTTCATACAGCCATCATGAAGAATGGGGAGAGATGAGGGAGCGGGAGGGAGGGACGGAGAGGAGGGCGGGTGGGTGAGCACTCGCCAGTCTGGTGGCCAAGCAGTTGACCGTACGACCTTGATAGTGGAGTGACTGAAGGCTAGGGTTGAAGAAGAAGTATAATCATCTGTCTCACTGGGCCGCCAAATAAACGGCAAGACAGAAAACAGCGCAATTCGACCTTTAAGCCTTCTTCGTGCAAGACAAACAAACGTGACCTAGAAACAAAGAAAAAAAAAACAGAACAAAGGAGTGGCTTAACTAGGCAACGCAGGTAAGCATGGTGTGTGATGAGTTTATCTTACGGCCGAAACGCGTTGTCTATGTCTTGTTAAATGTTCGTTCTATTCTTCTTTCTTTCCTTCTTCGTCTTCTTCCACTTGGGTATATTATCCTCCTCCCACCTTCAGCAGTCTTCGTGTGGACCATTCTTGGTCACATTAAGCACGATGTCTGCATATGTACCATCCATATTATCGACCTACGGGGCCTACTTTTCCTACGGTTGGTGATAGGAGTTTAACGAGCGCGCCAGACACCTGAGTGTGTTCGTGCATGGCACCTTGATTTACAATCTCTTTCTCATGTTAACTTCGAGGGGAGAATCCCCCTCAACCGGATGGCTCTGTGGAGGTTAGAACCTCCGACCAAAGCATCACCAGGATCAGCAGTCCAACGCTCTACCCACAGTGCTATTTCAGCCCCCATTTGTTTGGCGGTCGAGTTACACAGATTTTGTAGGGCCTACTCTTGCTTCAACTCCCACCTACACTCACTCAATAAAAAAAAAACTGAAATGATCTTTGCACCCAAAAAAAACTTCTTTCATCTGACTGTATCCCAAACTCTATCAAACTGGGAAAATGCCTTATTCAGACACATCTTCACATGCACGGAATTTAGGTGTTACTATTGACTCAGCACTTTCCTTTCAGCAACAGGTTTCCACAGTCTGCCGCGTCTGTTACTTTGAGCTTCGCCGCACTGGTTCTGTGCGACATCTTCTCTCTGTTGACGCCACAAAAACCCTTGTTTCTGCCTTCACTCTATCTAGACTTGATTACAGTCATTCTCTTCTAGCTGGCTGTCCCCAGAATCTTCATAGTCGTCTCCAGAAAGTACAAAACAATGCTGCTCGTTTGATTCTCATACAGCCCAGATCTTCTCATGTCACTCCCTTCTTTCTCTTCACTGGCTGGCTGCCGGTCGAAAATATGAATAAACTACAAACTATCCTTACTCTGCTTTAAATCTTTGAATGGCTTAGCTCCTTCCTACCTTTCTGATCTCCTTCATCTCTGTGTTCCTTCTAGGCAGTTGCGTTCTTCTACCGACAACACTCTGCTCAAAACCCCTCGATTTGGAACTAAAACTTACGGGAATCTTTCTTTTCTTTTCAGGGTCCGATTTCTTGGAATAAACTCCCAATGTCTTTGCGTAGTTCAAGCTCTCTGTCTTCCTTCAGTGTGTGTGTCAATATGCACCCTTGCCTGTTGATGCATGATACTTATTGCAATATTCGTCTTCTTATTGGTTTCATGTATGTTTTTTCTTTAACCTTTCATGTATTTGTAAGCGCCATAAATAATCATATCATTATTATTACTCTACTTTCAAAATAGAACAGTCATCTTCGTGGCCACCAGACCTCTGCCAATGTCTCTGTGGAGGCTGTACGAAGGATGCACGATGCCAAACATCAACATGGAAGTGTTACCAAAAGAATAACTGTTAAAAACAGACCAGCCTTAATCCATAAGCTATCATACACTTGGTGATAATGGATGCCACGGGTGACCCATCAAGCGTTCATTTTCTAACTTCTGAAAGAGAACGACTTTTTTCATCTTATCTAAGATTTTATGGAAGAAAAGTGTGTTTTTCGAAGGTCTGTTTTAATGAGTTGTGTGTGTGTGTGTGTGTGTGTGTGTGTGTGTGTGTGTGTGTGTGTGTGTGTGTGTGTGTGTGTGTGTGATATTATGACGAGAGTTGACTTCAACGCGGGTGACAGCCCTGACATAGCCCTTTGCGGTCGGCTGGTCTATAACCAACATTATCTCTCCATCAAGCGTACAGGTGGTACTACGCAAACAATAGGCCTGTTCCAGCAATAGAAAATCAGGAGACGATAACGCCTGTGTTTTCATTGCAAAGAGACTTACCTTTTCTCAGTTCATGCGTCAAACAAATGGATCTAGAGAGTCCCTTTTATTTTAAGCGCACGCCATGATAACGATCGAGATATTGACTGTCTGTATTACAGACGCAGCGTTTCACTCCCATATTTTGGCATCTCTCTCTCTCTCTCTCTCTCTCTCTCTCTCTCTCTCTCTCTCTCTCTCTCTCTGAACTGAAAAATGGTGCAAGACTGTTTTGGGCGTGCCCATCGGCGGCTGATGTCCCATAAAAAAGGCGAGGTCACTCTCGCTGAACGCGAGCTTTAACAGAGATTAGCTCTTTTGCAGATTTTCAAACATCGTCAGTTAGAATGGCACTGGGAAAAGGACAGACCTTTGCAAAAGTCAAACGGATCCTGGATCCGGCCTTTCATTCGGATGCGCATAACAGATCCCCACCAAACTTTAATGGGTCTGTCCTTGAGCCACATTCCACCTTTTGAACCAAGTTTCAATGAGATCAATATCGTAGTTTTTGCGTCGTCCTCCCATTAGACAGACAAACGAACAGACGCAGAGGTAACAAGGCAACATCTGCAAACGATGGGCAGGTGAAGACTCCAATATATAATAAGGCATCCAGAAGCCCACGTTGTTCACAGTGATAGCCTAGCAATCTTAGATCGTTTTGACTCCATTATGCCGGACACCGCTGGTCACTGACAAGAGTTGTAGTGGCTACGTGTATGTTTACACCATCATCTACACATGCGCAGGCACGGACGCCTTGCGCACATTTGGGTCCTGACATCAAACAGTCCCACGCCGGTCAACAGCTGTTTTCAGTTTATTATCCAGCCGCCTGACGGCTGACCGTGAATCATTGCAACAATGATGGGAAGAGCGGCCATCAAACTGAGCGAGGCAACCCCCTGCACTCTTACCGCCACGGATAGAAATGGCAATTTAGGACACTTACAACTCGTTCACGAACTTTTCCTTTTCTTTAGCATTCCGTCTGTTGATCCTGTCTTCAACTGTAAAGAAATCACACGCGTATACATAAGAGAGAACACGCGCGCACGCGTGCGCACTCTCACATACATACATACATACATACATAAAAAGACAAGATCCTAACCAATACCCCACTCCGCACGCTATGCCTGAGCTCAGGCTATAATTACGTGTTGTAACTTCTCTCAAAACTCACTGAAGATAAACACATTGGACGAGCATTCAATTCGTCTCCTGTTCGAATATGGATCTGCATATGTCGGTCACAAGTGTGTCACATCCATCCTTTTCAAAATCATATATTTTAAGCAATCTTTCAGATAGTGCGCGACCACGACGACAATGTGAATGCAGCACGTTAATCAGACATTGTTTATGGCACACTGCCACTGAAAATCGGAGAGGAATAACAACGACAAAATATATATGGCTCATTCTGTGTTACTGGGAGATGGGAGAAGGGGGTGTGAGGAAGAAGAGATGGGATTGGGAGGTGTATTTAGATGTCTTCACGGAAAGGGTGGGGGCTACGATGACTAACCATTTCCATGTGGGCTAGTTTTCACTTTACTCAAGACCGGTTTCAGAATGTGTTAGTTTTTTATCGCTCCTCCGCGCAAGTTAAACGAACAGTGGTGGGGGATGAAGGGGAGTGAGAAGGGGGGGGGGGGGGGGGGGGGTGAGGAAATGAACCGAAGCGATTCAGAACCCAGTTTGCGCTCATGAACGTACCGGGAAAAGGGGGTTTAGACATTGTGGGGGGTCTTGAATCAGAGTTCAGATGGGAAAAGATGAATTACTCTTCTACAGACCCTGGGATTGCTTGTGTCGTTGGATCGGCTGTAAGCAGCACAATCTGCACGGAAAGCTTAGTTTGTCGCGCCTTCCCCTCCCCCTCCACCCCCCACCGCTACTGCTACACACAGACCTCCTCCACTCCAACGTCCTCCATCTCCCTTTTACTCCAGGAATTCAAATCCAGAAAACATTGAATTTGACAGGAGTGTTTGTGGGATCCTAACTTACAAGAAATTCGGTTCACATCAGACGTCTTAGAGTGCCAGACCAAGTCAAAAAAAAAACGTTTGATGCTGATATATAACGAGAGCTGTTCCGTTGTCCTCTGGAATCACTATGCCAAATCTGCAGAAGATAAAGATGAAAGCTGTCCTTTCTGAAAGGTGAAATATACCACTCCTACACTGTGATCAAACTCACCAAAAGAACAATATGATTGATTTGAACTCAAATTTTTAATATGACATACTGTGCACTTCGCTTCCGGCGGTAGATCAGCATTATCAATGGTACTGACCACAAATATACCGGAAGCTCAGATAAGTTATCTTTTCCTTTTTTTTTTTTTTAAATGGTGTAAGCTGAAGCATAGAACAACGAAGATGATCTAAGGTAGGGGCAATTCACATTGAAAGTTGATTTAAGTTGTTTTTTTTTTTAATTTCATAATAAATAGTCCGTATTGTAGGTCTTTTTTCTTTCGTGTTATTTGCCGATGACCCCTACACGATGTGACCAGCGGCGGTAGGAAACGGCAGGGGCTGTTCTCTTTGAACATGCACTCTGGTTTCGTGCTGTGGGTTCTTCATTGTGGTCGGTGTGTGAAGGAAGTCCTCCCTCAGCGCTGATGGTTAGGACAGTCCTGCACGATGTGTTCAGTTGACAGCTCTGCCTGGCCGGCACGGCACACGGCAGTTAACGCACGCCATCATCTGAAAGACTGCTGCTCTTAGGAGCAACTCTCTCTCTCTCTCTCTCTCTCTCTCTCTCTCTCTCTCTCTCTCTCCCCCCCCCCCCCCCCTACTACTTGCAGAATTAAGTGCAAAACATCATCATCATCTCTCCTCTCCCTCTCTCTCTCTCTCTCTCTCTCTCTCTCTCTCTCTCTCTCTCTCTCTCTCTCTCTCTCTCGTTCAGCACTTGAAAAAATTAAGCGCAAAACATCGTTTATGCACGTTAGTGCAAAATATCACTTAAGCACACCTTTCCCAAACTGCTGCCATGTCATATCTTGAGCATAGTGAGAGCAGTCTAATATTAAGAGGTGGAGATAGGCCATACCTGCAAGCTCAGCTAAATGCGACGGTGAAGGTTGTCGTCTGTCAATGTTTTAAGTAAGGAGAAAGAGATTTCATTTCTTACAGGGCTGATTACATTAACTTTCTTTGCA
>JADBJO010000511.1:607500-617500 GCA_016801955.1 Conus betulinus | reverse complement strand
ATATAAGCTTAGCAATTTCTGTTGAATGAAGGTTGGTCTCAAATGTAAATGAGTTGAGACCAACCTTCATTCAACAGAAATTGCTAAGTCTCAGTATGGTGTAGTGAGTATACTGAGCGGGTAGAGAGTGAGTGGGCAGAGAGTAGTGAACACAAACCGCAGCAGACAATAAAGAACCGCCTCCCTTTAGCCACCAGTTCACCGTTGTGAGGTTGCCTGTATGTCGCCGTGATTCCTTGCCAAAGACCGCTCTACAAGGGTGGAGAGATTGAAGGATACAGTGGCAGGGTGAAGAAGGACTGAATGGACGGCAAAAGGACTAGAACTGGTTGCAGCGGCTGTATACTGTGGCAGCCACCTAGATATTGAATGTCAGGACACAATCAGTAGCGTACTTTTTAAAGGACAGTTGAAATGAGTGTGCATACATCTTTGTGAGGGAACCTATTGAGTCGACTTCAGAGAGCTTCTGCTTTCGGGCCCGTGCTGCTGACAGACAACGGGTGAGAATGGACACTGATGCACAGAGATCAGAGATTTCGTTTATACGAACAGATGGTATCAACATGTTCAAGAGGCAAATGCCACATTTTGTCTCGTTTGGGTTTCCATTGAGGATAAGTATGACATCTTCCACCTTTCGTTTTTTGTTTTTTGTTTTGTTTTTCTTAGATTCCCAGAGCCTGTTTTTTTTTTTTTAATCAAGCTCTCTGTGTGGAGATGAATTTAAGTCATAAATAAATAGCTTTTGTTGGTTTATACCGTAGAATTTGGGCATTAAAAGTTTCCCCCCATATGAGTGATGAAAAGTTTCACGGTCACTCCTCTGCGGGCTTGGCTTACAGTAAACACATATAGCTTGATTCTGAAAGAGATGAAGACCGATTGCTCATTAACTTCTAATTTATACAGATTAGATTTGTGTGTGTGTGTGTGTGTGTGTGTGTGTGTAGAGAGAGAGAGAGAGAGAGAGAGAGAGAGAGAGAGAGAGAGAGACAGAGACAGTTCGTTTGTCGGCGCAGTGATCCTGTTTTTGCTCCAAGCATAGTGGGGGAATATAAGTGCAAATAATCAAACGTCTATCATTATAAAATTGTTTCAGCAAAGAAATATTAGCTGGGGAGAGCGGTAGATAAACACTAACTTAACTTTTATATCTTTCATTAGCAGCATAAGAAGTATACTGATTTCTGCGTTGTGTGACAGCGATTTCCGTGCTTTTACAAGGTTTTCTCAAAACACCGTGTCGCAGAGACGCATAATTGGTATTTGGGTCATGGCAAGAATTCCATTTCAAGACCATAAACAAAGAATTATTTGGAAAACAAGACAACAAACATTGGATGAAATGGTGCTGTATTTAAGAAATGGCCTGAAAACAACAAAGTGATGCAAAATATTTCAACATGCTTTTGGGGCTCCAAAATTAACGCATACGTTTATGTTAGAAGTTCTTCAAACATATCATACGTTGTGTATTATCAGTAAACAATTACAAGAGCTCACAAAATGAGAGCAAATGAAGGCCGTTTAATAAAACCCATATTCCATGATGAGAACCGCCTCCGAAAAAGGGAAGTAACGTACAAAATCTACCCTATCATGTAACTAGTCTCCCTTTTCATGGAACCGACACCTTACTGCAAATCGACAGTACAAGGTTGGTGAGTTCCTAGCAGAAGATTAAAAAAAAAAAAAAAAGAAAGAAAAAAAAAAAAAAAGCAGTCTTTGATATATAATGATACTTAGACAATTAACTACGCCAGTGAATGGATAATTTGCTTTACTCTCATAGGAACTGCACATCCAGGCTGTGGCTGGTCAATATCTTATTATTGTGGGACATGGAATAGGATAGATTGAATTAAAAGCTTGACCTAGACCGAACCTAAGTGTGCTATTATTAAAACTTTTAATTACCGGTATTCAGTATCACACTCGTGACAGGCTTCTTGCTTTCTTGTTCTGACTTCAACTAAATCTAAATCACAGAAATCGACAACCGGAATATAGATCTAAATCGCTGAACGACAAATTTCTCATGTAGTCGATGATTGACCATGTTTCAATCGAACCATCCTTTGTATCGACTGTCAAGGTCCGGACACAGTCCAAAATAAAAGAGAGAGAAAATTCATTGCGACAAAGTAACCCAGAGATCACTGCGGACTATACTTCAGAGTTTCTGTTAAGCGAATGATGTTCGAGCTACTCTCGCTCTCTCTCTCTCTCTCTCTCTCTCTCTCTCTGTGTGTGTGTGTGTGTGTGCGCGCGCGCGCGCGCGCGCGCGGGGTTGTGTGTGTGTGTGTGTGTGTGTGTGTTGTGTAGGAGGGGGTGGGGACGATCTGGCTGTTGAATACAAATCGTGACAGGTCCATTCAAGAAATAGATTTCATGGATCTTGTTGTGTGGCTTGATATTTGAAAGAAAATGTCTTTATGTCCTTCGTTCATATTTCACATTGGCAAAATGACCCCAAGTCGACATTCAGTCAAATGGCAGCTTGGAAATTTAGTGTACTGAAATAGGAAACTGCATAGGAATTTGCGACCTCTTGAGCTCGTGTCTTGAAAATGGCAACAGGACAGAACCACGACTGCCACATGTATGCCTGCACGACTTCAATGAAGTAGATATTACATATCGACAAGAGAAGCATAAAATGTTGCCAATGTTAAAACTAAACTAGCAAGTTCCAACACTACTGTTGAGGGTCAATCACCCATTTTTCCGAACAGTAACTAATGAGATCAGGCTACCAAGATTAGAACTCAATTTGTAAACTATCTGCAGACTCTGGTTAGCCAACCACTAAAGTCAGTCACTCTTTGTTTCCAACTGCAGCTAATCAGAACAAGCTACCAAGATCAGAAGACAATTTGTAAACAATCTGTAGACTCTGGTTATCCAGCCACTAAAGTCCCGTCTTCATATAAATCATGCTGTTGATGACTGAGCCGAGAGTACGTGGAGGAGGGGGGGGGGAGGCTGAAAGGTTAAAAAAAAAAAAGGTATGTTTTAGACGTTTAGACGTTCTCAATTGTCCAGCTCGACAGATGCCCTAACAAACAATATCAGTGTCTCGCCAGTGTTAGGCTACCACTCGAAGAACATTATCTTCTAATGTAATCCCATTGCAAAAACGAAAAGAAAGAATTTTAGTGTTCTCTACGTTAGTGAGCCTTTCGCAGTTTTTGTTTGCTTTTGTGACTGTTGTGAAACAAATGTAAAAAATATCCAGTTGATTTAGCAAAAAACAAGATAGCGTGAGTAGATTGTCTGCCTACCTTTGAAAATAGTTTTTCAGATGGCGGACAGTAGACAAAAAGAAAAAACAGTCTACTACAGCATGGATGAAGCCTTCACATCCCCTGAAGAGGTGAAACATCCCGGTCTCGACAGAAAAAGTTTGTCTGCTGGGAGGTATACGTCCTACACTCATTGAGCATGGTGTAGACACGTTCATTTCCTTGCCCAGCACTGCCATCAGTTCCACTAGAAGCCCTGTGGAAGACATTTCACCAAGCTGTAGCACAGACGAAAACCAGTTGGTCTTCGATAACCAGCACAGCTTGATGGACATTGTGGATGATTCTTTGGATGACTGTGAATGTTCAATCTTACCTCAGCTTTATGAAAAGAACCGAATTCTTCGTCATTGGATCTTCAAGGGACTGTCAATAACCATGACAGAGAATGCGATCTGCTAGAGTCGTGGAAACGGTGCCTGGCTGAGGAATGGGAGGCACAAGGCGACACAATTCTGCGAGATGTCTTCCTCGACGGAGGTCTCTGGCTTGGGTCATCTCCACAGAGGATCGGCCCTGACGAGTATGGGGCTGACTTTTTCTGGGCAAATACTGCTGACTCTGGTTCCACAGCCCGAATAGACAGCTCTGGACCTGAAGCTGGAGCAGGAAATGCCAACAGCAACATGTCGACAGGCATGTCAACGCCGAGCAGGTTCATACTGCATCGCAAGTGGAAAGTGTAGATCGACCCCGGAGCTGTGGCGGCCGGAGAAGAGGGAGGAAGTGTCCCGGAGCCTGTCCCAGTACGACCTGTCTTTCTCTTCCTCCCTGTGGCCGGATGGGCGCAAAACCTCTTTACTTTGGTTTCGAAGAGGTCAGTTTATACTGAATCTCATTCTCATCCTCGGTCCTGTCTGCCTTTCCCCTCTCCCTTCGTCAGCTGCCCCCCCCCCCCCCCCCCCCCCCTCCCCTCCCCACCCCGTCTCTCTCTCTCTCTCTCTCTCTCTCTCTCTCTCCCTCTCTCTCTCTCTCTCTCTCTCTCTCTCTCTCTCTCTCTCTCTCTCTCTCTCTCTCAGGTCAGATTAAACTTACTTACTCTCATCCTCATCCTCAGTCCCTGTCCGACTTTCCACAAAACTGCCTCTTCCCTCTCCCGCTCGTCTGTCTCTCTCCTGCCCGTCCTCTCTCTCTCTCTCTCTCTCTCTCTCTCTCTCTCTCTCTCTCTATCTCTCTCTCTCTCTCTCTCTCTCTCCTCTCTCTCTCTCTCTCTCTCTTAAATCCTTCAAAAACGACCTTTATTACTATTTGAGAGAGAAAATGATTGTGTCCACTTCACTTATTATTGGCAATGAAGCAAGACACACAAGTTTAATTCTACTGAAAACTGCAAACAAATGTGGCCGTTGAGTGCGTATTTTCAGAATTAAAACTTTTCAACTGCATCATTCCCTTCCTCGTGTGTTCCTCATTTCTCAGAAACGCAATCCCAGTTTCGGTCCAAACTGACCTCATGACTTAACCTTTGTGATTTTCCCATGGAATTTTCATTCAAACATACAAGGGAACATTTCTGCAGATTAAAAACGAAAGCTGAAAGGTCGGGGGAAAGCAATTCACTAGAGGTCTTCTATCCTACAAGCAGGCTACAAAGTGAAATATGATAAAGAAGAAAAGCTACAAGAACAAGAAGAAGTTAAAGAGGATGAAGAAGAAGAAAGAAGAAGAAGAAGAAGAAGAAGAAGAGAAGAAGAAGAAGAAGAAGAGAAGAGAGAGGAGGAGGAGGAAGGAAAGAAAAGAAGAAGAAGAAGATGAAGAAACACTAAAAGGCAGAAATGGAGACAACGCCCCCAAGCAGTCGCATGAACATACATCAAATCTTTGCAGATGAAATGAGATAATGTAATCGTGCAACAATAAACCAGCAGGCTTTACTGGTTTTAATGTTGACAGCACTGGTTTTCAGACAGATTTCAGATAAAAGCAAAGAAAACACGGACGATAACACCCACAGCATCAACGAGAAATCAACAATAATCAGTGCGCATCCATCCCCACCTCCCACCCACCACCATTAATACCACCACCACCACCCCCCCCCCCCCCCCCCCACCCTCACACGCCCCCCCCCCCCCCCCCCCCCCCCCCCCCCCACACACACACACACACACACACACACACACCAGCCTTTTATATATTCAGATATGCTATTTACCCATATGGTCAGCACTACTTATTCGCTTTCAGTTCGTTTTGTCAGTCCGTGGGGTTTGTCTGAGAGAGAGAGAGAGAGAGAGGGGGGGGGGGGTCTATTTTAAAAGCTAAATAGCCGAAAGATGAGTGCGCACATAAAGGCAGTCAACAGCTGCATGAGCTGTATACCACTTTGTGACACAGGACAAGGAAACTGTTCCTTCCCTGCTTTGGGGTGAAGATGCCTACAATCACTACAAATTGTTGACCTTGGTAAGCATGAACTCTGACATTCTGTCTGCCTTTTGGAGAGAGAGAGAGAGAGAGAGTGAGAATCGGTACACTCACACAATTTGTCTACATTACTTCTCTCTCTCTCTCTCTCTCTCTCTCTCTCTCTCTCTCTCTCTCTCTCTCTCTGTCTCTCTCTCTCAGGCAGGAGACCGAGAAAGTGGGTAACTTATAAACACTGTTTTCACAATGCCACTGCGGCAGGGGGCTGTTTCATACGGCGCTGACGACCATTGATATCTTGTTAAAGAGGCAATAGTGTGTATTGTTCGCTCCTGTATTGGTCACAATTACTTTTTCACGTAACTCTGCTTTCTAGCGCTTTATATGTATACTGCGGCAAAAGCAGCATGTAAAGATTTCATCGCGCACGTTTACACACATGCTTGTGCACAGTTTTCTCACCAGTGCATCCTATGAAAGCTTGCGACAGGTGGGACCTTATAACTTTCTTTCTACAAGAGCAATCATTAGCAGAGGGCTTTCCTCTTTCGACATATACAAAATTCAGTGTGTGTGTGTGTGTGTGTGTGTGTGTGTGTGTGTGTGTGTGTGTGTGTGTTTAGCGTCGTCTGTGCGTTCGTATGTGTTTTCTGTTTGTTCCGTTTATTTGCTTGGAAATTTTTGTTTGTTTATTTGTTGTGTTTTTGGTTTCGTTGTTGCTGTTAATTTTCTTTTTAATTAGTTCATTTTGGGGGTGCTTATTTTGTGAATGCGTGCTTGTTTTCGTTTCAAAAAGTGCATCCATAAGTGCTATATATGAGAATGCAAAGAAACTGCGGACACATTCTGTGAACTTTTTTTTAAAAATTTAGTTCCAGTCTCCTAAAAGTGTTAACTGTGCATAAACCAGCACCGCTCTCTTTCCCTCTTTTAGTGTGCTGTTATTCTGCTTCTTGGTTCTACAAAACGTTACTGTCAGTTAACGTGCGTCGTCATCTATTACCATCCCATCAAAAACAGAACTAGAATCATCGCAAACCAGAATGCATGACTATCCAAAGAAGGACTTGGAATTCGTCACCTTAATATCAAACATGCAATTAAGGAAACTGCAGATACATCGACATTAATATGGAGTCATGGAAAGCCCTTCCATATACTGAGGCTCTCAGAATCAATCAAGATTAGCTGAATCGTTAGATTATGATATTATAGTGACAATAATGGATAGATTCCAAGATGAAATACATCCGGAAAGATCCTATGCAAGCAGAAGAGACGGGTCTTTTTCTATACATCAGTGATAACCTCAGCTTTGTGAGAGTAATGCCACAGACGGATATAAAGGATGACATGGAAACCTCTCCCCTCCCCATTACCTACATGCAAGTTTTCTGTTGTTGGTGGTGGTGGGTTTTTTTTTCCCCAAGCCAGGGCGATTATTGCGAGCGAGAATGCATTTACCCACCAGTGCGCATTACTATTGTTAGTGCATGGGGGCGAAAGTGGCGACCGAAGATATTTTCGGAGAGATTTCTTCTTTAATCTCTTATGTCCATTACTACAATATTCATCTTCGTCACATCAAAGATAATGTGGACTGTACATGGAAAGAAACTAAATTATACAGAATACTGTTGAACGTTAGTCTTTGTTTTTCATCTCTCCCACATTTATTGATTTAATATTGGTGACATTATTCATGACGGGGCTGTGTGATTCGTGCCATTCTATCAACTTCCATCCTAAGGAAGATGGAGGCTGCGCCGTACACGTGGTTTTGTTGAAATGCTGTTGCTATTTTGGCGCTGAGAGGGTTAATGCAGATCTGCCCAATTGTTTGGCTTTGTTTTGCCGTGCTTTTCTCTTAATCTTTCGGAGAGACAGGATTCCAAACAACGCCCTGCTCCACACTTCTTTTCATGCGCACAGGATTTATGTAGTATTCAGTGTCAACAGATTGAACTGAAGGAGAAGCTGCAACTGACCCAGAGTGCCAAAATCACTATCATCAAGAAGTACATGTGGAAACAGCGAGTTCTGCAAAACATCGTGGACGTTGCCAAAGGTGTGTTCCTCCACCAGTCTTTGTGATGACATGGTCATAGATGGTAGAATTGGCCGCTTTCTCTGTCTGTCTGTCTGTCTGTCTGTCTGTCTCTCTCTCTCTCTCTCTCTCTCTCTCTCTCTCTCTCTCTTGGCCACACTGAATCCTAATCTCTCTCTCTCTCTCTCTCTCTCTCTCTCTCTCTCTCTCTCTCTCTCTCTCTCTCTCTCAAAAGCTGTTTTTATGTATAAAATCATGAGCTGTTTAACGCCTGTCTATGTCAACAATAAATTTTCCTTTAATGATGCCCGTAACAAACGTAATATCCACATTTCTCTCCCAAAAGCTAATCTTTTTATGTCTTCTCTTATTCATTCTGTTAGCAAATTATGGAAGAAACATATGACCACATTGAACACAAAACAACTTATTGTCATCAGGAAGGCATACCACATGCATGTAAAAGAACAGGTTTAAGTCTAAACAAACGTAATGACATTATTGTATAACAATCCCAGCTTGATGGGGCATCTATCATTAATGATGTTCATATGAGCTGAATTAATTATGTGCTTTGCTGTTTATAGAGGAAGTGGTCTGGTCGTGTGAACAGTTGTGAATGATGATGTGTGCATATATGCACGCATGCGTTTGTGTGTGTGTGTGTGGGGGGGGGGGGGGTGGTGCGTATGTGTGTGTGTCTTTCTGTCTGTCTGTGTCTGTGCGTGTATGTATGTGTATGTGAGCGTGGTGTGTGTGTGTGTGTGTGTGTGTGTGTGTGTGTGTGTGTGTGTGTGTGTGCGTGCGTGCGTGCGTGCGTGCGTGCGTGTGTGTGTGTGTGTGTGTGTGTGTGTGTGTGTGTGTGTGTGTGTGTGTGTGTGTGTGTGATAAAGACATGCATACTAAATCTTTTCACTGCCGGCGGCAGCCTACTACAGCAAGCCTTCCAAAAAGAACCGGGAGGAGAAGTGGAAAGCCCTGCAGAAGGAGATCCAACAGAGCGAGACACACAGCATGACTGATCTGCAGCATAGCCTGGCCCAGATCCCCTATCACAGACCCTACTTCACCTTCTTCCTTATGATGGTGCCTACACTCTGTGTGTGTGTGTGTGTGTGTGTGTGTGTGTGTGTGTGTGTGTGTGTGTGTGTATGTGTGTGTATGTGTGTGTGTGTGTGGAACATACAAGACAAACAAACGACTGTGTCCATGCATCCCCATTCACACATCAAATATAAGGACCATCTCAGACAAACGACTGTGTCTATACAACCCAGTCACCACATCTAATACTCCAAACACACATAAGACAATCAAACACGTCCATTCAGACCGATTCACCACACCCAATACACGGACACACTTAAGACAAACAAATACGTCCTTCAGACTGATTCATTACACCTATTACCGGACGGACACACATAAGACAAAGAAATACGTCCTTCAGACCGACTTACCACATCTAATACACGGAACTTACAAAAAACAGCCAGCTATCCATTCAGACCAATTTACCACAGCTAATCCACGGAACATATGAGACAAACGACTATGTCCATTCAGACCGAGTCACCACATCGAATACAACGAATATATAAGACAAACGACTGTGTTCATTCAGACCAATTCACCACGTCTAATACACGAAATGTGTGAGACAAAACGACTCTGTCCAGCAAGAAGTCGGTACGCATGCAGGCCAAGGAGCTCACTTCGCAGTTCTGCAGACGCATACAGGCATACAGTAAGCTTGCAAAGTGTCTGTCTATGATCCTTTGTCCAAGACCATTCTACTGGGCAAAGTGTAGGTGGACAGTCCAGAGGCAGACCGAAGAAGTCATGGAAGGACGAATCAGAGGACTGGTCTGGCTACAAACAGCTTTGCCCTGCTACCACGACTGAAGACGAGAGCTATTGTGAAGTCTGGCTGCCCCAGTGTCTGTCAAGATGTCCTCAAGACTTGCTTTCCTGGGAAAACAGTAGTGATTGCCTCCAGGCATGAGGAGGACCGGGAATGGGAAAGGGGTAGGGGAGGGAGAGGAGATTACATGTAGACGAATACTTCGAAGTTTTTTTTTTTTTTGTTTTTTTCATTTCCAGTCTTTCATGATATAGAATAGAGTGGATTCTTCAGGGAACCTGAGAAAAAGATCACGATGGTGGTCGTTCCTCAATCACAGAAGGGGTAATAATCATCCCCTTTAGCATTACAGTAGGTTTTGTTTTGTTTTGTTTTTTACATAAGCTAGTAAAAAAAAAGTGAGAGAAAGAGAGA
>JADBJO010000511.1:515000-605000 GCA_016801955.1 Conus betulinus | reverse complement strand
TCCTCTTTACTCCGCCTACCTCATACATAGCATCACTCACGCTCATCCAATAGCAATCCTATTTACTCCGCCTACCTCATACATAACATCACTCAAACTCGCCCAGTAGCAATCCGATTTACTCCGCCTACCTCATACATAGCATCACTCACGCTCATCCAATAGCAATCATATTTACTCCGCCTACCTCATACATAACATCACTCAAACTCACCCAGTAGCAATCCGATTTACTCCGCTTACTCATACATAACATCACTCACGCTCATCCAGTAGCAATCCTCTTTACTCCGCCTACCTCATACATAGCATCACTCACGCTCATCCAGTTGCAATCCATTTTATTCGCCTACCTCATAAAAATATAGCATCACTCACGCTCATCCTGTAGCAATCCTCTTTATTCCGCCTACCTCATACATAGCATCACTCACGCTCATCCTGTGTAGCAATCCTCTTTACTCCGCCTACCTCATACATAGCATCACTCACGCTTATCCTGTAGCAATCCTCTTTATTCCGCCTACCTCATACATTGCATCGCTCACGCTCATCCTGTAGCAATCCTGTTTACTCCGCCTACCTCATACTTAGCATCACTCACGCTCATCCTGTAGCAATCCTGTTTACTCCGCCTACCTCATATATTGCATCACTCACACTCATCCTGTAGCAATCCTATTTACTCAGCCAACCCATACATAGCATCACTCACACTCATCCTGTAGCAATCCGGTTATATCCGCCTACCTCATACATAGCATCACTCACGCTCATCCTGTAGCAATCCTCTTTACTCCGCCTACCTCATATATAGCATCACTCACGCTCATCCTGTAGCAATCCCAATGTCTGCGGTTTACAGGTTCAGGTTGAGTAAAACCGGGGTGACTTCACAGGAACCAATGAATGAAATGAGATACGTTGAGTGATTTGCAAACTAAAGCGTTTCTTCCACAAGCGGATTTTCGAGATTCTACTCCTCCCTTCCCTCCCCTCCCCAGGGTCTCTGTCAGCTAGATCACAGGCAGTTAGTACTCCCTCACAGATGTATGGGACCTATATGACATACCGACATCCATCAGTTTGAGCCACGCCTAGTGTTGATTCAACGCCCATCTTGCGCCGAATTTTGACGAGATACGTGATTGCTTGTTCTTTATTTTCTGAGTGTTGTTTTATCTTGCCTGAAGAACCTAAGAGGTTAAAAAGTGTCGTGATTTGTCTTATGATGCGTTTGTTCATGTTTGGCGGATTATAGTACTTAATTTTTCAAAGACTGGTTTAGTAATAAAAGAAATAAACGGTATCTCAACAGGCAATGATTTCTTGTCACTGGCTGTCCGTGGATCGTTTGTCTGTTTCCAGATAAACTTGAAATCCAGCCAAATAAGTAAACATAGTAATAATCAGGATCAGAACGGCAAAATCCGACCGATCTCTGAATGAAAGCGACTGTTTACCTTGTGATTTAGTGTTCACTTGTGCGGTATCTTTCATGCCATATGTGCATAACTCGTTAACAGCTCTTCAAAATTGTGTTACTTGTATCCAGTGGATCAAAATGTGCTCATTTTTTTATGACATTATACTCCCTTTTGAGGTGGATTACCTTTGGGCGGAAGAATAGAATAGCAAACAGGTCAACATCGTTCTAAGCTCAGTGTGTGCATGCTTGTGTGTGTGCGTGTGTGTGTGTGTGTGTGTGTGTGTGTGTGTGTGTGTGTGTGTGTGTGTGTGTGTTCTTCAAAACAAAGTACTCAATGGGTGGATAATTTGTATATTTCAATTAACCAATTTCCCTTAAGATGAAATTCATTTTCTTACCAAAAAGTGGGTGGGAAAGGGAGGGGTAAAAGGTGAAATTGGAGAGAGAGAGAGAGAGAGAGAGAGAGAGAGAGAGAGAGAGAGAAAACGATCTCTCTGCCACGAAAAATGCTCAGCGATCCTCAAATCAGGAGTGGTAGACTGCTAACAAATACTGGTTTCTGAAGTCCCCAGCACTACCAGCCAGCGCTATCCTGGTCCAAACAGTGTGGCCTACGTCATCTGTCAGCGAGGAAAGCGGTGGAGGGTGAAAATGGGATCTCGTGACATGAAAGCGCTTGGACACATGGTGATGAGCGTCACCCAACGTCAGCTTTGAGAAGCCTTGAGATAAACAGGTCCACTCAGTGCGTAATTGGCATCAGATTACAGCCACTAGTCTGGAGAGTCTGCATTCTGCCAAGATGTGGTAGACAACGTGAAAGAAGACACATCTTTGCCATTTACGAGGCCACGCAACTGAACTCAGATTTTTTTTTTCTTTTTGGCTTATGCTTTATCTTGAAGCCAATGTCGCCTGTTCATACGCCACATGGCCAACAGCTTGAAATCTCTCTCTCTCTCTCTCTCTCTCTCTCAAAAAATAGGATCAAGGGCGAGATTTAAGACCTGAAATGTGATGTGAGCTAAGTGTTCTACAGGTCCAAGTCCAGGATTTTGTTACACTGTAAAAAAAAAAGTTATTCAGAAGCAGGGAACGAGGAGAGAAAGTATAAAAAGGCTGACAATAAAGAATGAATAATACATCTGTCACTGACAGCTCTAGGAATCCTTGAGTTGTGCGTTTTGAACAGAACCATTTGTTTATGTTGGAAAGAGTCACCTTTCTTTGTGTAGAAGTCAAGGTCACAGCTGAGTGAGAGATTAGAGGGAGGGACTAGGTGGATGCAGTTAACTGCCTGGATTGCAGTCAAGTAGCTCAGCCGGGTAACGTTTGTGAAGGAATCGTCTTCATGTACAGACAGGAATGGTTTGAGTGGCTGACTCTGCTCACAGATGCTGGTGTCTGGAGCCCCCAACTCTGTAGCCAGCGCTCTCCTGGTCAGAACAATACGGCTCACGTCATCCGTCCCTGCTGCGTGGACCACAAAGGAAGCTGTCAGATGTTGTCACAACAGCACTGCACTTTCCTGGGAGGGACTTTCCATCAGAACAGCGACCACTGTGTGCAGGTCAGCATCGCCGCAGGCAGAGCACAACTAGGGGTTTCTTTTGCCTTTTTAGTTAACCAACATGCTTTCAGAACTGTCAGAGGAGGAGAAGGACTGGTATTCATACTGTGGCAAAACGGATAGATCTTGTCTTATTCTTCTCTAATTGTGATTATGGATGGTGAGGAGAAGAAGAAGGCGAAGTTGAACAACAGCTTGTCGATCAAATGTTAGTTAAACAACCAGACAAACATGTATGGTATGACAGGATGGTTGTTAGAGAAGATCGACATATACTGCATTCCCAGCAAGTGCTTATTGCAATATTCTGAAGAAAGAAAAACAGACAAACAAACAAAAAAACCTCGCGCAACCCACAGACACTGGTAGAACTAGAAGGAACCAACACATGTTTACATGGGCCTACAGCAGACTGCCAACATTGTTACTAAAAAGCCAGATTCTTTACGGGCCAAAAGCTTCCTTGTGCAATCAGCATTCTTTCACACTGATTTTTGGACTGAGTTTGAATGGTGTCAATAATACAGACTAAACTGACAACTATCTTTTTCCACATATACATGCTGTTCCATTATCAAAGCATCCAGAATAACACCGTGGAACCGCACAAAATTTTTTTTTTTAATTATAATTTGCAGGTGCTCTGTGTCCGCGATGTGTGCACCATGGGGAAAAACTTGTCGCTAATCAACCCCCAATCCCAACAAACCTTGGCTGCCAGGTAAGAACACAGTGTGGCAGTGGTGGCGTCTTCTCCTGGCCTTGATCTACACACGTACGGCATTGTGCACTGCCTGGCCCTGCTGGCTGTAGAGTGGCTGCTGATGCGGCCCTTGGAGACCAGCATTGGCTGGCTGTATGTCATGCTCATCTATGCTTCATGTGGAGCAGCAGGACAGATCGTAAGTCGATGAGATGCATTTGCTTTTTCTTATCACACTGCCTTTTTATGTGCTTGCTGCTGCTAAGTTTTCAGTCATCTCCTTGGCTGTGTTGATATTAGTAACATTATATCTATCATCATCTCCTTTAGATCCCTAACATCATTGCCCCCAAAAGTGAAAAAAAAAAAAGTGTGTAACTACTTACTATTTGAATTTTCTTTTTTTTAACTGTGATGCTATGGGGATGACAATGCAGCCCAAAGTAGGTTCAGTAATACCTTGAGGCACACAGACAGTAGGCTACTGTCCACTCCTGTGGACTGTGCCAAGACCAAAAAAAAAAAAAATTCTATTTTATTTACCTTTTGGTATCTTTCAATGATTTACATTACAACCTTCTCAATAATTCATTATTTTATGTCAGGTTTCTCCATTGTATCAATACTAATGTCATTTAATACTTTTTTTTTTTTTTTTTTTCTTGCCTCCTTCCCATTTTCTTTTTTTCCATGTTGTCTTCACCAAAAGTTGAGACACTTGACTAGTACTAATTCTCTTTCTCTCTGCCTACCTTATGAAATTGTCCTTGCTTGTTATTTTCTACCCGTCATTTATAGATGTATTTTCTTCTTAGTCAAATGTTTTTATCTTGGATACACCTGATCAAAGCCAAACCTAAATTAAAGTCAGCTAGAGTGATATACTAAAATCATGTAAGTACTTGTGCAGACAGTATGTGTGATCCTTTTGTCACCTGGAAAGTCAAGAGTCTGTTTTCAAGAGCAGCACATGCCAAACAGGATTCTGGTTCCATAATCCATTGAACACAGACCATTTTTAGTGTGTATCTTTGATCTTCATTGTCATACACTAAAATGCACTGGCAGTTCTGTATTTTCATAGAAAATAAGAAATATTTCCTGCCTGAACCCATCTGCTGTTGTTAGGATTCACACTATGCGTTTGACTGTTAAGCCTCTCCAGGAGCAAACATCAAAGGTATACAGAGTATGATAAAACTTTAATCTTTCATGTATAGCTGATCAGATGTTTCAAAAGATATATTGTGATGAATAGATAACTTTTTGCAATAGCCTTGTTAATAACTTTGTGGTGAGTTTGTGTGTGTGTGGTTGTTTTTTCCATTTGATAACAACAGATCTTATTGTTTTTGTTTGCTAATACATCTCTTTTTCTTTTAGACTCAACCAGAGTTTATCATTTTTACCTTGTCATTATATTCACACACATGTAGTCTACAAAAACATCTTTTGTTTAATTTCTACAAGACAGCCACTCTAATTTTATTTTTGGTAGAAATGAGCCCGCAAAACCCCAACAGTTACAATAACCGGACTGTACACCATTTGACACAAACTGTGTGTAGGTAGCCTGCACAGTCCAGCCCTACATCCCCCACGTGGGCAGCACCAGTGGGATTGTGGGCCTGATAGGGGAGGCAGCTGTGGAGCTCAGCCAGGCCTGGCCCTTACTGGACACCCCCAGAAAAGAAGTGGTCAAGCTGGCCTCTTTCTCCCTGGTGCTCTTGTCGCTGGGTCTCCTGCCCTACGTCAGTCTTCTGGGCAGTCTGGCTGGGTGTGCCTGTGGTGTCTTATGTGCTCTCATCTTCATGCCCTATTTCACCTATAAAAAGTGAGTGTCAACAAACCTTTGAATGAGCCACTCTTTCTCTGTCTGTCTCTGGTAACTACCGTATCAAACTCTTACACAAAGATGAGAAACTTTCTCTGTTGCCTGCGTTGCTGTGATGCATTGTTGATTACAAAACAAAACAAAAATGCATCACTGGTGAAATGTTCAACAACATTTGGATTTACATACGTTTGTGCAGTTACAGGTTTTTGCCTGTATACAAAATCTTTTTCGATTCATATTGCTGAAGAACATTTAGATGGCTTTGAAATGTCTTCTTACACTTCCATGACTTTTCTGTTGGAATATACTCTTCCTCTCCCCCACACCATAGAATATTTTTTAATAAGGTCTGATGTCAATTGTTTTATCACTGAAACTAAAAAACCATTGCTTAGGAACCAGTCATACCACTCTCATCATTAGCAATGGAACAAGAGAGCAACTTCGGTGTCAAAAAAAAATGAGACTGACATAGCAGAATACAAATGCTTATTTCAGGTCTCTTTGCATCTTTATACTCTATTTTTCTCTTGATATCTCCATTTGTTTGCAATATGCATGGCAGAAATCACCATCAAAATGTTCACCAACACTTCCTTGATGAACGGATTCCACAGTGCTTTCCAGTCAGAAACAAACTGGTGAAAACAAAAGTGCTCAAAGCATAGTCACCTCCTGTGTCTATACGTGTGTTTCCAGCTTTACTGCTCATTGTGTGGGAGCAATGTAAAGGAAAGGTTCTACACTGTTTCAAACAGGTGCATGTGGAAACATGATGAAAAATAACTATTATTTTGATCTTTCACAATGTTAATGAACAGATTTAAGTACTCTTTCTATCTTTTGTTTTGTTCAATACCTTAAAAAACTGTAGTCTACAAAAGGAGTTTGCAACATACATTCTACATTTTGATTAGCTGCCACGATTTCATGGATACAGAAGCAAGACTCTGGATATGTACACCATTTTCATTTTCATACGAAGGCTTTTTTCCTTTTTCAAATCTGATTGGTGTGTACATCAATTTTACACATCAAGGGAGGAGCTAAAATGGTACTTTAAAACTTGTCAGCAATGATTAAGTATACTTATGTCCCTGGATAATGAAAGAGTGATAATCTTATGGCAAAAGTAAATTTTATCATCATGTGAATGCCCATGCACACTGAATGCACACCCAACCTTTTTTTTTTCAAGCATACTTAACTGAGTACCTTAAATTTTCATCTAAATAGTTTACCCATAAATCTGACTACACTAACGTATTGAAAGGCACAGATATCAACATTTCCAGAGCAAATCATACACACCTTTTGTTGTAAGAGAAATATCCGTTACAAACTGTCATCCATTTGTTAACCAAGTCGCCACATTCAAGTCATATAGCGCTTGCTGTAAAGAATCATCAGTCAAGTGAACAGTTCATACTTTTCTTCTCATGTGATCATGACTTTTTTGGGGGGGGAACAAGGAAAAACATGGTGCATTTCTGATTTGTGAAAAAACTGCCTCATATCTCCTGATGGCTTTCTTCCCACCTCTTCTGTTCCCCTCTAGCGGTCATTGTTCTCCTTTATGTTATTCTCACAGTGATATGAAAGGATGGGAAAAATGAAAAGAAAAGCAAGAAAAATGAGAACCTAGCATGGAAAATGTGTTCATTCACTTCCCCTATGAGAAGCCAGAAATTAGTGGGAGTGGAGCAAAAATGACAGGAAAGTATAGCAAAGCAAACTTCCTGAGAACCAAAAACAAAAGATTGCTTCCAAAAGGAGGTTCATTAGCACACCTCCAAGTGACAACAGTGAAACATTCCATCTGTCTCACCTACAAAGATTAAAGCACGCTCTAACCTAACTTTCTGAGATAAACTCTGCCATTTCAAGAGAAGGATTTACTCATCATTTTGCATTTCAATTTTATTCAAAATTGACATGACACTCATTCCCTCAATCACCAGTACTGCCTGAGGACTAAGACAAAACTGACTCCTGTGTTGCTCAGATGGGGCTACCTTCGCAAAGTGCTGCTAATGACGGCTGGTGCTGTGGGGCTGCTAGTCTTCTACATCATCATTCTTTACACATTTGTCAAGCTACAGCCCCCTCCCTGCCAGGGCTGTCGTCATCTGGAGTGCATCTCTTTCACCGACAACATGTGCAACCAGTGGGACCTGCTGGGCTGACTGTCAGAAGAGATAGTCTCAGGTTAGATATAGGTACACCTATTTCACCTCAATCAGCCATGCATAACATCTCTGAGGAAAGCACTTTGTGTGGTTGATGACAATGGTATGCACCATTGTTCTTAATGTTGTAAATATTTGTAGACAAAGGCATGTGAAGATAGACTTGTGCCCAGGCAGCAGATTTAATACGAAGCAAACTTGTGAAACACAAAGATTGTTGTTGGTGTTGTTGTACCCTGGGTAAAAGACCACAGAGATAATCCAAACAGCTAAAGTACTTGAACACTATAGTACAAATGCATCAGTTGGGGATGAGAACATTACATGTGTGACCGCTTTTGATTACCCCGCCACATGGGCAGCCACACTCCGACTTCGGGGGATTTTGGAGACTGATAATATTGTGCTAGGAGCTTGTCACAACTGAAGACAATCCACGCATAACTGCAGAGCATAACAACATTTTGATGTAGCCTTGGTGTTCTAGCCTATGTCAATTGGCCTGACACAGCCTAAAGCCATGGTGGAAAACCAGAAGATTAGGACCATCAATTATAAACCAAGATGGACCACTTGAGTTTGTATGTTCATCCATGTTTCAGACTCAAACAATCTCACCATTGCAAACACATTTACACAAAATCATGTGATATATAACTAGAAGCAGACAAATTAGGTTACGAAATTTAATTCCCATTTGACATAAGAATGCACCTGTACGAAACAATGTAGAAACACTTCCCTTTTTTTTCATCAACAAGCATTTATTCAGTCAGTCATAGCTTCACTGGCACCTCACACAAATCAATTCTGTCATTCAACATCAGACAATCACAATCACATCACAATCACATTCCCCTGTCACAATTCAGTACTTCTGTTTCTTTTGTGGAGGAGATTGGACTTCTTCGTCCGTGGATGCTGGTACAGCTGTACGCTTGCTGGGCAGGATCCACTGCTCACCTGCTGACAGTTGAGATGATTTCACCACGCTCACCACAGACTTGGCTATCTTCCTCGCCTCTGAAATCATAATGCACACAGCTCTGTACTCCAAGTCTTTGTTTTCTCCTTGCTAGAAAAAAAAAAAAATTCAATGGAGGAAAATGAAAATTTTTAATTTCTCTGTGTTGCCATCATGGTCCATCTTATTTTACACACACACACACACACACACACACACACACACACACACACACACACACACACACACACACACAGGGAGAGAGAAGAAAAATAAGAGAGAGAGAGAGAGAAGAAACAGATTTTTTACAGTGTAGGCGTGATATGAATTATGAGGAAAATGAACCCTAGTTTGGTGGTGATGGTGGTGGTGGTGGTGGGTTTTGAGTGGGTGTTTTGTTTTGATTTTCAGTAAATATAGCTGGCTCTCAGTAATCTACACAACACTAATCAAGGTAGTAAATATTATCCTCGCAGAATATCAGACAATCTAATAATAGAATGATACCATCAGAACATGAACAGCTTAAGTTAAATGAGCAGTGAAAGTCTAGTCTTTATGTTTGGTATTCTAGGTCTGAACTCACAAGTTTCTGACAGTCAGCAGGTGATATAACTGACAGAACCTTTCAGGTGCCCAGCCCTCCTCCTGTCAGACACAACTTATGGGACATAATCAGTGAGAGAAAAAGACATTAGATAAAATGACATAAGAAATGAGAAAATGGTCTTGGAAAAGGGTGATTTGGAAGCAAATCACACAAGTATACTTTTCATGACTTCATACAGAACAGAGTGATAATTCATTTTAATTATTACAGAATGAATTACGTGTGTGTCTCAGCAAGAATTCTTTATATATCTACAAATAATTTGGTACTAGTTAGGGGTACATTCACACACACACACACACACACACACACACACACACACACACACACACACTCCAAGCATGACACTTATGCAAGGCAAAAATGGTGGAAATTTTATACAAGCAGGCAAGGGGGAGGGGAGTATGGGTGGGAAGGATTTTGGTCTATTGCATCACATGTTGTTCTTAGTCGTTTTAACCAAACTTTTCAGTGACACTACTTCACAATTCTTTAGCTTTTTCAGAAGTTTTATTTTTTGTCGAATGGTTTTCATTTTTGGATTTAACACATGAAAAGGTTCAACCCCAAGCAGAGGAATTTCATGCCTCTACACACACACACACACACACACACACACACACACACACACACAAGTATATATAAACACACATGAAGTAAAGAAGGAAGCATGTCCACAAAATATTGGTTCCAAGACTAATGGGACAGAAGGGAAGGCAGCTGAAGTGAACAGTATGTAAGAATATTACAAAAACAAACTAAATAACATTACCTGCATGTTTGAGCACTGCCCTGCAATTCCTGCTGATTGCATCTTTGCATTGTGGTGAAGACAAACCAAACAACAGCCCTCTGACCATGAATTAAAGAAAAACTCTAACATGAATTTTTTATTTGCAAGTCATGCTCTTCTTCATTTTAAGAACATGCATACACTCATTTAATCAGCGTTTCTGCTCTTACCCCACCCCTTCCCCAAACACAGATATACAACATTTTAAAGAGGATATACTTTGTGCATGTTCCAAAACTAATTCCTCCTGCCATTCGCTTTAAAAGTTTAAAACACTGTCAATGGTGTTAGTCAGTAATAGTACTCTCAAAATACCCAAATGGATGGATACATACGCTTGGAGTATGTATTCTCATAGAATTCCGTTCCATGAAAATTTTTTTTTTTTAATTTTTGTTGGGGGGAGGGGAGGTATAATATCACATTCCATGGTGTAAAGTAACTGTCAACTGATGATTTTTCTGTATTAAATTGGGCCAGCTCTCTCTCCCCAGAGATAGACCATATTACTGCAGTATGGAATAATGCACTTTTTACCTCCACCAAGAATCTCATATTTTCACACACATCTGTTTGCTGTGTCACTCAGCAACATTATATGACAAACTATTCAACCAGATTATGCAATAACTACACGACCATACAAAACATTAAAAAAAAAAACTTTGGCCTAACGATGCTGTATGCCAAAGGATGAAACAACTAAATTTTTGGTCTCAGTCCAGATCAAAAG
Organism: Conus betulinus; assembly: GCA_016801955.1. Classification (NCBI taxonomy): domain Eukaryota; kingdom Metazoa; phylum Mollusca; class Gastropoda; order Neogastropoda; family Conidae; genus Conus; species Conus betulinus. Next base: position 594,172 of record JADBJO010000511.1, on the reverse strand, counting down.
ATAGGTCCAGGATTTTTCTTTTCCATATTTGTGGCATTTTTCACAGCACAGCTGCTTATAACCCCCCCCCCCCCCCCCCCCCCCCCCCAAATTTTTTTTTAAAAAAAAAAGAAAGAAAAAAATCAGAATTATTAAATGCACTGGTATCACACACTCTAGTAAGATTCAATGAGGATCTGCGTACGCAATTTAAAAAAAAAAAAAAAAAAAAAATGAGGATCTGGATTACAACCCTGGCCCAGTGAGCAAATAAATATTCCAGCCTGGTAGAGGTCTGCACTCTCCCAAGACCATTTCCAGTTTTCTTTTTTGCTAGAGATAACCCCTTTGCTGCTGCTTTCCTTTTTTTTTATATTTTTTTTAACAAGCTCTTTGTTTGTATATATGAAAAAGTTCCACAAAGAATGTGTATTTCTGTGTCCCATCCAAAAGACCTCAAGATAATGTTGCTTATACTTATAGCATAGCCTGTAGCAAAGGGCCAATCACAGCTGTCAACTCCTTGAAATCAACTCTTAAAACAGGTTTATACACACACACACACACACACACACACACACACACACACACACACACACACACACACACACACACAAAATTAATTTAAACAGATTTTCTAAATACATCCTGGAATTTTGTTAAAAACCTTTCTACTTTAAAATCAGACGAAAAAGGTTTATCTCTTTCGGAAACGGTTATTTATGCATATTTCACATACCTTTTTATGCAATGTTTTGATCCTGCTACTTTTTTCAGCTGTCAAAGTTTCCTTTCACAAAAATTAATTGTAGTCTAATGGTAGCAATTCAGGCCGTCCCAGCACTACAAAAGAGTAAGGGAGACAACACAGAAACATGTGGTTCTCAAGACAGGATAGCTTATTTTGATGCTGTGCAGAGATTTTCAGTGAGCATTGATGGATCTGATAGTAATGCCTCTGTACCAAAGCGTTAACACCACAGACAGCAAGTTTGGCCTAAGCCTTGGGCCTCAGCCTGATCTCATCGTTTTTTCATCGCAGCAGAAAACATACAGTTATAAGGATGATGAATGTGCAAATAGTCGGAGGACTGCATTCCCTATACACACTAATGTCAGAGCTTATATAATTATAAGCATGTCCTACATTCTCATCACTAAAACTACAGATCATAATCATAAACCCTATTGATAATGGTAATTGACATACCTGGAATGCTTGCTTTCAAGTCTCTGCAATTTCGTTAGAATTATTAAGAAACATATAAACAATAAACCCAGTAATGATAGAGAAAGCAACAACACATTATGGTCAAATGGGGGAAAAAAGGATACAGATTGATGATTTCATAAGGGCCTCGCAGTTCCATCGCCTGAATAGCAAAATAAAAAAAATTGAAGTGTTATGATACCTGCTAATACACACAAAGTGGAGTCATGCATTCCACACACAGCATAAAACTTGCACAGATAATCCTATGATTCCAAATTCAATTCTTGCAAATTATCAACATCTGTCAAATGCCTCTTACAAGCTATTCCCAAGCCTACTTCTGACATAAACAGAAATTTGCAAATCCATTCAGGCAGACACTGATGGAGTCACAAAAAATGAAAAAACGTATTATTAGTTGGAAGTGTATTCAGACTAGTCTTTAGTTTGTTCCTTAAATGGCACCTGATCATTCTCGAACCGGCACTTAAAGAAAAGCATTAAGAATAAGGAGTAATCTCTTAATGTTAAATTTGAAAAAAACAAATCATCTCTCTCCCTTTTTTTCTACAGAATCAGCAAAAAGGCATCTTCTTCAATGTAAACAGTGAACTTATACTCACTTTCTCACCACCACTGCTGATTATGATATTCTGAAAACAAACATCAAGAGTTTGTAAAAGATTTTTTTCCCAATTAAGGAAATATGATGCCATGCAATAAGACAATTTTCAATAAGAAAACTACTGAGAAACTGGCAAACAAGTTGCTCAACACATTGATGAATCTATCACCAATAAAACAAAACAGACAGAACAAAACATTAAATAGTGCAATAATTTGTGAACAATGACAGCACTGTGCAATGTCTGAGGTTCACAGTGGGGAACTAGAGGAGTGAGGTTGGGGGATAGTGGTACAAGTAAACTGTATCAAGTAATTTCTTAACTTTCAGTGAGAAAGAAATAATTGTACATGTTAAAGAAAACTGCTGAATTTTATTACAATATGAATTTAATGTATGTACTGATAACAATGAACATTCATGAGCCCTTTCAGACATTGCATAATGATGGGTCTTTATATAACATTGTAGTTTTATTTTCTTCCCTTTTTTTACCTTTTTTTCATTGTTGTTCAGAATTCCATTTCCTGGAAACATTTTAGCATTACTTTGTAAAACTTGACCTTCATCTATGTTTTTAGTAAGAAGCATCACATATCTGAAGTAAATAAAAAAAATGAATGAAAATATTAAATAACAAAAATTTTGGACAACTCTCATCTCGTTTGTTATGATTTTTAAGACTGACTGACTGGACAGATAGACAGATAGATACAAAGACAGATAGATAAACACATGAGAGCACGCACGCGCGCGCACACACGCACACACACACACACACACACACACACACACACACACGCGCACACATGCACATACACACACACATGCACGCATATACAACTTCTTTCAAAGCAAAAACAGCCATTATAGATCATTGAGTATTTCCACAAAAAGATCACTCATGCATTTTGGCCCCCACCCCCCCCACCCCCCACCCCCCCCCCCCCAAAAAAAGTTCCATGTAAAAACTGCCCATTCAATAAAACGGAGTACCCGTTCTGAAACAGTATACTGGAGATTTATCCACAATTATGAATAATACCATTATAAATTGGCAGTATTCCTTTTCTAAATACACACATGCAAACAACATACACCAACATATTTTCCAGAGCTGTGAATTTTTTTTTTTTAATGACTTGTTTGGTTAAGACAGGGGTTCAATACGGTTGGTTTAATACTGATGATAGCACACAGCCCTACTCAAAACAACTGACTGATTCCAGCCTTGCTGACCACCTACCTTTCCTTTGCACACAGAGCAAAGCTTCAGTGCAGAACTAATGGTGTTCTGGCGAAAAGAGCTGTCTCTCACAGCTGGGCTGTAGAGGATCTCAAAGTGGATGCCTCTCTCCATGGCCTGCAATGACATCACAACCCTCATCATCTGTCTACGAGCACAATCTTATCATCCCTTTAATTTAAAAAAACTAAAATTCCTGTCATTTTCAGATTGTATCTAGACACCATTTCATTGTAATATGAAGGCATACTCATTCCATGGAAGCTACCATTGAGTTGAAAGGCACAAATGATACAGACTTTTGAATGACCCGTTCACAAGTTTCTGAATCTTTCCTTATCTTAATTTTATATGCAACTGGAGTTTCCTTTAAAATTTGAATTCTTGTGCAATAAACTAAAAACAAAATGTAAATCTTAACATTTAAAATGTTTGATAAATTCTGTTTTTATTATTTCTGTTTTCTTACCTAAGTTATGAATGTGCACCTTAAATGAGAAAAAAAAAATGCATGCACACACACACACACACACACACACACACACACACACACACACACACACAACATGCGCGCGCACGCCACACACACACACACACACACACACACACACACAAACACACACATTGCCCTTACATTGTATGTGCCATTGCAAGACTTGGTTTCAAATAAATCCAGTCAGTGAAAACCATCAAGTGTTACACCTTTTAGCATAGCCAGTCAGTCACTAAGCAAATCTTGGTCAATACTTGCCAAGTGAACAAGTGGCCTTTTGATGTGGAATGGTAGTTTCTCTGTCAAATCAAGTACAATGATATCCATTTCAAGAGTTGTGCACGCCAGCTACAATTTGAAACAAATGAGCAGATTACAGTCAACACAATTTAATACATAATCAAAAAGACCAATACTAAATAAAATAATAATGAAATGTTAATAGTATCAGCATAAATAATAGCTACAACCGATGTTTCTCTTTCAATTTGTAATCAGAAGACAGGTTTTCAGTCATTGCAGCGTTGATTTGGTTGGATGGTAAACCTTTTAAATCAGCAGTGTTTTTGTCCCTGTAAACTTGGTAAAGTTCTACATTCTGGTTTTCTACATGTTTAGCCAATAATATATTTTCTTAGTATTTCTTGTTAAAATAAATCATCGGTCCAAACTATCATTTCATTAATTTTTCTTTGTTTTCTTTATAAAAGAACATACAGTTGCACAAAAAATTATCATAGCTGACATGAACCTTGCAAAATCCTGCCTCTAACTCATACACACACACACACACACACACACACACACACACACACACACACACACATACACACACACACACACACGTGCACACACACACATCACCAAGATTTCCATTAAAAGCACACATGTATCATAGGCCTTTATAAATTTGAAAAAAAAAAAAGTATGACCATCATAAACAAGACATCAAACTTGATCGTAAGCTACTGGTTTTGATTAGTGAAATGGACAGCCAATGTCTTCTCATGTGGGACAAGGGAAAATGCTAACTTGCACCAAACACACCACTTTAAAAATCACAGCCCTGACAACCCCCATAAACGCAATTAAATCGTATCTTTGTGAGATGATAAATCACAACTCATGAACTATAACAAAATATCTGCATGCATTGGCAAAATTGGTCATCAACATCTCCTGACATGTCCTCTAAAACTTTTGCTAAAGCATGTAAACAGGACCTACGCTACATGCATAATCATCCACAAAATAAAGCACACTCTCACTTGTACTTTACCATAGGAAAGTGCATGCAAATAAACATGCCAATCTGACTGCCATCATTCATTTCACTATCAGTATGCTCGGGCACACATTGCACTGATATCTTCAGTTCAGACCATGTAATCCTTCATTCACTGAGTTAACTTACTTTGAATGCTGTTTCATTGACAGGCTGGACAGCTAGTAAATCAAAGGCTTGCACTTCGCAGAACTCTGTCACAAATGACAAAATATAAGCACCTAAGTTTTGAAGAAAATGATACTAAGACAATGTGTTAGCAAATACTGGCGGCACATTGTCTCTGTAATGGCAGACCTGGGGGTAAACAAAAATGTTAAATGTATCAAAACACAGTACATCAATCAACTTGGGTTACATACAGCTTAGTTAGCCACAGCAAGATTATGTTCAAGTAAAAAATATACTTATGACTCCATGTTTAAATGTCAGTTAAAAAATCAAAAACTTAAAATTTTCTTCGTGACTGTGTACTGATCCTATTAGATAAAACACATTGATCTCTTTCAAACACTTTAAAAAGCTACACCAGGAGGAACATCTCTAACAGGCTCTTTAAGCAATCTGCTGTAAAGTATTTCATCTCATGTCTTGCAACTCCCAGCTCTTAAAACCATGGGATTTAATGCTGAGAGGCTCATCATACTGTATGCACCACAGCACATCTTCATCTTGCAAGAGGAACAAGTAAGAGCAATGGCAATGTATAACAGATGGAAGGAACTGTTTGGGATCAAGGCAGATTGAGAAACTGTCTGGTTGTTTCAATCCTCCAGCTGATGGTGGTGGTTGTCTGTTTGGGCTTTTTTTTTTTTGCTTTGTTTTAACATAGATTTGAACACTGGGTTTCAGTTCCAAGTAAGAAATAGAGGATCTAGTAACATGATGGATGAATGTTCATTGTTTGCTCTCGTACAATCAATATTACATGCTTTGTGGAGTACCTAACACAAAGCAGACTAACTGTTACAATTCTTTCCTGTATTTACTTTACTTCCTTTTTCCTTTAAAGAATCAAACTGCTCTTCTTGCCCGTCACTCTATAATTTAAACAAACTGAAAAAAAAAAAATGTGAGATGATTTTTAAGAGAAGACGTGAATTAGGAGTGCCTCTGTGAGATTATAATTTCCTTCTTTTCATTATACACAATAAATGTTTTATTTTCATTGTTTAAAAAAGCTCTTCGTTAAATAAAATATTTGTGTGTTTGTGGGATCAGTAGACAGATGCACAAAAATATATTTCAATTCTATGTGTTTTCACAGATGTGATATGAAACAAAATAAAATTAAAGAGATAATGACAGATAAATGGACAGACAAAAAAACCAGGTATACAGAAAGGATGTAAAGCATGTAAAATGTGCCTTTTTAAAAATCTGATCCTTGAAAAACAATACAACAGATCGTACAGTGGAGCCAGTTTTACTGATTTTAAACGTGGGATACCAAAGCACACAAACATGACATTACCAAAACAATCAATCTCCATGACTCATCCTGCAAAGTAAGAGGACTGTTACACCATACATTCTCTATAAGACTGCTTTATTCTCACACAATAATGATTTTTTTTTTTTTATTATTATTAACATTGTTTAAAAAGTTTATGCTCTTTTAAAGCAGGCTAATGTACAAAAAAAAACCTCAAAAAGCTGGTAGTGTCCATACTGATGTTCTGAATTTGCAAACATAACAACATAAAACAAAAGCAGCCTAGGTGACACACACAGAAACAAACAAATAATGTAAAATCAATTCCTCAAAGAATAGAGTAAAAATACCACTAGATATTATGAAGAGGAAAATGGAGAGAGGAGTCAAGACAGTGGAGGGGACCTTCACATGAAAGTTTTACACATCACTGAAACAAAAGTAATGTTACAAACTTCTCAACAGAGAATCTCGAGGTACAGATTCCACTATAAACCCTCCTTAAGGTATTCTGATGTGAATTTGAAATGCTGCTTATGCACTGTGATGGGCAAAAGCCTAGCACTGACAGAATACTTTTTTTCCCCCTGCCTTCAAGATTCAATCCAAGGGAAACTACACAGTCCACTGACCTGACTTGCAATTCTTCACTACAGACCAGAAATCTTTATTTCTCCGATACTGTCACTTTGTGACAGCTCGGAGATGGTTTTTTCCCCTTGCAAGATGGCAGAACACAAAACAAATCTTGTTTCATGAGGCAGTCAAACTTAGATAAGTGAAAGATCTGAATGTGATTGTGAACATGTTTATGTAACCAAGCGAACATTATTTTGATTTAAAATTTTTCCAATTCTTCCCAGTGCATTTGCTGTTGGAGGAGAGAACAAACATTCTAAGGCAGTCATGTGTCAGAATTTAGTGACTTTTTTTTTAAGCTGCAGAAATTCACAAACAGGACTTGTAAAAGTGTTGTTTGGACACTACCAGCAAACACACTAAAGTTATATTTTAAAATGATATAGTGATTGCATATGCTTTGGTCATTTTGTGTAGGTCAGCTGATTTATTTTTTAATGAATCAAGAATGATGAATCCATTCTTATAACTTCACCGTAAGTTAAAGGTACAAGCATGAAATTAAAGCGAACAAACACACACAAACAAACATGGTAGAAATGTTGTTACTATACTTGGTGTTCTCACACCTCAAATATGAATTATTCAGGGACAACAGTTCACTGCTTTTGGTTTTTTCTTGGAGTACATTATTTTGCCAACTGTTTTCACCAACAGCAGAAATCAAATCATAACATGGAATATTTTCTACCAAAACTAGAAGAATTTCGAGTTGAAAAGGCTTCACTGTTGTCTTTGATTGTTTTTGTTTGTTTTCTTTTTTCAACCTTTCTCTTTTTTCTTTTCTTTTTGTCTGCACTAGATTTATCTCCCAATACAGATTACATCCTATTATAGACCTAGTTTCCAAGGATTTCTGTGAGTGATTATCAAGTGATAACACTGCATTTCAAAATGGCAATAAAATGGGCTTAAAAAGATTGCTTGTTTTAGGAACATTTCTGTTTTCATCCGCGCTAGATTTACACTACAATACAGATTACATCCTATCTAAGACCTGGTTTTGACGGATTTCTTTCAGTCACTGTCACTATGTTCCACTATATTTATAAACTGTGACAAAATGCCTATGAATAAGATGGTAACCAAAAATATCATCGCTAAACAACTTAGTCACTTGCAAGAACATAGCCTACAATCATGTATTCGAAATAAACATCTCTCTCTCTCTCACACACACATTCAAGGAAGATGAAGATGGTATGTAAGTCACTCACAAGTTTATGTGTGTTTGTTGTATCATCAAGCAGGGCTGTCATCTTGAAAACTGTTTCACTTTTCGGCCTTCAACCTTCACACAAAAAATACAACATGAACATCACTTTAATTCATTATTCTGCTATGAATATTCCAAAAACTTGTGTATTAGGTGCATTTTCTCATCAGATATAAATGTTAATACAGATGAAAAAATCTGTCATCTAGTAAAAATGTCTAGATTTCATGACATCATGAAATAAAATAATAATTTCAATGTGGAAATAATGATCAAATTTCAACAGTTAATCATTATGTCACACAAATTCAAATAGCATGTTCCGGTACCAGCTGTGCATACTCATAACGTGAATTAGATTCTTTTACAACTGTATTCTTTATCAAGAATAATCTCTCTCTCTTTCTCACTCGAAAATGTGTGCTTCGATTTTATCTTGAGGAAATATATGTATCTTTTAATATTGAATCCTATTAGTACTTTACCGTTTCCTTTTATTTGTTTGATTTCTCTTTATTTCAAAAATCAAACTACACTGTACTGAGAGCAGTTAAATGATAAGACATGCTCTTTGGAATATTCATTCCAAATTTTCACACACACACACACACACACACACACACACACACACACACACACACACACACACATTAACGTAATACATATTCAGACAAGATGTCAGTATCACTAACATGTGATACCTTCACTTTAACTTACCTTCAACAGCTGTTGAGTCTGATCACTCAATATCACCTGTTCTGGAAGCTTTAGGGATGACTGACATGAAACACACACACATCACGCAAAATTAACAGCATATTTCCATCAACACCTCGCCCACACACTGTAGCAAATCACAATAGAGAAAGAGAGTACTGGGATTCTGTCCCATGTCCTGTATTCTCTCCTGTCTAAACCCTCATTTCTCCCAAGTCTTCAAAAAATAAGTGCAAGAGTGTTCAACTTCACGTTTGTTTCATCCCACTCTGTTTTCCCTCCTCCTTCTTCGGTATCCTTTTGCCTTTCTTCTCCCTCTCCTCAATACAGGGCAGTATTTTTTGTTGCTAATCAAAGTCAAAATGCATGATTGTCTTAATACCAAACAGACATGAGTGTGCACACTAAAAAACTGTTGATGTAAGCCACCGTTAAGTTTACCAAAATATTTGCAAAAAAAATCACTGTATGAGAAAAGGACAAAAAAAGACACTTGCATCACATACATTTCGACTTAAAGTTTCCACCTTCTTCCCTGTTCAAAAGATTTGGCACAAACAACAACGAAACAAGAATTGTATACAACAAACCTGGTCCTGCTGCTTTTTTTCCCTTTTCCTTTCAAGTCAGTGATGAGTGTATTAACTGCAAGCCAGTCAAAACCCACTGAAACAATACATCAACCATAACTGACATGCTGCATTTCAACATGGATTTTCAGCCTCAAAATTCTTATTATATTACAAGAAAGTCACACAATAGCTTGAAGATGACAAGTTTAAGGCCAGTGGCAATGTCATTCTCTTTTTTTTCCTTCTAACCAAATGTATTATCAGTTAAAATAAAACACAACTGAAATTCAAAATACAATCCTCTGTGACCACTGGCACTCCATCTCTCTGGTTAATTTTCTAGATTTTCAACTGGAACCAATGCTCATTTCAAAAACGTTTTTTCTCACCAGCAATGCTCAAACACTTATTGTGTGCGTACATACCCACACATACACTATGTCTGCACGTACATGGTCACTGATTGAAACCAGTTTACTGTCATTATATAAAAGAATAACTCAAACAGCTATTATGTGTACATGCACACATACACACACATTACGTATACATATACAAGTCTAAACTGACTGAAACCAGTTTACTGCCATACAAAAAAAATTTAGGTGTTTTACTGTGTGCATTCAGTATTCACGCATGTGTATAGATGACATGCACATAGTTTCCACAACTTGTGTCTACACTGACTAAAACCAGTTTGTCCAAGGAAAACGAAAAACAGATGAAAAAGAAAAAGCAAGATGGAAAGAGGTCCAGGAGGCTGCTTTAGGTCCCCTAGCCAGGTCTAGGGCCAGAGCCCCTTGTTGTAGGTGAAACTGAGGGGTTTCTGCTGAGTATAATCTGGACATTTGGATACAGCTTATTCCTTTTCACTTTACAATCAACATGATCACCACTATTACAAACTAATAATGTTAGCATGAGAGCAGGATACAGTGGAGTTCACATATCACAAGCTTCTGGGGATTGGACAAGTATTTATTAACAATATTTGTATTTACCAGAGCAGGACCTTCAAATAACGATCAATTTTTACACAAGAAGTAGATTGCTTCAAGCAGACTTTTCTGTACCAACCCAGCCTGTAGTAGGTTTTGTGAGACAGAAAGAAAAAAGTCCATAATTTTTCATGGAAGTGGTGGAAGGGGTCACACACCTGAACTGAATGTAAGTATCCTTGGTATAGAGGTTTCACTATCATACAACACTGACAGCACGGGCTAGCTTAAATTCTTGAATGAACGTTTTTTACAACTCCCACATCATATCTTTTTCCCAAATCCTTGGCACAAAGCAAGATGGACATAAAGAGAGAAAGACAGGGAAAGAACATTTGTGTTTTGCAAATTTCCTTTTCTTTTCTTTTCTTTTTCCTCAGTGCCAGCACTAGATGTGCTGCATTTAATTAATGCCAGTTAAAACCTGATGCACTGTACAACCTCCTGTTGTGGTCTTTCTGACACTATGTGCCAAAAGCATGGATTTGCCCATCAACACCACGTCTGTTACTTATTTTAAGGCCTCTAATTTCCACCCATTACCACTTTCAACTGTTCAAAACCATGGCGACAATCACGAAAGTATCCTCATTTACTTGAATGAACAGAATCAGCATCATAATAGTTTCCTAACTGAAAAAGTGTTAGCATGCTAACTAAACATGACACCGACAGAGGCCGGGTTTGACAAAAACCTGGATAGGTGCATGGACAACTTTGCTGAAATGTGAATGAAAGAGATGAGACTTGAAACATTGCACTTTTCCAATCTTTAGAAAAATGGAAACATTGCACTTTTCCAATCTTTAGAAAAATGGCAAAGTCAAATTCTGGCTTATGGCCCTTCTGGATGTGTAGTTTTCAAATTTTATCCCTGAGTTTGTCAGATTGACTTTAGGTTGTACTGACACAACTGCACACACACACACACACACACACACACACACACACACACACACACACACACTGCTGTGAATGCTGAAATCTACAAAGACTGATATTTCAATAGTGTGTCTTCCCAATAAACCAAACATGTACATCAAATCTTTATTGGCAAAGGTTTGTAAGTGGGTTAATGGCTTTTTGATAGGCAGAGCTGGACATGAAGAAATATTCTGATTGTTGTTATTCTGCTTATTGCCAATGACCCATGAATATTTAGATCAATGGAAAACTGCTAAATGATTACCCAGTTAGTACTGCACAGCATGAAATCTATTTAATGAACTTGACATAAATCTGCACTCATTTTTTTTAAACACTGTCCTTCTTAGAACTAAAATGTATTTGATGTCAGATTATTTTCCTACAATCATTCTGAAGCATTAAACATGGATGGATCTTTGGCTGTGCCTTTCACTAGTGGGACCCTGATCTTAATGTTAACCCATCCTTATTTCAGCCTTTCACATCTAAAGCTGCATGGATGATTGCTCCATACACACACTAGTTACAGACTCTGAAGCACCACTAAAAAAAATAATGAAATAACCTCCCTTCATAGAGAAAACCCTAATTGTCAGTCTGTCCCATCACAAAGCAAGCAATGAGGTACCTATGAATAGCTTTACTGATCCATAGTGAGACAAGGGCTGAAGCACACTTTTATTGTAGATGCAGGGCTTTTTCATTCTCTCTGTGTGCACATCAGAGTAAACCTCTTCATTAAACTCATTGATTTATGTCTGTCATCGTGAATGACAATTGCAGATTTTTTCTATAAAAACGACAAATCATTCTCGGGTACCCTTACAGCTCCAACCCCCAAAAAGGCAAGGCACGTTGGAAACTAAATTCTTTCAATATGCTACCTTTTCTTACGAGGCTAAATAAAAGGTGTACTGCAACCACTTTTCCCGACTTGCAGAACGTAATTTTAACAGCTTGATGTCTTCAAATAATGTACAATTTCCCCCAGTCTTTTCGATACTCATGATACTTCCTTGAAAGTGAAAGTACCCATTTCCTTTCGAGTTTAGTAATCGGTATACTCAGAATCAACATTAAAGCACTCAAGCAAAAATTTCGTTTAAAAAACAACAAACGTAAAGTTTCCAATTAAAAGTACATACTGTACATACACTGTATTGCGGTCTGAAATACATCTTCTGAAGCCACATGTAAATCACTGAAGGCTGCCATTTTGGAAAATTGTAAGCCAGCAGAAACCAGAATCTGCCGAAGACAACCGAAAACTACCGGAATATTTTTTTGATGAATGAAATTGTTTTTTTATCTATCAAAACTGGGCCTACTTAAAATATCCTGTTTCAACCTTCTCACAATCAGCCAGATACCATTACACACGTTTTTTTGTATTTAATCCAACAGAGTCGCATTCTATTGGATAACGATTAGTACAGACTAAGACCGAGGGGGGGGGGGGGGGGGGGGGGGGGGGGGGGGGGGGGGGGGTTGGCGGGATTTTTTTTTCTTTAAGGGAGGGGATATGTGTGAGTGGGAGGACATAAATTACCACATAACGTAAATACAAAAATGCAAATGCACGTATTTAAATATCTTGAAGACTCTAAAAGATACTTGGAGGAGAAAAAAACAAAACAGGTAGGTATTAAAAAAGAACCTAACACAGAGTAACTTTTTATTCAAGACTGGCACAGCCTTTTAAACTTGAATAAAGTCAGACAAATACAAGACGAACAATCTAATAGTGTGGGAAAAACAAGCGCAGGCCAACAACTAAATTGTCTTCATAGTAATGACTTGGCAAAACTTTGACACTATGAAGGGGGGGGGGGGGGGGGGGGGGGGGGGGGGGGGGGGGGGGGGGGGGGGGGGGGTGGGGGGGTGGGGGGAGGGGTGGGGGGGGGGGGGGGGGGGGGGCAGCAGGAGGTGAAAAACGAAAGTAAGGGGGGGGGGGGGGGGGGGGGGGGGGGGGCATGGGGGAACCAGACGCAATCCCTTTTAAAGGCATTGGGGGGTGGGGGGGGGGGGGGGGGGGGGGGGGGGGGGGGGGGGGCTTAAAAGGGGGGGGGGGGAAACCAGATGTAGGATTTAATCAATAGCCTCCTTTTTTTTTTGTGGGGGGGTGCAGCAGGAGGTTGAAGCTGTAAAACTGGGAAAATGAAATTAAGAAAATATGAAAACTCTTCACTGGCTGCATAATGGAACCATCGCAATCCCTTTTAAAAGCAGATATATTTGTATTGCCTGCTCCTCCGAGGCCTTTCGTCCGCTGGGTCGGAAACTCATCAGGGAGACACGGCTGGCTGTATCTGCGCTCCTGGCGTCAAATAGAGACACACCACAGTCCACAATACTGTGGTGTTTCTCACCACCAAGGGTGCAAAAAAGAATCCCAATAGCACCCCCAAAGCCAGCCAGCGAAGAAGTAGTAAAGGAAACCAAATGAAAGGGTGGGGGAGGAAAAAAGTTTGCTGCTGAAAACTACAGATATTATGCAGATAGTATAAAATGTATTTGCCAATCTTTGCGCCTACGCTTGAGGATTCACCCAAGGATGCCAGGGAGATCAGAAGACAAACACAAAGACAGACAGAAACAACAAATACAAGTAACCTCGATTTAATCAAAAGGACTCGGAAATGAAATGAGGCAGGGAACAGCAAACACTAACAGTACGTCCTAAGTGGGGTAGTCTTTTGCTCCCATAAGGAAACCTAACACAGAGTACTTTTATTCAAGACTGGCACAGCCTTTTTTACAGCCAGCCCGTGTCTCCCTGATGAGTTTTCCGACCCAGCGGACGAAAGGCCTCGGAGCAGGCAATACAAATATATCTGCCTTTAAAAGGGATTGCGATGGTTCCCTTATCAGCCAGTGAAGAGTTTTCATATTTTCTAATTCGTTTTGCTCCTTTTCCTATGCAGCATCATTTTTACACCCTTTTTCACAGCTTTCACATCTTCAACCTTATTTGACGCCAGGAGCGAGCCCCCATACAGCCCCCCCCCCCCCCCCCCCCCCCCCCCCCCCCCTCCTCCATAAGGGCCTGATGCAGGCAAGTTTTGCCAAAACAGGGATCTGATGGTTACTATGGAGTTTTCATACAATTTAGTGGTTTGTTGGCCTGCCCCCCCCCCCCCCCCCCCCCCCCCCCCCCCCCCTCCTCCATAAAGTTCAAAGTTTGCCAAGTCCTTACTATGAAGACTTTAGAGTTGTTGGCCTCGCTTGCTTGTTTTTTTTCCCCCACTATTAGATTGTTCGTCTTTGTATTTTGTCTGACTTTATTCAAGTTTAAAAGGCTGTGCCAGTCTTGAATAAAAGTTACTTCTGTGTTAGGTTTTCCTTATGGGAGCAAAGACTACCCCACTTATTTACTGTTTATTGTTTGCTGTTCCCTGCCTCATTTCATTTCCCGATTTCCTTTTGATTAAATCGAGGTTACTTGTATTTGTTTGTTTCTGTCTGTCTTTGTGTTTGTCTTCTGATCTCCCTTGCATCCTTGGGTGGATCCTCAAGCGTAGGCTCAAAGATTGGCCCCTACATTTTTATACTATCTGCATAATATCTGTAGTTTTTTTCAGCAACTTTTTTCCTCCTCCCCACCCTTTCGTTTGGTTTCCTTTACTACTCTTCGCTGGCTGCTTTGGGGGTGGCTATTGGATTCTTTTTTGCACCCTTGGTGGTGAGAACACCACAGTATTGTGGACTGTGGTGTGGTCTCTATTTGACGCCCAGGAGCGCAATACAGCCAGCCGTGTCTCCCTGATGAGTTTCCGACCCAGCGGACGGACGAAAGGCCTCGGAGCAGGCAATACAAATATATCTGCCTTTAAAAGGGATTGCGATGGTTCCCTTATGCAGGCACCAGTGAAGAGTTTTCATTTTTTCTTAATTTCGTTTCCCAGTTTTAACATCTTCAAACCCCCTGCTTGCCCCCCCCCCCCCCCCCCCCCCCCCCCCCCCCCCCCCCTGCCCCCCCCCCCCCCCCCCCCCCCCCCCCCCCCCCCCCTCCATAAGTTCAAAGTTTTGCCAAGTCATTACTATGAAGACAATTTAGTTGTTGTTGGCCTGCGCTTGTTTTTTTCCCACACTATTAGATTGTTCGTCTTTGTATTTGTCTGACGTTTATTCAAGTTTAAAAAAAAGCTGTGCCAGTCTTGAATAAAAGTTACTCTGTGTTAGTTTCCTTATGGGAGCAAAGACTACCCCACTTATTTACTGTTTATTGTTTTGCTGTTCCCTGCCTCATTTCATTAATCCGATTTCCTTTTTGATTAAATCGAGGTTACTTGTATTTGTTTGTGTTTCTGTCTGTCTTTGTGTTTGGTCTTCTGATCTTCTGATCTCCCTTGCATCCTTGGGTGTCCTCAAGCGTAGGCTCAAAGATTGGCCCCCTACATTTATACTATCTGCATAATATCTGTAGTTTTTCAGCAACTTTTTTCCTCCACCACCCTTGTCATTTGGTTTCCTTTACTACTCTGTTCGCTGGCTGCTTTGGGGGTGCTATTGGATTCTTTTTTGCAAACCCTTGGTGGTGAGGAACACCACAGTATTGTGGACTGTGGTGTGTCTCTATTTGACGTCCAGGAGCGCAGATACAGCCAGCCGTGTCCTCCCTGATGAGTTTCCGACCAGCGGACGAAAGGGCCTCGGAGCAAGCAATACAAATATATCTGCCTTTAAAAGGGATTGCGATGGTTCCCTTATGCAGCCAGTGAAGAGGTTTTCATATTTTCATTAATTTCGGTTTTTCCCAGTTTTTATCTTCATCTTCAACCTCCGCTGCCCCCCCCCCCCCCCCCCCCCCCCCCCCCCCCCCCCCCCCCTCCTCCTCCATAAGTTCAAAGTTTTGCCAAGTCATTACTATGAAGACAATAGTTGTTGGCCTGCGCTTGTTTTTCCCACACTATTAGATTGTTCGTCTTTGTATTTGTCTGACTTTATTCAGTTTAAAAGGCTGTGCCAGTCTTGAATAAAGTTACTCCTCTGTGTTAGGTTTCCTTATGGGTACACAAGAAACGAAGTGTGTGTGTGTGTGTGTGTGTGTGCTGTGTGTGTGTGTAATGACTCATCGGCCTGTAGTTTTTCCATCCAGCATCAAAACCGTAAAACCAACTACAGGAAGTTCTCCTTCTTTTCCGAGGACTGTCAGGGACTGGAACAGCCTGCCTCCTGAGGTTATTTCCTCAACCTCAGTGGAGTGTTTTTCAAGTCCCAAATTTGACCAACCTGCGCCCTCCCCCTACTTCCCCCCACCCCCTTCCCCCCTCCTCCTACCACCCCCACCCATACCCCCCAGTCCCCCTACTGCCAGCCCTACATGTCTATGTCAACAGCCTGTGGAAATCCCCCAGTTTTTTACACACATCAGAACCATCAAAACGATGATGGCGGATGTTTAAAGAAAGAAGAGCTTGTTTTGATCATTATTAATCTGAACGGTATGCAACTGTATCTTAGATCTGTTGCTCAGTTAATACTGAAAAACTGGCGCATTTGGCTACGTTTTTCGATCTTACGTTTATGAATACAAAGTTCAGCAAGTATAATGATAAAACCTAAAGTTGCCACTGTTCGCATAATTATGTTGATCTTTTCCAAAGCCTGATTATAATATCACGAGTGATACTGATGTTGAAAGGATTTCGTCATTTTTTTTATTAATAAATTTCCAATACCTTTTACAAATTAAAAAAACGAAACGTAATAACACATCCTTAAAAGGCGTTGGACTGAATCTCTTTCTTCATCACAGAATGTACAATTCGTCATATCTATCACGATCATGGCGTTTAAAACAAACAACATTTGTACCTAATAATTCTGTGTATCATTTTTTTAACTTGCAACCTCTTCAGTTTAACATTCTTATTAGTTTTATAGATGTGCAATAATATTTTATTCCAGTGGACTTGTGGTTTAGTGTCCGTAGCCATTGGGAGCACCAAATTGGTTTATGCTCATATTCAATCAAAGTAACGTAATATCGTGTAGTTCCTTTACTTTCTGCAATAAGTGTTGAAAGCTCTCAGTATGACCTGGACGCTTTAAGTCTTACTATTCAGTTTTATTCCCGTTTTCTTCATGAATTGTTTCATTGAGGAAATCCATCCACCGTATGAGACATAATCTATAGCATAAGCAGCATCGCTCTAAAAGTGTCCTTTTTTTCAGAAAATGTATGTTGAATATTTTCCTTTCTCAGTTAGTTTATTTTGTTTAATTACCATGTTTTCTGTTTTTCTAATCTTGTTGTAAACCAATGGTATCAGTTAGTAATTCGTTTGATATTTTGGGGAGTCACACAGAGACAGAATTCTCTGTATGCTAAACAATTAGGGTGTGCCTCCATAACAAATTAGACTTCATGTCCCCTGAACCAAATGCTGGCCGATAATTTTCAATATTTTCACTGAATGGATGTTTTCACTATAATACTCTTTTACATAAGATGCTTTTATATGGCCATGGAGGTGGTATATGCAGGATAGTGTGTTCTTTCCTGTAGACATGCACACTTCACACTTGTCCATTTGGAATGGCATCGTCTTTTTTTTTCTCCCCCATTCTGTCTTGAGGTCCAGGTCTTTGTTGGAACACCTCATGTGACATAGCTTATCATCAGCGAAGAGAGCCGTGTGGTCAAGATGGATGTTCGGGGTGGTCATTGATTTAAAGTACGAACAGGACAGGGACCAGCACTGAACTTTGAGTAGATTCCGTCTGCACAGGAAAGACCTCAAATGTAGACAATTCAAGTCCACCACGCGGTGCCTGTCTGAAACTGTGAATCCAGTTATTGACTAGGCCGGTGATTCCGTGGTGCTAGAGCTTATGTACCGGCGGAGAGGCCATGTTCCAACCTTCACCGTCCGCTGCTGGCAGTGGTCCACCATCCCCTGTCGTCATCAACAACACAGCGATCAAAACTGGACAAGTTCTGCTATTTGTGAAGCACTGTAAGCAGCAAAGGATCTCTGGAAGCAGAAGTGATACTGTGCACCTCAAAGGCCAGCTCTACCTTTGGCAGACTCACAAAGAGTCTGTGGCTAGATCATGACATCAGATTACGCACAAAGGTTGCCGTGTACAGAGCTGTGGTTCTGAGGGATCTCCTCTACTGTTGTGAGATGTGGACCACGTACCCCCGACACATCCAACAACTCGAACAGTCCCATCAATGATGCTTGCGCTAGATCTGCAACATCAAATGGCAAGGCAGAGTGTGCCCAACCTACAGGTCCTGAAGAAATGTGGCTTACCCAGTATTGAGAGTATACTCATCAAAAGCCAGCTCCGATGGACAGGACACGTTGTCCGTATGGAGGACAGCAGAATTCCAAGATGCTGCTCCATGGACTACTGAAGGATGGACAACGTGACCAAAGAAGGCCTCTCAAAAGATACAGACACCTTGAAGGCCTTCTTCTTCTTCTTCTTCTTCTTCTTCTTCTTCTTCTTCTTCTCTCCTTGTGTCAGAGACTCTGATTCTTTATTGTGTCTCCAAGTCCCCACCCACCCCTCTCTCTTTGTGTCGTTCTCAGTCCCTCCCTCTCTCCTACACTCTCTCTTCCTCTAGTTAAACTGTGCATTCTGTTATTCTAAATTGCTATGTATTCATTGTTGTTTATGAGTTTATATGCAGTTCTATGTCATGATTTCTTCCATGTATTTAGTGTATTTATTGTTTGAGGGCTGGATGAAAAAAAAAAGCCACTGACTTGTGCTTATTCCTTTCTCTCAATAAACAACATTTCGTTCATTCATTCGTTCGTTTGTTCATCAGATGCTGCAACATCGACACTGCTTTCTGGGAAGATTTCGCCCTTGACAGAACACAGTGGAAACAACAGTGTACCCAGGGTACAAAGACATTTGAGCGCAGCAGAGCAGTCACCATCCAGGAAAAGGAATCGGAGATGTCGGGGCCTATCCTTGCAGGACTCCATTCCATGCATGCAAGACTTTGTAGAAGACTTTGTACCTCAAGAATTGGTCTTCATTCCCACATGAGAACCCCCACATCAGCATTACCTGCCTGCCTACTCATCCGTCGGACACGACGGGAGAATCCATCATCACTGGCGGAGAACAGCAGACTTTGTTGAAGGCCGTGGAGAAGTCCATCATCTCTCCCTTGTCCATGTGTAGATACATCCACAAGCCTCGGCAGTTTGACTTTCGTATGACAGACCTCGCCTCAGTCTGTGCATATCTTTTCTCGAAATGTTGTTTGCTTCGGAAACGAGCGTTCTTCCTTGCTTATCAGTTGCCGTCGGATGGAAAGATTATCGATCAATCAATCGATCAGTCAATCGATTAGTCAGTCCGTCAATCAGTCAGTCGACCTCTCTCTTCCACTTCGACACGATTGCATGATGTGCGCCATTATGAGCAAACCAGTTGACATCAGACTAACAGTGCATGACACACTGCATATCAAACACTTGAGCCCATATTTCTTTCTGGCAAAGACGACTTTGAAAAATCATACCGATCATCTGTCACTTGTGTTCAGAACTGACAGCATGCTAGGACCATCGGACCATGAGATCTATCTATCTATCTGTCTGTCTGTCTGTCTATCTATCTATCTATCTGTCTGTCTGTCTCTCTTTCTCTCTCTCTCTCTCTCTCTCTCTCTCTCTCTCTCTCTCTCTCTCTCTCTCCTCCTCCCTCCCTCCCTCCCCTCACCTCCCCCGAGTACCAGTCACACCCAGCTCAATAACAGCAGATCCCGCAAATTGTTCTGCACATTTAAATGGCCCACTCTACGTCACATTGTCCGAGTAATCTACAAAACCTATCACCAATCCTTCAGTGGGTAGCCTCACAAAGAAGTCTGAACACAGCTGAAAGGAGAACTCCACTCTGCAGTCAAGTCATCGGTTTCTCAAATCACACCTCCCAATCTAAAACAAACAAACTCTCTCATTACATTGAGACAGACTCTTCAAGAGTCAAGAGATGGAAACAGACTGGAGATGAGGATGTCCACAACCAAAGTCATAATCCGCCACATGCTATTTAGACTTCGTAGAGCATACTGGTTTGCCATAAAAAAAAAAAAAAAAAACTTGACAAAAGACAACACCAATATTGACCTCAGGCAAAGAAGTCTTTCCGTACTTACATCAAGTCCCAGAAGCGACCAGAAATGTTACGTTTCAATGTGGATGGCAACTGAGCTGGTTACACAATCCAAGGACAAACCGAAAACCCTGAACTCGCAGCTCGCTTTTGTTTTGTTTGGTTTAGTTGGTTGGTTGGTTTGCTTTTTTTTCCAGTAGCAAACTCCTATGTTCGTCAGAAGACTTAAGAGTTAGACCGTTTTGAACGCAGACCCCATGGCCCCCTCCACCTACGACACACTGAATCGCCATCTTGGTGGCTGTGGTAAGAAAAGTGATGAAAGAATTGGCTGTTTAAAAGGAAAAAGATTATGACACTTTTATTCACTTCTGTATTATTCATTCAAAATACTGTATACCTTTTTGCAGATGACACCAAGGTTTTTGCTTGAAGTGATGATGAAGGATCTGCACATGTCTTACAGGAAGACCTAAACAGATTGCAAAAGTGGTCAAGACAATGGCTATGAAATTCCGCCCTGAAAAATGCCATGTCCTAAAACAGGAGAACAAGAAGTCAGATGCTGTGTATCACATGACTGAGGTAAACATCAAGGGTGAGACATGTACCACAACTTTATCTGAAAGTGAAGTTGAGAAAGACCTTGGGGTTTGCATTGACGACAAATTGAATTTCAGAGAACATGTGGCCAAGGCAGCTGCTAAAGCGAATAGAGTAGTCGGTACTATCCGTCGCTCCTACATAGATATACAAGACAAACAAGATAGGTCCACTCGAGACATTGGCTTCTTGTGACTGTGCGCTATTGACGACAACCCGTTGACGCCTGTTGTTTAGGAAGTCCTGTATCCAAAGTAATATCTTCCCTTTGATACTATGCGCTTGAACTTTCAGAACAAGTCGTCTGTGTGGAACGCTATCAAACACTTTCTTGAAATCCATGTAAACAATACCGACTGAGCCTCCATCATCTAAGACCTTAGTCCATGCGTCCATGACATCAAGAAGCTGAGTGATGCACGACCTCCCTTTTTGTCAACTATACAAGCTATCTTCGAGGATGCTCAGAAGACTTGAAAATGGAAGAAAAAAATCTTCAACGTTTCGGTCATAGACCGTCTTCAGGCTTGATGAATGAATGAATGAATGAATCAATCAATCAATCAATTGATTAGTCAGTCAGTCAGTCGGTCGATCTCTCTCTCTTCCACTTCGTCAAGATTGCATGATGTATTTCATTAATCCCCAAGACGGTCTATGACCAAAACGTTGAAGATGTTTTTTTTTTTTTTTTTTTTTTTTTGTCTATTTCAAGTCCTCTGAGAGATTCAGATTCAGATTCAGAGAAAACTTTATTATCTCTCGTTACAAGAGAAATTACATTTGTGACCGCTGCCCTAAAAGTTAAGACATACATATTTATAGTTACAAACGTGACACTGGAAATTAAAATTACTTACAAACAATAAAACATGCGTGTAACACCAAAATGGGAATTTCAATCTTTCTCCTTTTGGTAGTGCAAATAAAGCACACACTCAGCCACTCTTGATTATATATACATAAATGTGTGCACGTATGAGAGAGAGAGAGAGAGAGAGAGAGAGAGAGAGAGAGAGAGAGAGAGAGAGAGAGAGGTGATTTATCATTAAAAATCATTAAGATGAGACATATTCCAGACATTTCTATTCCTCACTGTTCCAGGACATGCACACATAAAACAGAAACACACCCACACTCCCAGCATCTATACTTTCCCCGCTTGCTCACGGACATACACACCCGCGCACATGCTTGTGTCACAGGTGATCCATCGCCTCTTCTTACACGCTGTGTTTGTTTTTAAAACGCAATGGATTTGAACACAAAGCTCTTTTTTGTGCGCATCAGCTTAGCTCTGGGAACACAAAATCGTCTGCCTGATGGAAGGAGCACAAACTGTCGCGCAAGCGTATGCCCACTGTCACTAACAATCGCACGAGCCTTGTTGACCGCACGCCTTTCATACAACTCACTCACTCATACTCTCCTGTCTCTCACCAAACAATCTTGCCGCAGATGTTCACAACGCTATCCAAGAGTTTGCTGTTTTTTCAAATTAAGATTCCATACCAGCAAATGCATGAAAAAGTCAAGACAGACTCAATAAAACTCCTGTAAAATGTTTTAAGAATTTTTGGCTGGACATGCAGATTCCTCAATCATCAATGTAAAGATCAGGCACATAATTTTCCGCTTTCCTAAAATCTTCAAAGATCCTCAAAGATACTATGTATGATTGAATATGAGATTGGAAAAAGAGTTAGCGTGAGTGAAGGTCGGGAAGTGTTTGATTTCAGAGATTTCGTACACTTTCTGTGATTTTCTATTTCTTCTTCTTTTTTTTTTTCTTCTTCTTGTTGTGTTTAGGCAGCCAGCATCTACAGTCAGACGAATCAACTGCACTAATTTTAAAAGAAATTTTGCATAGAGAATTTATATGAGGGTGCCAACTAATAGCATTGTCAACTGTTACTCCAAGCACTTTGAAATATGTAACCAGTCCAAGCGGTCAACCTCTAAGATGCATTGAGGGAGTTTAATTGTCAGACCTTGTGTGATTTTACAGTTGTTTCCGGTATTTTGTTTCTCGGACTACTTATGGGCTTAGTTATATATACATATTTTACTATTGCTGACACAGAGAAAATACCTATATTAAAACTCGTAATTTTCATGAAAAAAAGAAATCACTGAACAGTTTTGTTAAGGTAACAGATCATCTTTGAAATAAACTCATAACGACGTGATGTGAACGTGACGTCATGAATTTTCTGACCCCCCCCCCTCGAAAAGGGAACAACTCGCCAGGGTGGCCTCAGTGACTTAGGACTCCAACAAACTGTGCGACTCTGAGAGAGGTATCGGATGATGTCTGAAACGGAGACAAATATGGAAACTTGCAGTCTACCAGATGATCGAATAGACGACCGAAGGGTATGTGAACACGGTAGATTTTTCGGATTAAATCGTCTAAAGCAACGGATAGAGTAGACTAATTACGAATATCAACATGAATCATAACTTTCTCTTTGTCAGTAGTAGCTTCACCGTCGTAACTTAACTACATTGTCAACAGTTTACTGTGACACATGGCAGTGATGCATTTCTTTTCCATGTTAAAACTGATTAAAATCATTGCACCAATCACAATATGTAAAAGTAAAAACTAAAAAAGTAGTTCAGTTTCTCGGCTTGTTTTCAAGTTGTAATCTATCCTTGCCTGACAACTGGGGTCAGAATGAAATAATTATGGCATGAAGCAAAGTGACGGTAACTGATTGGCACATTCATACGTGGTATACTTTAATGTAGTTCGCCTGCCACAGCAAAAGAATGCAAGTTCCCAAGATTGATAGACGTATCTCCTACCCTTTTACAAACTTGACTGAAGTAGATAATTTATCAGATTTGTCTGTCTTGGCCTTTGAAATGTCTCAAGTCTAGCTCAAAGGCTGTAAAACACACACCAGAAATGGTCCATTGTTTACATGTCAATGATGGATTGTTTCCTATAAATTAGGGGGTGAGGCTCGGTATGAAAAACTCATTTCCAAATTTTCAGGGGGTCACAAAAACCTTTAGTGAGTCACAATTTATTACTGCTTGTAAATGTACAGAAAATCTCTCTCACACACACACACACACACACACACACACACACACACACACACACATACAAACACAAACGCACACATTTTAAGGTTGCATTGCTATCTTTAATCACTAATAAGTGAAAGTTTGAGTGAAACTGAGATTAAGATCCATCACTTCACTGGCTACTGAACTTAAAATAGTCTGTAATTAGAGACTTGACCATGTAAGCAATAGACTAGAGTGAGTTTGTTTCTTCTTTGACATTGACTGAACAGTGAAAGTTAGTTCCTTTTGTTTGGTGGTCTGTAGTTTATTTCATACTGGATATTTAAATAATATATTCTTTTAGTTACTGCCTCAAGGACATTAATACATAAATTACTGAATCATACAAATGAATGCTGTAGGATTGTGGATTACAGTAAATGAGTGATTAAAAGAGAACATTTCTGATTAGATTCTATTCTTGTTCCAAGATATTTTATTTTTTTATTAATGGAGATGAAGACAAAATCTGCATATTTGATTTTATATCATGTGTGTACCATTGTGTGTGTGTGTGTGTGTGTGTGTGTGTGTGTGTGTGTGTGTGTGTGTGTGTGTGTGCATGTGTGTGTGGGTGTGTGTGTGTCATATTGTATTACTATGTGTGTGTGTTATGTGGTGGTGTGCATGTGCATATGCATTGTATGTGTGCAAACTAGTTATATTCACTGAGTGTATACTTCTTATGCACATTGGTTATTTTTTCCTAAAACATGTCCAAAACACTTTTTACATTGAATGAATGACTTCTTATTCACATTCAGCGCATGGTTTTCTAGTTCATACTATTACTAATCTTTGATTATCAAAGAAATTTGGAAGGAATTCTTTTGTGCGGGTATATTGTGGGAATGTTTCAATTTTAGATATTGTGGAGAATTTACCGCTGTTTGTTCACCTTAGTCTTGACAAGCTCTCTTTGCAGCAAAAGAAGGGGTATACAGGTTTTCGTCAAAAGATGATTGGAATACTCAAAACTTTGTTTTTGAATGTGCATTAGTTGTACTTTTGTTTGAAGCTTTTAGAAAAAAAAATTTTCATGTATTTAACATGTAGTGTCTTGATAGGACTGTTCTGTTGAATGTACACAGGACACAAACACACCTTAAAAAACAATTTGAAAAGATATACATGTATATTTTCATCCCTTCAAAAAGACAGCTGCATTTTGTTTAATAATTATGCTTTTAATCCTGTAGATTTAACGTAAATGTTGTACATTATGTGTGTTCAAGTTACTTGCATAACAATATTGTCCAAGTTAGACATGTTACAATAGTTTCAGCATCTGTGATTAAATCAGGTTGTTTCAAGGACTGCAAAATCAGTGAAATCCTTACATAATTGCTTTTGTTTTGTTATTGCAACCAAGTTTATTGTCAGGTATATTCTTTTTATTAAGATTGTTACATACGGTGTCCAAAGTTATGCGTGTGAGTTAAGAAAATATACATGTGAAAGATACGTCACATTCATGGTTGTGGAGTCTAAAGTTATGTGTGTGAATTAAGAAAATATGTGAAAGATATACATGATATTCATAAGAGAACTAAATGATTGAGGATCAAATGTGTAATGTTCATAAGATGCACAATGTTGCAAACCGCTTGAAATCTGTCTTGACTCAATAATTCCTCTATTTTCTTTTTTTTCCCCTAAAATAGTGTATGCATTTGCTGTTGTTACAGTATTTGAATTGATCTTACTAACTTAACTTCATAAGTTCATTAGATATATGTGGAAGAGTATGATATGATGAAGTACATTGTTATTTTTCATAAATGTGAATATCATGAGCCTTTCAACTTTGACACTTTTCTATATCATTGTCACACTGTTCATTTTGAATCTTGTGTTATGTGTGCTACAATGACTTGTGACAAAATTTTCTCAAATATGAATCTACTAAATGTGACTGAAGATTAATTGTTAATTTAATGACCTACCAATTCCAAATCTAGACATGTCACACTACTACTACAGGGATCAGACATTTTGAATTAAAGAGTTTGATTCAATGATTGTTATTCATTCATGTTACAGATTCGGGTATATTTCAGGAGATTGACCCACTTAGATTGTGGAAGTGTGTTTATCTTGTGTATGCACGATGTTTTCTGTGACAGGTGTATTCTTTTTTATGTCTGCATATATTTCATAGAAGAATTGCCACTTCTTTTATGATCTGTGTCATATTATTTTGAAACATGTCTTAGTTTTACTGTTTCAGTAAAGACTTTTATGTCTTTATTCAAAATCGAATACATGCTCTTGGGATAATTTTTGTTTTTGACTTGAGGTACTAATTTGTCAGCCACTGATTGTTCAGTGTTTCAGGCAGATGAGAAGTTGAGTGGAAAATGATGAATTGATATACGAACATGGTTCCAACTGATGTGCATGATGATGTTGAGTGCATTACGCACAAAATATCCATTAAAAATATGCTTCAGTGATCAGTAGAACATTTAAAATTAAGTCAGACAAATAACTGAGTTGATCCTATAAAATTGTACAGTATAGTGACAGCTACAACACGGCTTTTGGAGGCAGAGGTCTTGCAAGATGCAGCTCCTTGAGTTTGCAGAAGAACTGTCTCGGAATATGGAAGGCGGAGCACAGACTGACATTGTCATAATGGATTTTGCAAAGGCGTTCAATAAAGTTAACCATATCCTGGAAAAGGAGGCAGTCTCCTGCTCCACAAAACTACACCATTATGGAGTCCGTAGCAACATCAGTCGGTGGATTGAGAGCTTCCTCAGCGATAGGAGACAAGCTGTAGTCGTAGACGGAGCAGCTTCAGAGTGGTAGATGTCAGATCCGGGGTGCCACAAGGATTGGTGCTTGGACCGTGCCTTTTTTCTAGCATAATGACTTGCCAGATCAGCTCACCTTACAGACTCGCCTGTTTGCAGACGACTCTGCAGTCTATAGACTCGTCACGTCAAAGCAGGACCAGTCCCAGCTACAAGAAGACCTCCAGACACTTCAACAGTGGGAGAAGAGCTGGGATATGGAGTTCCATCCTGGGAAGTGTACAACTCTGCTGGTGACAAGAAAGAGACGACCACTGTCCAGTGAATTTACCATCTACATTGACATACTCTCGATGTGGTTACTTTTGCAAAGTACCTTGGAGTCACCATCACGGACGACCTTAGCTGGGACAAACATATAAATAGTATCTGCACAAAGGCCAACAAGACCCTTGGCTTCCTAAGGCATAACCTCAAGATCAGCGCCCACCCAGCTAAAGGCCACAGCCTACAAAGCCATGGTACGACCCACGCTGGAATATGCCTGCACCGTGTGGGACCCCTACACGACGACAAATGAGGACAAGCTGGAATCAGTCCAAAGGAGGACTGCACGCTTTGTCACAGGACGTTATCACAACTCCTCCAATGTCAGCAGCTTCATCAAGCAACTGGACTGGCACCCCTTAAGGCAGCGAAGAAAGAAAGATCACCAGATTGGCCATGCTGTATAAGATCATACATGGCTTGGTGTGCATGGACAGATCCCAGCTGATTCCTGCTCCAACCGTCAGTGTAGAGGACATGAACAGCAGTTAAAACAACCACAGTGCTGAACTTTGTATCGACAGGGTCCTTTTATCCATGTACTATAAAGGACTGGAACGCCCTGTCTGACACAGTAGTTGAGGCAAAGACTCTTGACATGTTTGTGTCAAGAGCAAGAAAACTACATTATTAACCTCTGGGTTTTTTTTTTTTGTTTGTTTGTTTGTTTTTCTCATGCTGCACCAGCCCACATTCAAAAACATCAGAATAGTCAACATGATGACTGAGGACATTCAATGGATGAAGATGAAGGATGAAAGTAAAATTTGCTGCACGAGTCAGCCAGTCATATACAGAGTTTTGCCAGTGAGTGAAAAAAAAAAATTGAAAGAGATGCCTTTTATTTCTTAATACAGCCAAACATAGCCCCATGCATGTGCTGCTCACACAATGAAAGCATAAAATAGAATCCATATACACTATATATATATATATATATATATATATGTATGCCTTTATGACATGCATTACCACAGGTGGGTGTGTTATTGAGGTACAAAAAATTTATTAACACCAATAAGCCAGTGATCAACAAGGGTGACAGCATACTCCACAAAATCAAAGACAAATAGAAACATTGACTATGTGGAGTGGTGTTGTAGTTTTGATTCAATAAGCTTGGCCATGTTTGAAAGTAAATGAAAATAATGTACTGGAAAGTTGAAGTTGGAGCCAATGCAAATTTGGGGAAGAAACTTCTCAGGAATTTTTGTTATAACCAATATTGTGCACTGTTAGTTTTAGTGGACTAGCAGAATCAGATTGCAATGTTGGATATGTATATGGTGAAAATGTAAATGAAGCAAATAGGATGCTCAGTGATGATCCCATTAAAGTAAATTTTTTTTTGTTCTGGAGATCAGGTGACTGCTCGAAAACAATAGCCAGCAGGAGCCCAGTAATTAAGCTTAATTTTTCAACTAGCTTGATCATTTTTACTAAGACTCAAGTTTCACTTAGAAAATAAAAAAAGCTGACAGAGCAAGAGATGTTCTTGTGTGCGTTTACGACATTAGTTTCAATAAGAAAACTTGCATTAAATTATAGGTATAAAACACTGTAAGCTTATGTTTTTTAAAGGCTTGGCATTATGATGTTAATTTGCCTAAGTATGTTATTATATTCTTGACCAAAGATAAAGACCTCATATTACACACTCACACACATACACTTGACATTCGCACTCAAACACACAAATGCGCATACATGGCTGCCTGCGCACGCGCGCGCGCACGCACACACACACACACACACACACACACACACACACACACACACACACACACACACACACACACACACACACACACACACACACACATGCACACAAGCACCAAAAAGCACAGAATTTAAACACAGGATGCTGTAACTAATATTATAGTAATAATGGATAGCATGCACAGAAACAAAACTGTATACATAATCAAGAACGTTATGCAAGCAAAAGCCAGTGGTTCAAGATAACTTGACATGTATGGTATCAGTGTAGTAGACAGGAAAGCACTACAAGTCCACTTGTATTATACAAAATATTGTATTAACATTAGCGTTTCTGAGAAGTAGGAAAGATCTGTTTCTGAAATGACCCAGTCCTTGGTTGTATGTCATCTTTTAAAGGCTGTTAAAATTATACCCAGACAAGATCAGTACATATCATTTGAAAGGTCAAGTTGAATTCAGAATATAGTCCTGTATTTTAGTCTATTAAAAGAAACGAAATAGTCAAAGGCCCTAGTAACAATGTTGTATCTGATCAGGAGTAACACCATGAGTTCAATCTGGGATGCAGTTGAGATTGAAAATGTTAGATGGCATCACTGTCTTGATGGACACACACATACACATACACTCAACACATGCACATGCAGAGATTGAAGATATTAAATGGCATCACTGTCTTGATGGACACACACATACACGTACACATACACTCACACATGCACATGCGCGCGCATGCACGCGCGCGCACGTGCGCACACACACACACACACACACACACACACACACACACACACACACACACACACACTCACTCACTCACACTCACACTCTCTCTCACACACACACACTCTCACTCACTCATTCACTCTATTAGAAGTTTAGTGTGCAGAGTACTTTTATTGCTGCTGTTGCCTTTTTTTTTTTTTTTTGCCTCTCCCCCCCCCCCCCCCCCCCCTTTTTTTTTTTTTTTAAACTTTGAGAAGGTTTTCTTTTTGTTTTTGTTTCAGATGGATCCAACAACAGTTGTGAAGAGTTTGTCTGACCCAGTTGAAGAAACAGAAGAGTTTTTGAAAGAAAGTGAAATGTGTGTCAAGTTCTTTGAGAAGTGGAATGAAGTCGAGCAAGTGACCTTTGTGGAAAATTTGCTTTCTCGCATGTGCCATTATCAGCATGGACAAGTGAATACCTATCTCAAACCTATGTTGCAGCGTGATTTCATTTCTGCTTTGCCAGGTATGACGATTAAGATTTGGTTGGCAAAATAATTATGTATTTAATGCAATGTTATGAACTTTTTTTTTAAACAGTAAACAAGTGGGGTAGTCTTTGCTCCCATAAGGAAACCTAACACAGAGTAACTTTTATTCAAGACTGGCACAGCCTTTTAAACTTGAATAAAGTCAGACAAATACAAAGATGAACAATCTAAAAGTGCCTTAGAAACTGAAAATCTGAGCTTGTCACTAATAAAAGTAAGGACAGTTTCAATTACGTTTTTTTTTTTCTTTCCCCCCATGCCACTCATTCAGCTTCATGTCCAGAGCCACATGTCCTTGCTTGTTGTGCCATAATCCCACCACTAGCAGTGCATATGGAACAGTCATGTCAAGTTGTTAATAGGCAACCCCCCCAATGGAGATGCTGCACAACTGCCAAATCACTCCAATGATGTTCATACGTGCCTGCTGTGATCGAAAGTATGCAGGACATCACCTGCTGAACCTCTGTTGATGACTGTAATTGCTTAGTTACAAGAGTCAGCATAAGCGAACACTATCACATTACTAGAATTGGTGAACTTGGCATGAACTCACCAAGGCCATAGATGTAGAGATGCAATCAAAAGTGAGGTCACCATGTGAGCAGGACATGAAAGGCCACAGAATTTGAGACTTAGTTTTCTTATGCTGGTTGTTTAGAATGAACATTATGCTTTAGAGTGCTATTTCTGAAACTGCATGATAGGGCTGTATTTAGTTTACTTTCATGATATATCTTGGAGTCAACCAGGCCAGAGAAATACAAAAAAACCTGCAGTGTTGGTCAGGACCTTTGAGCAACTCTGTCAAAGATACATCCATTAAGCGGATGAAACTCAACTTTATGGTCATAGTCTTCCTAGTTTAATTCATCGTAAGCTCAGTAGCAGATGGGAGCTAGTCATGGGCCAAAAACAAAATAAATGGCTCAAATGGGCTTCAAATCTACAATCTCTCAGCTTGGAAGCTACAGTGCTCATCACTGCACCACAGTGGCTGGTAATAATGCATTATTATATGCAGGTAGCTTTGATGTTTGAATTTCTAGCTGAAAAGTTGACAACTCCACAAAGTGGTCAGAAATCATACTTAGGTTTAGACTGTCTATTGTAAAGAGGTGTGTTATTTCCCTTATCTGTGAGAGAATACCCTTTCTTGCTTTTTCAGTTTCTTTACAAGTAATGAACAGCTGAATCTGAAAGGTAAAAACAAGATGACAAAGTGGTTGATAATAAGAAAGAGAGAGAGAGAGAGAGATGATCAATGATGCAAATCTTCCCTGCACTTTGGCATTCATGTTAAGCAAAAGGGAACAAGTTGTCATCAGATTTCTCTGATTGGTTGACTCTTTTGCCATCTTGAATTTATAGTTCACATTTTGGTATCAACTAACTTATTGGTTCACATTGTCAATGTTACTTTAATCTGTTCTTAAACTGACCATAATCGGTTAAAAGGAATGTCGGTGACTAGCAGTACAGTGGTAGAGTGGTGCAATAGAAAGGCTTAAGTGAAGTGAATCAGTATTGTAGGATTACACATTTGTTTTTTTACTTGCTTTTTTCATAGCTCACATATACAGTTTTGTGTGTCAGTGTTACAGCTTGTTTGTGCTTTTGTCGGTCTTTTGTGTGTTTCTTAAAACGGTATGGTATCATTGCCATGGGTAGTCTCTGGAACATTGCACTGTATACGTTTTATTTTTTGGACATCTCTTATTATTAATAGAAGTTGATCAGAACACTTGATTGAAAAAAATATGTCAGTACATGTCATTTCAAGGCAAATAATTTTTGTTTAGTTATTTTCCAGTAGCCTAGTATAGAGCCAAACTTTCCATGATCTTTTGCCAAGTTTGTTGTAATTTTATACTACCAAGCCTACTATTTCATTTCTATACATGTGTGTCTGTGACTACTATGTGTGTGGGTGCAGACATCAATTCTTGATGTAAAGATATTGATTGATTCTTCAGTTAGTCATTTGGTGTGTTTGTTATCCCAGCCGGTAGTGACAAGATTATTTGCTCTTGATTCAAAAAGTAAACATCACACAGAGATTATTGAACAGACTGGAATTGATACATAACTGCAACCACTTCAAAACAAGATTACCAAGACCCAATGAGCATGACGGGGAGTTGTAATGTGAGTGGTTAAACGGGTGTAGGAGTCTTGCAGGTTTTAAAAATGATCACTTGACCTGATGCTTGTTTATGTGTCACTGTGACATCTGTTTTAATAATCTCTGCATCAGATCTCAGATATGTTCAACTTACTGAAAGGCACACTTTTGAGCATTATGAAGAATGGTGCCATTTTGGATAAATTTCCTGTTTCCTGTTTTGTTTTTTCAGTTTTTGCTTTGCACAGTCACTTGCGTCTAATTCTTCCATTCCAGCTTCTCGCATTCAGTAATCGTTATAAAGCTTTTTGTTTAAGAATCCTCTCATTCGAGACTTTTTTTGGTGCAATTTAGATTGTCTTTATAACAGTAAATTCACTTCCCAGTTAGACTGTCTGTCTCTTACTCAAGACACTCCTTCCTCCCCACTTCCCTCCCTCCCCCATTCACCCCCTTTTCTCCTCTCCCATTTTTGGTTTTGAATTTTCTTGGAATATCTGTGCTCACAAAGAAAGACTTCACTTTGTATAAATCATGGATAAACTCAGAAATGTGATCGGCAAGTATGTGATTTGATTTCTGGGGGTACACTAACAGAAATGCATTTCAGTTGTAACCAGTGAAAGGAAAGTGAAAGGAACTTCGAGCTTTTATGTGATGAATTTTGAGTAGAAAACCAAAGCATCTGTTGGGCAAGGTGAGTTGTTTGTAGTCAGGATGATGAAGAAAATTAGGAGTTACTTGATCTGAAAAGAAAAAAAAAAAAAAGGGGGGGGGGGGGGGGGGGGGGGGGAGTACAGGGGGGGTGGGAGGGGTGTCGATTTTAGTCCGGTGGTTGCCTTTTTTTTTTTCACAAATGCTTTGCATAGAAAATGATGGCCTCTTCATTGGTTTTGTGGAAGGCCAAGAAATGAGATTACCAAATGCACTGTATACACAACGTTTACAAGGTACTTAGATAAACTCTGAGCAACTTAACCCTTTTGTCATTATCATATCACTGCGTGGACTTCAGTCAACATGTGTTGTGACACAAAATTGGGAGAATTCCATGCATTCAGTGATGGTAAGACCTTAATTGTTGACCCATGTGAAAACTTTCAAGTTTGCGGTAGCCATTTAAAAGCCTGTAGTATCAGCGTTTTCTTGTGGCTGTCTGGTTACAGCTGTTATAATATTCCAGCTTCCAGTATATCTATGTGCATCCATGACTCCATTTTGCCCAGATCTCCCCTCCCCCTCTACCTCTCTTCCAGCCTGGGCAAATGGTCACTATAGTTTTTTCATTATTGTGATAACACTTGATTTATATAACTACTAAGGGTCTAAGACCACTTTATAACTGTGTATATAGCAAGATATTTTAATGTTCGTTATGTAGTGATTATTCTTATTTTGACTGAGTCTGTTCTACCTTTCAGCAGTTATGCATTATAATAATCTTTTTTTTTTTTTTGATTTTTTTTCAATAGCCAAGGGGCTGGATCATGTAGCAGAGACAATCCTCGCCTACCTGGATGCCAAGTCCCTATGTGCAGCTGAGCTGGTCTGCAAGGAATGGTACAGAGTCATCTCCGAGGGCAATTTGTGGAAAAAACTCATTGAGAGGAAGGTTCTCACAGATAGTCAGTGGAAGGGCCTGTCTGAACGGCATCAGTGGTATGATATATTTTGTGTGTGCTGTTTTTTTTTTTTTTAAAAAGGTCTATTTGAACTTATATTCTTGATCAGTTGTTGATATGACTTCAGGATTGATTCTAAATTTCCTTTCAGGATTATCTGATGATTACTTAGTAGTTCTAATGGCATTACACTGCTGTAAATTCAAGTAAGTCTTGACAGTCATTGTATGGGGCGGCTGTAATAACTATAAAACTTATGTAATTGTTGTTTGGTCTCCAATTCATTGCTTGTTATATTTTAAGCTCTGATTATGTAAATATGAAATAAACTGAATATTACCTCAGTCCATTCTGTTCTAAGACTATGGAACATGTATTTGACAAGAAGCATGTGAACCAGTGAAGTATGTAATTTCATGTTTTGGAGTTGTTGTTTTTTCATAATTTTCCTTTCTAACACTTTGGAAACGGGGGAAAAAAAAGAAGTGTGTTTTGCATAGAGTTGTACTATTGCAGATAATACAGAGTGAGAATTACCAGTAATGGTGAAGGGGACTGCATTGTGTGTATCCTGTTTGCTAGATATATTAACTGTAGAAACTTTTGATGTTACTGTATGTATACACGTTAACAATTTATTTTTTTACATAATAAGACAGATTCATTAAAATAATGTAGTAACATTTTTACTTTTGAAGAGGTTTTCACAGATAACAGGTGTTAGTCAGAGTTTACACTTCTTCAAGAACTGGGGGAGTTCAGGAAAACTGGAACTGGAAATCAGAGTAAAACTTTTGTTATCAGAAAAAAGAATTCCGGGAAAAAGAATTATTGTAAAAGGTGGCAGTCAAAAGTCTCGGACTTTTGGTTGCATTTTCAGTGTGCTAGCAGATGACAATGAAGCCACAAGATCTCATGGTCTTCATGAGGGCAGCCACTACTATTTTGTCTAACCAGTTGAAGGCAAGCAAATGTCATTCTCTGACATTGTGCATTAACAAGATGTTGCAATGCAAACGTGAAAGAATCTGACAAAAGCTAGATGAACAATTTCATATGATCCTGATCATGGTTGGACCAAAAAGTTAACGATATGCCACACCACTTAAAGCTCAGTTTGCGATAGATCGCATGAATTTGAGTCCGGAAGGGCCGGCCACAGGACTCCGCCACCTCCATCCACCCCCTCTGTCCCCCATTTTAGAATTTCAGGGAGTTTTGATTTTTTTTTTTACTTAGAGCCCAGTTCATTGATTATGTGTATAGTTACTTACAGGGTTTGTACGCTCCTTGAAAATCCTTGAATTCTGACAGCGAATTTTAAGACCTTGAAAACCTTTGAAAATCAATAAAATGTGGTTCTGTTGACCAAACTTCCTTGAAAACCTTTGAAAATCAAGCCATCAGCTCTAAAAAATTTTAATGTGGCAAAAACAAATGGCATTTTGATTTTTCTGCTTTTAGGCTAATGAAAAATTATTTAAAAACAAATGTTTACATTGTCACGATCCTGGATTGCCGTCTGCTATTACCAAGGTAGGTAATTTGTAACTTCATTGATTTTGATGAATTTACAAATTATCTCCCTTGGTATTAATGCATGCCACGATGTTTGTAAAAAAAAAAAATTTTCAACTTTTTTTTTTTTTTTTTTTTTTCCTCCAACCAGTCTCTTACACACCATGCATAGTCTGTATGTTCTCTTACAAATGGACATATTTTTGCTGATTGTAGTGTTTTGGGCATTTAACTCCAATGCCGACATAACTTTCTGCCACAACGGTGACACACTGAGACGCACTATTTTTGGTATTTTTACAAAAAATATACAGACAGAACCAAACCGAATACAACAATAAATATTATGTTTTTGAAAACTTCAAACCATGTTCTTCTAGTAAAAAATACTACAATCCTGTGCGCAGTACATACTTCACTCGCTACTGGTTTGAAAAAGTGTAGGTAAACAGCTATCAGCAAAAACTTTTCACCACGCAGGGTATGGATGAAAAATCAATATGATCATAACTGTAGTCAACACAATGCGTAGCAAACACATAAAAACAATGCATCTTTCACACACACAGCTGTGTGCATGGTCTAAACCTCAAACATAGAGCTGCTGTCACATATTTGAAGAAAAAATGCAAAAACTTAATCATCATTTGGTATGTGCAACTTACCATTGTCGCTCATATGCTCTCTGTCAGATTCGGCAAGTTCGGAAAACGGTTCAGAAAAGTTCTACAAGTTCAGAAAACCATTCCAGTTCTTCATTTGATCTTCCATTATTCTTTCATTACTTCTTGAAATAAGATGTTTCTGTTCACTACCACTCGCTGAAACTTCGGTGCCGACAACATGATGAACAGAGTTATCTCCAGGTATCCCATAATATAAGCGAAAAAGTAGAATTAAACGCGAGATACACACCAAGGGAGAGTACCACCAAATAGAGGAATTCCTCAGCTTTCTGTAGATACCAAGATTGTTTCCCTTAGACCGCACAGCTACATGTGAAAATTGAGTAAAAACATCGATCACCTGGCGGGCGACGCATCAGCGCCAAGCACTCAACCCGTCGCCCATCAGGTGATCGACGAGGCGGCAATGAGTCAATACAAAGAGTCTGGGTTTGTTAATGTTCTAATGCGTGGTGTACTGGTAGAAAACTGAAAAAGGAAATGGCAGTTTGATTTTGTGTGTTCAGGTTGATGAAAAAAATTATTTAAAAACCAATTTTGTTGTTGTTTTCTTTTTGTACAAAAGAAAATTTGTTTTTAAATCATTTTTTTCATCGACTTTAACACAGAAAAATCAAACTGCCATTTCTTTTTTCAATTTTTATGCAAGTATTGTAGCCTTGAAATAGAAAAAACATTCCTTGAAAACTCCTTGAAAACCCCTGAATTTTGTTCTTGGGAGTCTGTAGGAACCCTGTAACTTACTACATGAGTTAAATGACAGTTGGTTGTATTGGGTAGCTTTGTGATCCTAATGGTTGACATGGTAAATATAATGAGACTAGATTGCCAAGAATTATGAGACTGGCTTGCCAGGAAATTTCACATGTACCTAGTGCTATAATGTATGTGAAGAAAGTAACACAAAGTCTACAAAATAGTGTAAGAAAACACAACACATGATATTAATAGACTTGCTGTTTGTGTACAGGCACCAGCACTTATTCAGGCAGAGGCATGGAGAGGCACCAAAAGATCACAAGTTCTACAGAGATCTGTACCCACGAATCATCCGTGATATTGAGTAAAAAACACTACTTTTAATCATACGGGAGTTTAGCAAGATACAGTAGGGAGGAAAGTCACAGGGTTTGACACAAGCATTACAAGAGAGAAAAACAAAAGGGAATAAGAGAAAGTAAAGCTCCACTTTTCGCAGTTGACATGTATTTAAAGAAATTTTTGTTTCAGTGCACTAAATCTCTTTTTCTTTTGCTTTTTCCTAATCCTTTATAGGCCCATTCCGTAGAGTGGTTGACTAATGAAATAATTCACATTGATTCTGGTCACTCCAGAGTAGGAGTTGGAATGTTAACTGTCTTTGGAAGCTGTGAATTATTTACCCAGTTTAAGCTGACATTCTCTGGAGGGCAGTGAATTATTTCCCCCAAAAAATATCGTAAAGCGCGACATGCCAGTGTGGAGGATCACTTTTCTTTTTCTTTCAGAACTGTCTGTTACATCTGACACGTGCAGTAATGGTAGTTAACTGTTATGCAAAATTTCCTGTTTAAGCTGAGCAAAGATTTGCATCATTTTTGTGATCAGAACAAATGCTAAGTGTAAATTATCACATTTAACAAATATTTGGTCGAACTCTCTTTTCATATATTCTGCCACGC
Organism: Conus betulinus; assembly: GCA_016801955.1. NCBI lineage: Eukaryota > Metazoa > Mollusca > Gastropoda > Neogastropoda > Conidae > Conus > Conus betulinus. The sequence goes on along the minus strand of JADBJO010000511.1, from coordinate 556,372 downwards.
TTATCAGGATGTTTTCTTTACAGTATACATTTGGCGTCATATACTTCACCATGTCAGACCATAGCATTCAACGGTAGTTAGTTAGGTCTGAAAGGCCGAATTTTTTGTTGCTAATGCAGTAATAAGACCATCACATGACGCCCACCCTACTTCAGCCAGGGAAGAAGCCGGTGTCAACTTCCTGTTCCTCATTCTATCTCGGCCTCCTGCCAAACAAGGACAGGGTTTTATTGCTCTGTCTAGCCTATACTTCTGTTTTTGTAAAGATTGCTTGTGTGCTTGCCTTCCTTACTGCAGACCTGTACACTTTACGATTTTTGTGTATAATCTCATGAAATTCAATACAGCTATATGATTGTGCGTTTAAAAACCGAATTGTACGTAATTTTGATGACCGAGCTCACGAAAATGCGCTTAACACATAATCCAGCCAAGTCCAAGAGTCTGGTCCAACTTTTAAAAGTTCCCATGGCGCATGCGCACTTCCTGCTTCTATGAATGCATAAACATGGCTTCTCGCTCAGCTTCAACTCGCGTGCATGAAACAGACAATGAAAATTCAGATTCATTGGTGGAAGCTGTGGTGTAAAAGAAAGAGAAATATGAACAGAAGTACAAACCAGCATATCATACAATTTTCAAGTTCATTACTGCACCAAAGAAGGGTGATACATTCACACACGGCACCATGTGTAACTGTGAAATCTCGATTGCACACAATGGTCGTTTTGACATTCAGCGGCACATTGGTAGCAGAAGTCACAAGGGAAAGAGTGATTCTGGAAAACAGTAGGCAATGAACATTCAAAGCTTTTTTGTGAAGTCGAGTTCTGCTGGCACTTCTGATGAGAGACTGGAACATCAAACTACTCGCACAGAGGGACAAAACACTCCAAAATCCCCGCCTTCCCCTTCCCCTTCCCCCTCCCCAAAGGAGCACACTGTCCAATGAAATTCTTGAAAGTCTTCTCATCCTGAAGAAGGATGACTGTTCTTTAATAGATGCAGTTCATGGCCTCTCAGCTGACAATTTAAAAGAGCTGGAATCACCAAAGTCTGAAATAAAGTTCACATTATAATTAGTATGCTCTTCAGAAAGACTGCTTAGCTTATCAACAGGAAGTGAAAAAGTGCCCATATTAGCATATGAAAGAAATAGATTACTTCAAGAATTTTTGTTCCAGTTATGTCCATCGGTGCAGTAAAATGTGAAGAGACAGTCATTTTAAAGTGTTATAAAAGAAAATTCACATCAGTTAATGTTCTTGTTAATTTCCTGAGCAAAGGTTTTTGCCCATCAGAGGATACTGGCAAGAAACATGGATTAGTTTGACAATCATTGATTGTTAATGAAGCCACTTTAATGCATTTCATGAAAATACATCTTTTATAGTAACAAATTTTCAGTGTTTCCAATGTCTGGAATGCATTCAGTATTGTTTCCTACACAGCTACTTTGCACTGCAAAAGCGTACACATTTTACACACAGTTGTACATTTTTTACCCCCAAACCTACGCATGAGAGTTTCTAAGGGCTGATCAGGTCTGTTACTGGTTCTGTTGTGGCTTACGCTAAACCATGGTACTATTGCCACATGAGGCTTACGGCTGGCGTTTTATTATTTTTTTATTCATGCTCTACAGGATGACGGCTCGTGACCACTTTTGAGTGCCATTTGTTCTCCATTCGGCCCTTACTCGCCGGTGTAGAAACGTGTCCACTCTTTGTAGGTGCGCGTCCCTCCTCATCCTTTATTCTCTTCCACCTGTTTGCCTTCACTCTTGCGCTCCATTTCTGTAAATTCACTTTAGCGATCGAACTCTCGCCGTTCACTCGAGCCGCCTTCTTTATTAGCGCCATGCCCATCGACCTCTGCGTGGTCGTCCACGTTCGTTGTACCTGGTTTAGTGGTACAGAGGTTTCCCTCCACTTTTATTAGCACCTTATTTTCATTGGTACTAGTACAGGTTGATCGAGTTCTTTACGATCTCTCTATCTTCTACTACCTTATTATCATTATTTCTAGTACAGGTCGATCAAGTTTGCCTTACGATCTCTCGATCCACTCTTAAAGAGAAGAAACAAGCATTCCTTATCCAAAATTCTCTCCTCTATCTACTCACCTTTCGGCCTCGCTTCTCGTATATCTGGTGCGCGTTAGTTTATTTTACTCTCGCGCTCCATTGCTTGTCACTTTTGGCGATCAAACCCTCACCAGTCAATCAATCCGCCATCTTTGATTGTTCCACGCCGGTTCCACCATATTGCCTAACCGCATGGTGTCCACCTTCTGTCACACTGGGTTTGGCGGTACAGAGGTTTCCCCTGGGTATATTTGTTAGTACCTTATTTATCATGATTACAAGGTAGATTGGGTGTCTTTACAATCTCTTGATCTACCAACTTGTGCACATTTATTAGTACCTTATATATCATTATTACAAGGTAGATCGAGTTTCTTTATGATCTCTCGATCTACCAACTTGTCTCCACTTTGTGGTCGTGTGCTCCGTCTTTACTCTGCCACCGTAGCCCAGCATGGTGAAGGGCACTGACGGGTCGAGCCACTTCGCCCTTCAGAAGTCGCTCCTTGCCTTGGAGGATCTGCGTGCCGATTCCTTGGAGCAATCCGTTCTTGCTATGGAAGAACGTACAGCCAGTGTAGAGGGGGGTTCCGTGGAGGGGACACGCGACCATCCATTTGATACCTCCTAGCCGCATGGCGGACACACGATCACTGCATCCGAAGGGTGAAAGGCAAGCTGCCACCATTTCTAAATTTACTTCCACTTTTCCTGCAGTCCAGTGCAGGTTACCCCAAAAAGGGAAAGCCTGCTTTAGAATTCGTACCCGAATTCACCTTCTCTCCCAGGGTCCTCGGTGGTATAGTGGGTAGTTTCCCCCGCCCTGTCGTGCGGGAGCCGAAGGTTCATTTCCCCATTGGGGAGAGCAGGATTTCCCACCTTCCTCGATTGGTAGAGCAGAATTTCCTGCCTTTCCGCCTTCCCCATCAGGGAGAGCAGGATTTCCCACCTTCCCCGTCGGGGGGAGCAGGGTTTCCCACCTTCCCCATCAGGGAGAGCAGGATTTCCCATCTTCTCACCTTCCGTGTCGGGGAGAGCAAGATTTCCCACCTTCCCCATAGGGGAGAGCAGGATTTCCCACCTTCCTGTCAGGAAGAGCAGGATTTCCCACCTTACCGGCTGGCTTGCCTTCTTCCCTTCAAACGCATGGTCAGACACACAGCTCTCTCTGTCATGCTGTGTCATGCGACCCTCAGTCCCCGGGGAATTTTGCCAAGGCACGGACCAGCATGGGTGACAGGATGCATACGGAATCACCACCCGTCACTCGCCTCTATGAGACTGGTGCCATTAGCTCTCCCCATACTAATAGCACGCAGGCTCATGACGCTCTCCCCACCATGCACAAGTGCAGCCACCACTGGTGCACTAGGAGCGTCCTTACTCCAGTGGCGGACTTATGTCCAGTCCCTGGACCCCCAAACTGGCCATAATTCCAGGTCGTCAGCCGCAGGCACCGCCACGCCCGGACCTGTGTCATGGACCCCCAGCAACTGATGCAACCTGGTGGATTGTCGACATTTCCCAAGGGGTACAGGACGTTGGGGAGTGGATTTATTCCGCTCCCCACTTGGGCAACATCCACGGTCCCATTCCTCCAGGGGGAGGATCGACCAGTGGGACCATGGGTAACGTGCCCTATACAACCAGGTGGTGACCGTGTTACCGCAGCCACTCCTATCCGTACACAGGCGGATAGTGGGCTCAGTTGCTGTGCCCTCCACCGCTCCCCCCTAAGACACAGGGAGCTCCTATGGATCCCACAGGGAGGTGTATGGCAGTGCACTCTCTGGGGGGGGTGGGGGGGGGGGGTACAACAGGCCATGTTCTCTCACAACACCCCCCCCCCCCCCCCCCCCCCCCCCCCCACATTCCTCAGGGACCCCCAGAAGGCCTATATCTCCCCACATCTCTTCCCTGTTTCTCCTACCTTTCGACATGCTCTACAGCGGATGGAGGAGATCTGGCTGGAGGAGGACGACTCAGACTCTGTGTCATCAGAAGTTCAGTATTCTGAAACACACCCTGAAACTGTATCTCGCTTGTTCAGCGACCCCTTGATGTGACTCCTACTAGTCCTAGTCAGCAGGATCTTGCACCACCTTTTGGCTGTGGCGTACAGCACAGCCAGGAGCCACTACAATGGATTGAGGCCATACTGTCACAGGCTATTTCGCCCTGGCGCTAACCCTCTCAGTATGCACTTATCTGAGCTTAGTTACACCGAAAACCGTCGGCAAGGTAAGTAACTCCGTAATTTGAACATGGTTACCCAATTAAAAAAATTAATTTAAAAGAGAGGAAAGGAAATAACGAAATGAAAATAATTTTAAAAATTCCTACGAATATATATGTTGCTATATCGTAAGTTTGAAGAATGTCACATGAGCCATTTACTCGGGAAAAAAAAAAAATCTTCTTCAGAACTTTCTTCCGAATTGTTGTTCATCATACCTGGAACTCATCCCAGTCGAAATCTAGGTCACTCTAAGCTTCATTACCCAGCACTTTCACTAAGTCTTATGCCGTAAATCCTACAAAACACAGTATCTCCATCACTAAATCTCATTATAGAACGGCAGAAATCAAGGTTAGCCACGGTGGTGAAAAACGGCATTTCGACCTCAAAACTTAAAAAATTCGAAACTCGAGAACCACGGCACGTATCGACTCGCGGTTTTTTTGCAAACGGGAAGTAAATGGCTACAGGAAGAAGGAAGTCACGTTCTCGCGAGACTTCCTTTTCTACGAGAAACATGGCGGCGCCCATTGTGCATGTCGGGCGCTGGCGGGCGCTCAGCGTTTTGGCTGTGTGATTCTCCGGCCGGGCGCTAGCAGGCGCTCGATGGTCAAGAGGGTTAAAGGCGGCCTTGCAGTGCATTCCGGGTCAGGAGCAGTCACTCTTCGGCGACTATTCGGCTGCCTTCATTGCCCATTCAGTTGAAGACCATAAGCAGGCAGCCTCATATGCGGCCAGGTCCCCCCTCGACAGCCTCGCCCTCCCAGACCCTCCTCCTCTCTTCCACTCCACCCTATCCCAAGCAGGCCCCCATCCCGCACCGCTCAGCCCGCCAAGCACTCTAAAACCCCCTTCCAACCAAACTTCCCCCAGCAGAATTTTCGTTTCGGCCAGCAGGGATGGCCCCGGAGGTGGCTGGAGGACTCACTTATGGGGGGAGCTGGAGCAGGGAGAACTCGGACCGCTACCCCTCTCCCTCCCACCTTCCTTCCCTCCACCTCGGCCCCTCAGCCCCTCTGGCAGGCAGCTTATCCAGCATGCTCACCAGTGAGACATATGAGCCTCAGCCCATGGATAGTAGCGGTCCTACAGGAGGGGCTCCGCTTGCCTTGGGCCCACAAGTGCCCTCCTCTGATAGTTGTCCCCCCCCCCCCCCCGCCTCCCAGCGACCCCTCCCTGGGCTAGGCAGAGGCTCTTCGCCAGGAAGTCTCAGAACTCCTCCAAAAGGGTGCCATCACAAAGATCCCCATCCCAGCCAGGGTTCTACTCCAACCTCATAAACCCATCCCACAGACAATACCTATGGTTCATCTGGCAAGATCAAGGGGGCCATCACAGAGATCCCCCATCCCAACTGGGGTTCTACTCCAACCTCATACACCCATCCCACAGATGATACCTACGGTTCGTCTGGCAAGATCAGGGGTTCCAGTTCAGGCAGCTCCCCTTCGGCCCTTCGCCTCTCCCCGCACCCTTCCTATTCACGAAGGTGGTCAAGGTGATGGCCTCCCTGGCCATACAGGAGGACTTTTGCCTCCTGGTGTACCTGGACGACTGGGCTCATCCTGGGTCCCTCCTGGTCCTGGTGTCAATTCTACACCTCTGTTCCAAACTAGGGTTGTCACCAACCTCAACAAGTGTGAACTCAAACGCAGTCAGTTGTCCGACCTTTCTGGGCATGAGTCGCCACACACTCCCCATATGGTCTCCCCCCCCAAGAGAGAGTCCACCCCCATTGGGGATCTCATCTCCCACCTCTCCCACCTCCGCCTATCCACCCACACCCCAACCAGAACCCTTACCTCCCTCCTGGGATGATGGAGTCCCTCTCGTCCCTCATCCCCTAGGCCGGTCCCCAAGCACCTTCTCTAAAGGGAGTTCTGTCGTCGATGGTCTCAGACCTCCACCCCTGGCATCAGTCCATCCCCTGGGTCTTGGTTCCAATGGGCTACGGAAGAGTGGCTCAACCCAGCCACTGTCTTCCCCAGGGTCCCATTTCCCTCCCAACCCAACCCCTGACCTCTACACAGACCCCTCCAACTCGAGCTGGTCGCCCACTTGGAGAACCCTCATACCTCAGGAGTGTAGGATGCACAGTGTGGGACGCACAGTCTGCCTGTCTCCACATCAACGTCCTGGAATTGGAAGTGGTCAGGCTTGCCTCCCCCCGCTTCCGACCCCAGGTCTTGCACCGACTTATTCTCCTGTTCATGGACAACACTTCGGTGCCTTGTTATGTCAATGGGGGGGGGGGGGGGGGGCTCGCTCCCTCACCAGCCTCTCTCTCTGAATAGAGGCCCTCCTCCGCTGGTGCCATGTGCGTGGAATCACCCTCTGTGCGAGACACACACATGGCGGGGACCCTCCACACGGAAGGGACCCTCAGCAAGCTAACCCTCAGCTCGGTGGGGAACAATGTTTAGGTCGCTCTCCCCTTCCCTGGTCTGGCCTCATAACATAAGCCTTCCCTCCATTCCCAGTCCTCCGCAAGGTGATAAGGAAGGCGAGACTGGGAAGACCCAGGCTTAGCCTCATCACCCCGTGGTGGCCGCCCAGTCCTGGTTTCCGGACCTCAAGTCCCTCCCCCATGTTCCCCCTCTCTACTGAGCACTCGTGTGAGCACTCGTGAGGACATGCTCAGATGCTTAGCCAGCTCGCATGGCTGCTATGCCAGCCCAGTTGCAAGCATCTGCCCATCCCTCACAGACGGACAGAGCCCAGTCCATCCTAGACATACCCGCTGGGGCTGGGGCCTTGCAAGACCAACGGATTAGCGACAGCTTCGCACAGAGCCAGCACTGCACTGAGCCTCTCTACTATTACCAGTGGGAGAGATGGGCCTCCTGGTGCTCAGACAACTCTGTTCCCCATCTTGCCCTTCCAATATCCAGATAGGCATCTTCCTATCTCAACCTATCTTCTTCGTTAAGGCTCTTGGCTAGCTCCATTCAGGGCTACTGGGAATACTCGCACCCCAGGCGCTCCCCCCAGCCCTATCTCTAGATGGCTTTCCAAGACAGTCAGATCGGCCTACACCCAGGTGTATAAGGATCTCCCTGTCTTATATCCCCGGGCCCATGAGGTCAGGACGTTGGCCACTTCCGCAGCGTTCCAGTACTCTGTCCCCTTGCGCCACCTCCTGGAGGCAGTCTACTGGCATTCGGAAAATTCCTGCGAAAATCCCTGCTTAAACTTTTATTTAAGGGATATCCGCATGACCAGGGCTGATGGTTCCAGGGACTTCTTTTGTGGCTAATGCAGCCATATCTATTCCACTGCTAACCCCAAGAACCATTAGGGCACTAAGCCCTCCTCAAATTCCTTTAAATTCTGCTATGGTCTGACATGGTAAAGTATATGACGCCAAAATGGGGAGTTTGTATTATATCCCCTGTTTGGCTAGTATACTTACCATGTCAGACTCTAATGCCTGCCCCTACCTTCCCCGCTAGCGCTATGGTTCTCTGGGTTACCCTTGCACATAGGCCTCGTTGAATGAGAAACAGGAAGTTGACACCGGCTTCTTCCCTGGCCGAAGTAGGGTGGGCGTCACGTGATGGTCTTATTATTGCGTTAGCCACAAAAAATTCGTCCTTTCAGAGCTAACTGCCATTGAATGCTATGTCTGACATGGTAAGTATACTACCCAAACAAGGAGTATAATATAAACACCCCATATTTGTTTCAGGGAATTGAACGTTCCAATTTGTTGCAGAGATTAGAAAACAACTGGCGAACAGGTCGCCATACGCTGCAGCGAATCCATTGCCGAAGTGAAACAAGCAAGGGAGTGTATTGTTTGAGTATGATGAAAACAAGATCATCAGTGGCCTTAGAGACAACACTATCAAGGTACAAACGATTATGGATCTCAGGCAATACTACTGTCATTTATATTTTTTAAAAAACTCGTAGCCTTAAAATATGATTTGCATTTTTTTCCTTTTGTGAGTGTGTATGTGTAAGGGGGGTTGGGGGGGGGGGGGGGGGGGAGAGATTGTGAACATCACACATTGAATCTGCATGCTTTTAGTGGAAAAAAAAATCAACAGATAATTGCCATAAAAACTTTTACATTACCTTGACTATGACTAGAAATGTATTAGTAAATATCAGTTTTTAAATTGCGCGTCAAAACAATTACTTTTAAGTGTGTTTTTTTCAGGTTTAGAGTTATAATATGCTTTTAGACCTTGACTTGAAAATGTAATTGACATTTAAAAGAAAAAAAGATTTTTTTTTTCTTTAGTATGAATTTTTGGGACCATCAAACATTGAGTTTCTGATCTGACCAACTATTTCAGTTGAAAAAAAAAGAGTGTCTACAGGTAATTTCAAATAGAACAAAGTAAGTTACATGATTGGATTTAGAAATGCATCAGTAAATGCCAGTGTTTAATTTACATATTTTCCCTGAAGTTGGAGTATGGCTGCCATCATGGCGGGATAAAAAAATGGTCATACACACAAAACTCCACTCGCTTTGTTGGGTAGATGGGATTAATCCTTGCCTGTCTATACAGGGAGTGTCCCCAGAAGTATCAGCATATCTACAGTTGTGTTTGTCTGTGTTTTTCAGGTTTGGGATCGTAACACACTTGAGTGTGTGAAAGTACTGACAGGTCACACAGGCTCTGTTCTCTGCCTCCAGTATGATGAGAACATCATCATTTCAGGCTCCAGTGACTCCACAGTCAGGTACAAAGGATGCCTCCCTTCTCAGTAACACAACACGTTATGCGATACTTAGTTCTTTGCGTGTGCATTAGCATCTCAAATAAATGTTACTACACAGAAGCATAAAGCCACACTGACACGTAATAAAGATACGCCAAGGGAAAGATTTTTTTTTCTGAAAATCTGAAAAAGGTTTACAAGATCCTCAAAAAAAACATTCTATGAGTATCGCAGAGAGAGAGAAAATTCTTGATTTATTTATAATTGACAGATCAGTTGGTGGTCTAAAATGGCGAGGAAAAGTTGTTTTTTTTCCATGTGTGGTACTTTGCAGTTGTTGTTTGTTTAGGAAACAAATATTCAGCTTTCATTTCAGGTGTTTTTCATTGTACTTTTAATTAATTCAAAAGAGTTGAACAAAGCATGCAAAGAAAAAAATGATGAAATTGATGTATAGAATAGAAAAAGAAATCAAAAGTGCTTGGCAACATTTTGATGTAACACATTTTTTAAAAGGAAAAAAATGATGATGCTTCTATTCACTTCTGTATTATACAAGACATTGGACAAAATTAATTTGTTTATTTATGAATACTTTTTTTTGACTCATGAACTGTGTGATAAATTTGATTTGAATGGGAAAAGGGCTGAAGGAGAGTTCATATTTAAGTATTAGTATAGCTTGATTTTTTTTTTTCTTTCAAACTATATTGTACTGAATTATGTTGATACAGGGTTTGGGACGTGAAGTCAGGTGAAATGATGAACACTTTGATCCACCACTGTGAAGCTGTGCTCCATCTGCGCTTCTGCGATGGCATCATGGTCACTTGCTCAAAGGTTGGTCTGTGTGGAAACGTAGTATTTGTGCTTACCACCTGTTCAGTGATTTCCAGTAGAGAATAGAATTATCCAGGGGTGTGGTTCAGTTTACAAGATTTTGGGGAGATATGTTTTTGTAAGTAATTTTCAGTGGCAGATTTGGTCACCATGTCACTTTCTTAGACACCTAATGTGATAGAAATATAGTGTATAGGAATGTGCATTGTGACGAGAAAGACAACATGAATTTTTGCCAAGTGATGCAAATAAAATGAGTTTCAAAGCAATTTGTGTTTGAAGAACTGTTTTTACTGTAGTTACTACAAGATCAGGTAACCCTCTGCTGAATGTTAGCTGGTGGAAATGAACCCCCTCCGCTCTCCCGGTCTACAAGAAAAAAAAAAAAATTGGATGATGACTCCCTCTGTCCCCTTTTCTCCCCCCTCTTTTTATCTTTTTTTTTTTTCTTGAAACAAATGTGAAAAATGGGTACTAATCCTTGTATTAACCCTCTTGCATTCATTTCGCCTGTATCCGGCTGCTGTGTTTGTCTCCCCTGCTATTCGTTCCAGCTGCAACCGGCCGTACGTGCCGCGTTACTTTCCCTCACACACTGCGACCTTGTTTTAAGTCAAGACTGGCCAAAAATAAACGTGCATCCCTGAGAGGTGTCCAATGAAATCTTAGCAGTAGTATGGGGTGTGGGAAACGATTCATTCACAAAGACTAGGGTTGTGAACTGACCACATCCATTGCTGCAGACGGCATCGCCTTGTTTCTGAAAATGGCGTCTGCTAGCGCTTCTACTGACGGCGATTTTTAGGATTATATGAAGAGGAGTTGGATGAAATACTACAAGAAGTAGAAAGATATGAAAGAGAGGAGTTAAATGAAAGTGATGTGGATGTTTGAGAGGAAGAAGAGGGAGAAGAAGGTGAAGAAAGTGATGAAGATGATGATGTGCCTTTGTCTGCTTTTGTGACCACGTGGCGACTGGCCACTTCCATGCCTGTAGTTCAGCTTTTTGAGGAGGAGACTGGGCCAATCATGATTTGCCAGACACAGCTACACCTCTGGATTATTTTTTTCTCTTCCTGCCGCAGTTGTTTTTTACTACAGCTGCTGACCAGACGAACCTGTACGCCAGGCAGCAGATGACAAAGCGGGGACAACTTGACCCACTTTGGCAGGATATGACACCTGCTGAGATGCGCGCATACATAGCTGTGCTCGTCATGATGGAATCTAACGTCTGCCAAGACTCTGGTGCTACTGGTTGACAGATCTTCGATTTAGCGAGCCACGGATCAGTGGGGTGATGTCGAAACCACGGTTTCTGCCATGCGGCAAATATGGTAGAAACCATGGATCAAGAATAGTGTTTACCATATTGGTGACATGTGACAATGGTGACACTCACCTTCCTGCTGTGTGTGACCAGACACCACATTAGAGTATAAATAATGGAGTTTACTTCTTTCTGTGACTGTATATATTCCAGTGTCAAAAATCGTTAAGTAGTGACAAACACCTTTTAGGATAAAAAAACAAAAAAAACCGTAAAGTTACCTGTCTGCATGTTTGAGTATGTGACAATCATGTGACACTTTGTGACACCCCAAACTGGATTACTGAACCAGGATTGCTGTTTACAAGGTGAGGTAGGCCCCCTTTGATGATTTATACTAACAAATGCATGCCGACAATATTATTGTCTGTCTGGTGTATCATAGTAACATTGTCAACGTTGATGTCCGATTGTTTTGTGACAAACAGGGTGACAATGACACCAAAATGCATCCCAAACATGTGACATCTCTGCATTATGAAATATGATGTATTAGAATTTTGCATACTAAATTTGACAGCATTGCAGTGGAAACTTTGTCCACTACAGCCTTTCAAAGGCAGTAGGTGAGTTTTAGGTTAAATTTCTCAAAACAGTACGAATACTAGGAGCAGTTCTAGGCTGGAAAATGCGAATGCAAGAGGGTTAAATACACTGTTGTTTACACAAAAGTACACTAATAACAATTTTATGGTTAATAGGTCTGTTAATGAATTTGAATGGTTTTGAATACTTCAGCAGCAGGTCGGAAAGCAGTCGGGTAAAATGGAAGTCATTCAGCAGTCAAGCATTGTGTTGTGCAGGATCGCTCCATTGGTCTGGGACATGCAGTCTCCAACAGAGATCAACTTGCGGCGAGTGCTGGTTGGACATCGAGCTGCTGTCAATGTCGTTGACTTTGATGAGAAATACATTGTGTCTGCATCTGGGGACAGGACCATTAAGGTAGTATGCAGGGCTGAAATGTAATCACTGCTGATAGTGTAATCACTTGTATCTCTTTCTTGGTGTTCAGAACCCTGCATATGCTCATCAGATAAAATGTCTTAGCAGTAAGCCAACTGTATGTTTTAGCTAGCTACTAGCTGCTTATATAGACATGGATGACTGCAGGAATTCCTTTTTGTATCCATGGACAAACGCAAAAATCTCTCAACAAATTTATTGCATGAGCGCAGCCATTGTGAATTAGAGTTAACTTCCTTGGTTATATCCCTGGTCAAGGGGGTCCAATAAAGTTATCAGGGGAATTCCAGACTACCAGGTGCAAAAAAGCCTTGTCAGTAGATTTTGGGGGGCTTTTTATCGTCTGGCATGTAAAAAAGGGTACACAGGGCTACTTGAGGCTCTTGCTTTTGCTGACTAGTGTGTAGTAGTGTTGCAGGATGTAATACCATATGATGATGTAATGTTTGCTGTTCTGATACTTTTAAGATACATGTGTATCCACTTTCTGATTCTAGCTATTAATCCAGTTTTTTTTTTTTATGGTAAAGTTCCATCACAATGATAGAAAATGTTTGCCATTTTGGTACTCAAGGTATTTCAATAGTAATGTTTGAAAAGATTGTTGTGAACTCTATCATTATTAACAAAATCATGATTCATTATTAACACAATCAGTACAATTTGTATGGTATAATGGTGGAATGCTGTAAATTTTGAAATAGTTTCTTTTCCCTTACATGTCAGGTGAAGTTGTGTAGTGATGTTCCAAGTCCATGGAGCTTTTAATCTTAGATTAAGAAAAAAAAAGTTATAGAAATGAAAACTATAGACTATCAGCATCTCTGTGCCTGGTCTCTTTCTTCATGTGCACACGTTATTCAACCGTTGTTTTCTTTATCCCTGTCTGCAGGTGTGGAACACCTCTACATGCGAGTTTGTGCGGACACTGAATGGTCACAAGCGAGGAATTGCTTGCCTGCAGTATCGCGACCGTTTGGTTGTCAGTGGCAGCTCAGACAATACTATCAGGTGAACACAGAGTGAAGTTCTTATCTGTGATAAACATTCACACTTATTTTGTTCTCTGTTGATATGGTGCTTCACATCAGGGTATATATCAGGCTGAAGTAATGCAGACATGGTGAACTGCTTGCATTTTGCTTGGTTTTTATTTTGCTTTGCTGCTATTCATACATCAACATAAAACAGGATCATATGAGCAGAAACTCATAGAATTTGTTGTTGTATTGAGCACACACTCATACAGCCTACACTCGTAAACAAATGCCCTGAAAGAGCCAAAATGTAGGTATGTAGCATAAAATATAATGTATGTGTGGTGATGGAGAAAGGGAGCATCCCAGTACCTCTGCCATGAATGTCAGGATATTAGAAAAATACAAAGGGGGAAAGTGTGGAATTAGAATAGAACTAATTAAGTAAAATTGATTGTAATGCAGTGAAGTGAATGTGAAAATGAATTAAAGATAAGTAAATGAAACTGATTATAATGCAAATAAAAGTGAAGAAGCACAGCAGTTGATGTTGACCTTTTGAGATTACAAATCAAAATCAAGTCAGGCTGCTTGCTTTTTGATTCTAAAAAATAAAAGTATAAATCCAATGTATGTGTTAAGTTTCACATTTGACATGACTCGATTTTTTTTTTTTATCACATATTGGCATGTGATAATGGTTCTGAGACTACTCGGAATCAGTCGATGCATATAATAGATTTATCTTGAATTACGTCAGATTAATGACATAATCAACAGACATGGAATAGCTGATGCATACTGCAGCTCAGCATTACAGTTTGTAGAACCACCTACTGCACAGAATAAGGTAAGAAGTCACAGACTGAAAGCCGACTGTTTCTCTCTTGCAAACTGTTGTCTGACTGTCTTGCTCTTGCGATTGCGATATTATTGTTTCAGACTGTGGGACATTGAATGTGGAGCCTGTCTGAGAGTACTGGAAGGACATGAAGAATTGGTTCGATGCATTCGATTTGACAGCAAGCGCATTGTCAGCGGTGCCTATGATGGGTAAGACTTGCAAGTTTAGATTTTAGCGATTGCAAAATGGTGGGAAAAAAGACGAGAGAGATGGGAAATTTCTTCTCTAAGCCGCCGCCACCCCCCCACCCCACCCCCCCTTTTTTTTTTTTTTTTTTTTTCAAGATTGAAGTCAAATGAGAATGGTCACAAGTATTTTTAGAATTTAGATTATCACTTTGTCCCAATAAAGCATTTTGGCAATTGCGTATTTCAGTTGTCAAGAGTGGCTACTCAATTCCTTGAATTTGGGGTTACTGGAATGACATCATTCTCTTCCATTGAATGAAACAGTCATTAATTTTGTTACATTTCATTTGGCCACTTGTGTTTAAGATAAGTTAATCACTAGGCTCTGCTGTAGGCGAAATAATTGTTGTAAGCAAATTAAAGGAAGTAAATCATTGGGATCTTCTGTAGGCAAAACAGTTGTTTTGGCAAACAAGAGGAAGTAGACCACTTGGATCTCTTTTTGGCAGATTAGTTGTTTTGGCAAAGGTTGCAGGCAAGAAGGCTAGGCATGCCTAATTTTGTGCCTTTCAGTGAGTTTCTACCATTTTGTAATACTGTATACAATCAGTTTAAAACATAAACATGTATGCAAATGTAGAGACATAAATATAAATACAGTTCACAACTTTGTGACTGCATATTGTTGTTGTGTTCTCTGTTGGATTAAATGAAAGGCAGCTGAAGCACAGCTTTCCACTTGTTGTGTTCTGGCAAAAGTAGCTGTATAAGTTGGTAATGTACACAAGGAAAAAGCAGCATTGTACATGAATGTGGAATTCGTTTGTTTTGTTGTTTGTTAGACATGCCCTCCACTCTCTTCCTTCCGTAGTCAGTAGTTTTTTCAGTGCTGTTATTAGTTTGTAGTGATCATTGTTGGGTTTTTTGCAATTATGTTGCTATGGCATTAAGCTTTTGTCATTTGAGGCGTTTTAGTCCTTCCTGCTTCACTTGTTGATATACTGAAACCTGTCTGTGAAAAGAGTGTATTTTGTTGCATTATTTGATGTGCAAGGAATAGTTTGTAGTGGTGCTGAAGTGTGCATCGATTTGTTGTGCAGCAAAATCAAGGTGTGGGACCTGCAGGCAGCTCTGGATCCCCGGGCACCAGCTGGTACCCTTTGTCTTCGCACACTTGTGGTAAGCAGATTTTGGTGGACAGGGAATTTCTTATTTATACTTAGATTGATCCTTCTTGGTTAATGACTGGATAAAATAAAAAAAAAAGCACTGCACTGTACCTGATGTGTAAAAGGTGAAGATCTGTCGTGTCTTCAGAGTTGATATTTGAGGCGAAGATGCTTGTGCCTCAGTTCCCTTTTTTTGTACATGCATGCTGAAGATAATCATTTACAAACGAAAAAATCCTGTTGTCTATGTTAGTGCCCAGCATGCTAGAGAAAAGTGGAGGTGAAATGTATTCATTGCATATAAACAGTGGAGTTAGGGGTACCCGAATGGTGATTTAAAACAATCTTCAAGTTCAAAGAATCAGTGTGTGTGTGTGTGTTGGAACCGAAAAAAAAAAGACCTGTGCTTCATTTTTTTAATTTTGTTTATAAGTCTTTTCTTATTTCGAAGCAGTTATGATAGAAATGGTCTGTCTATATGGGACAAAGAAAGTGGTTTATCTGGGAAAAAGAAAGGTTTGATGAATGTTTTACATCATTCTAAAGTGGTATATAGACTGAACAAGTCTTATGCCCCGGCATGTAAAACAGTAGTGGTTATTTAAATTTTTCTTATGCTTACCACTCCTCCAAACAAGTGCTCTATTATTCCAAGCTGGCATGAATACTTCCCATAATCAGGATTCTCAAAAAAGTTTGGGAGAAAAGGGAGGTAAATCTCTGTGTTGCCACAGCAATACCTGTACTTCCAGAGTGACTTACTGTTAAGTGTGTTGTTTTTGTCAGTTTCCTGTCTTTCCCAGAACACTGGAACTTGGGCACCTTTTTGCTCTTTTTTTTTTTTTTTTTTTTTTTTTTTTTTTTAATTTGGACTCTTTTCTTGGCTTTGTGTAGCCTCTCACATGTCCATAATAATTTGCCTTAACCTGTAGAGTGCCTTTAAGCTGTCAGCTGACGCCGCAGTAAAAATGTACTCCCAGTGCCTATGGGCCGTTTACTGACGTCATGCATTTTTCTTGAATTTTCATTCATTACTATTCCTTTCAAAGAACTGAAATAGAGTGTCCGTAGTAAGCCTTATATGTCTGCAGTATTAAAATGATGCGCAAATGACCACACGTGAGGGGAAACATCATTTATTCTCATCACTGACTGGATGACCAGCCAGCGCTTTGTCTCGCTTGCAAAGATGGCGGCGCGACCTTCGACGAGCGTAGCGACCAAATCAACGTACTTACACAGCTGAGCAGGCTCTGCTAATCATTTTTGACGAAGATAATCTTTTATTCACGACTCACTCGAGCATGAAGGTGAGATGATGATAGTAATGGAATTGCCGACCATATTAGTCAGTTATCGAGTCATGCTGTGTGATCTCAAGAGTGTGTTCAGCTGACTGGTTACCAGCATCAACGAGCTAGCCTAGTGTGTACTCTGCACTGTGTGCGAGTGGCCAGTGACGTGTTAGTCAGCGTGAGAGGGGAGCGCAGCCTGCTTGTGGCGTGACATGGGGCAGCAGGAAAGGTAGGGGAAGAGGAGAAGTGAAAGAGAGGGTTGAAGTCCAGCAACGGGGTGTGGTGGGAGGAGGGGGGACGTGGTCATGGACTGACCTGTCTGTATGAGGTGTGAGCGTCTTGATAAGACTTCTAGACTGTTTTACTTTCATTTACAGGTGTAGGTGACAATACAAACTTTATTTTCAACTTTTTTGCTTTGTGTTTCTTTTCGGATGTGAAGCTGTAGTGGTAAATACATGTCTTGGATCATGCAAAAAAAATCTATCCAAATCTAAATGCCTAAATGTTTTTTTATTATCAAAATTAAAACAAAAGAAGCCCAGACTGAAAATCTCCATTCAATTTCCTTAAAAAATCATATATATTTCATTTTTATATCTTTTGTAATTTCTGGGCTAGAATTTTTTGTTAATTCTTACCCCCAAATCATTAGATTTCCCTGGCACTGGGAAAACCTTTCTTTGTAATATTTTCAGGCAGTGAACGGTTAATCTCGGATGTTACCTTTTTCTTCCATCTCAGATGCATGTGTTTCCCGAGAGCATTTCAAAAAGTCTTGCAAACTGCGGCTGCTCTTAAAGCTTCAAATCCTGCATACTTCCATTGTGTCGACTTTGTCTTCAAACATTTTTTCTTTGAATCCTTCTTCAACCATCACTGATGCTTAACTAACTCTCACAAATAAATCTACTACTTTTTCAAACTCCTTGTAACTTACCTCGGACAATACTGAAGTATGCAATCTGCCGTTTTCAAATAAAATCAGCTCTGCAGACTTGTAGTGATTCTGTTTCTGGTCTTGATGACATCCATAAACAACTTTATAAATATCTTCCATGAAGATGTCTCCAGACCATTCTAAAAGAATACAATGTCTGGACTACAGGGGTCTGGCGTCAAACGAAAATCCTGCTGGGGAAGTTTGGTCTTCAGTTGCTACCCCTCTATCCTTCCTCTGTCCTCCCCTCCACCCTGGCCGCTCAGTCCCTCTGGCAGGCAGCCTATCCGGCATGCCCACCAGTGAGACATATGGGCCTCAGCCCATGGATAGTAGTGGTCCTACAGGAGGGACTCCTTGCCTTGGGCCCACTAGCGCCCTCCTCTGATAGTTCTCCCCCCCCTCTCCAGCGACCCCTCCCCAGGCCAGGCGGATGCTCTTCACCAGGAAGTCTCAGAACTCCAAAATGGGGCCATCACAAAGATCCCCCATCCAAATCAGGGTTCTACTCCAACCTCATAACACTCATCCTACAGACGATACCAGGCCGCTCCCCTTCGGCCCTTTGGCCTCTCCCTGGTACCCTTCCTTCACAAAGTGGTCAAGGAGATGGCCTCCCTGGCCAGACAGGAAGACTTTTGCCTCCTGATGTACCTGGACGACTAGCTCGTCCTGGATCCCTCCCGGGCCTGGTGTCAATCCCACACCAACATCCTCTACGCCTCTGTTCCAAATTAGAATTGTCACCAACCCCAACAAGTGTGAACTCAACCGCAGTCAGCTGTCCTCCTTTCTCGGCATGAGTTTCCACACACACTCCACATACGGTCTCCCCCACCCAAGAGAGGTCCACCCACATTGGGGACCTTGTCTCCCCCGCCTCCGCCTATCCACCCACACCCCTGGCCAGAACCGTTACCTCCTTCCTGGGTCCCCAGGCGCCTACTCCAAAGGGAGTTCCGTCGTCGATGGTCTCAGACCTCCAACCCTTGGCATCAGTCCATCCCCTGGGTCCTTGGTTCCAATGGGCTACGGAAGAGTGGCTCGACCCTGCCACTTTCTTCACCGGGGTCCCATTTCCCTCCCAACCCAACCCCTGACCTCTACACAGACCCCTCCAACTCGAGCTGGTCGTCCACTTGGAGAACCCTCAAACCTCGGGAGTGTAGGATGCATAGTTTGGATGCACAGTCTGCCTGTCTCCACATCAGCGTCCTGGAATTGGAAGTGGTCAGGCTTGCCCTCCTCCGCTTCCAGCCCCAGGTTTCGCACTGACTTGTTCTCCTGTTCACAGACAACACTTCAGTGCCTTGTTATGTCAATGGGGGAGGGGGGGGGGGGAGGGAAGGGAGCTCGTTCCCTCAGCCTCTCTCTCTCGAATAGAGGCCCTCCTCCACTGGTGCCATGCATGGGGTATCACCATCTGCGCGAGACACATAGCCGGGACCCTCCTCCACATGGAAGGGATCCTCAGCAGGCTAATCCTCAGCTCGATGGGGAACAGTGTTCAGGCCCAGGGTCGCTCTCCCTTCCCTGGTCTGGCCTCATAACATACACCTTCCCTCCATTCCCAATCCTCCGCAAGGTGATTAGGAAGGCGAGACTGGGAAGACCCAGGCTCAGCCTCATCACCCCCGTGGTGGCCGACCCAGTCCTGGTTTCTGGACCTCAAGTCCCTCCCCATGTTCCCCTCTCCAGTGATCACTCTTGGGAACATGCTCAGATGCTCCGCCGGCTCGCATGGCTGCTATGCCAGCCCAAGTGCGAGCATCTGCCCATCCCTCACAGACAGAGCCCAGTCCGTCCTAGACATACCCGCTGGGGCTGGGGCCTTGCAAGACCTATGGATTAGCGATGGCTTCGCACAGAGCCAACACTGAGCCTCTCTATATTACCGATGGGAGAGATGGGCTCCTGGTGATCAGACAACTCTGTTCCCCCATCTCGCCCTTCCAGTACCCAGATAGGCATCTTCCTATCTCAACCTATCTTCTTCGTTAAGGCTCTCGGCAAGCTCCATTCGGGGTTACTGGGAACGCTTGCGCGCCCCAGGCACTCCTCCCAGCCCTATCTCTAGATGGCTTTCCAAGACGGTCAGATCGGCCTACGCCCAGGCGTATAAAGATCTCCCGGTCTTATCTCCCCAGGCCATGAGGTCAGGGCGCTGGCCACTTCCGCAGCATTCCAGTACTCTGTCCCCTTGCGCCACCTCCCGGAGGCAGCCTTCTGGAATTCGGAAAATCCCTTCATAAACTTTTATTTAACCCTCTTTAGTATGCACTTACCTGAGCTTAGTTACGCTGAAAACCATCGGCAAGATGAATAACTCCGTAATTTGAACATGGTTACCCAATTTGAAATTAATTTAAAAGAGAGGAAAGGAAATAATGAAATGAAAATAATTTTAAGAATTTCTACGAATATATATGTTGCTATATCATAAGTTTGAAGAATGTCACATGAGCCATTTACTTGGGGAAAAAAAAAATAATCTTCTTCAGAACTTTCTTCCGAATCGATGTTTATCATATCTGGAACCTCATCCCAGTCAAAAATCTAGGTCACTGTAAGCTTCACCACCCAGCACTTTCACAAAGTCTTATGCTGTAAATCCCACAAATCAGTATCTTCATTACTAAATCTCATTATAGAACGGCAGAAATCAAGGTTAGCAATGATGAAAACCAGCATTTCGACCACAAAACTTAAAAAATTCGTAACTCGAGAACCACGGCACGTATTGACTCACGTTTTTTTGCAAACAGAAGTGAATGGCTACAGGAGGAAGTCATGTTCTCGCAAGACTTCCTTTTCTACGAGAAACATGGCGCGCCCATTGTTGCCACGTGTTTTACCAGGCGCTGGCAGCCGCTCAGCCTTTTGGCCGTGTGATTTCCGGTTGGGCGCTAGCGGGCACACTTACCAAGAGAGTTAAGGGATATCCGCATGACCAGGGCTTGTGGTTCTAGGGACTTCTTTTGCGGCTAACGCAGCCATATCTATTCCACTGCTAACCCCAAGAACCATTAGGGCACTAAGCCCTCCTCCATTTCCTTTAAATTCTGCTATGGTCTAACATGGTAAAGTATATGATGCCAAAATGGGGAGTTTGTATTATATTCCCTGTTTGGCTAGTGTACTTACCATGTCAGACTCTAATGCCTGCCCTACCTTCCCCGCTAGTGCTATGGTTCTCTGGGTTACCGTGCACATAGGCCTCGTTGAATGAGGAACAGGAAGTTGACACCGGCTTCTTCCTTGGCGGAAAAAAATAGGGTGGGCATCATGTGATGGTCTTGTTACTGCATTAGCCACAAAAAATTCGGCCTTTCAGAGCTAACTGCCGTTGAATGCTATGGTCTGACATGGTAAGTATACTAGCCAAACAGGGTATAATATAAACTCCCCATTTTCTGGGTCTTGATGACATCCATAAACAACTTTATAGATATCTTCCACGAAGATGTCTCCAGACCATTCTAAAAGAACACAATGTCTGGACTACAGGGGTCTGGCGTCGCTTCTATTCCTAAATGGGGAAAAGACTGGACAGACCCTTGGAATTAGCACTCAATAGCTCTGACAAGCTGCAAATTAATGGATAAGCTGGTCTGATGTTGAAGCTGGATACCAATGGCCAAAGAACATTGGGGTGTCTGCAAGTACCATTCTCTTTTTTGAGAGTTGACTGCAGGGTGACAGCACTGATATGGCACTTTGTGGTTAGCTGGGCTTAAAGCGACATTATGTCTCTCACTCGTTCTAGCTTCTGGTCCCTAGTCACACCCTGGCATGACCAGCCAAGCCTTGCCACTGATAATCCACAGAGAGCAGTCAGTGTGGAGACACCACGGAGCAACTCAACAGGGGAGACACTGCTCTACTTCCATGGCATTTCTGTGTTCAGTGGTGTGTTCTCATTTGACATATGCTGCCACCTACCCAGCTCCCTACCATTGACAATAATTGCATACTAGCGGAGCCAGCATTAGTGGGCTCCCCCTTCTGTAGAGTCCCACCTAGTACATACAACAACAGTCCCCATAAACTTGCTGATACCAGTGATCTCGATACAGATTCGTCAGGAATGTAGATATGAAGAGGAAATCGAAACCAGTGTAACCATGTGAATGGGGCATAAAGGGTCACATAAATTTTTTTCCCCTTTTAAATGCTGATTAGTGAAGATGATGTTATGAACTTCCATTACAGTCTGAGACTGCATGATAGAGCTGTGCTTTACAGTTTACTTTCTCAATATTGGCTATGTCACATTGTATTTCAGTGCTTTTTTTTTTTTCCCTTAATATCTTTGTGAAAAGAAAAAGTCTTATCATTGTAAAATTTGTGTAATTTGATTTCAGGAGCACTCAGGAAGAGTCTTCAGACTTCAGTTTGATGAATTCCAGATCGTCAGCAGTTCACATGATGATACTATCCTTATTTGGGACTTTCTGAATGTGCCTTTGCCGGAAAGCGCCCGATCACCAGCCAGAACCTACACTTACGTCAGCAAATGAGTTACTTCAGATCTTTGTCCTGCTTTTTGTGTTTTGAGTCGGTGCAGCTTTTTTTTTTTTTTCCTTAGTCTGCCCCAGTATGCTGCAGCAATTTTGAGATTGCCTGTTCCCAAGCCATAACTTGACATTCAGATTACAATCATGATGTAACATGGCTTATACAGACTTGTTTGGGCAGGAAGTGGTGTCATAGTGCCTCATGCTGTGCACAGTCTTGGGGGTTGATCGAGATAGATTGGACCTTAGGCTTGATATATTACATGGTGCCCAGTATGCTCTGGTGAATGGAAGGGGAAGTGTCAACCATTGCTTCCCATTATGGAAGCTCCTGGGTTGGGACTGCAAGATTTAAGTCTTTTCCTACAGAACCAACTTCTTTCCATGTTTTTCTGTCATCACTTTGTTGTACAAGGAAGGATTTGCTCAGGTGAAAAGCACAGACAATATATACACAGACAATATTTATTCATGTCATGAGGTTGGTCAGATGATTTCACTGGCTTTGCTTTTTGCTCCCGTTTGACGTCAAATAGTGTGCAGTCAGTTCAGATCGTAACATTTTTCATTGAAGTCACATTCCTGTTACTATGCCTCTGTAGGATTAAGTGAAAGAACACAAGTTCTTCTTGCAAGCATACAGCTGAAATGCACAGGAGTGACTTTTCACATTGAAATATTGGGGACGAGTTTGGCTTTTTATGTGAAATTATTGAATCTAGTCATTTTAAATTCAATTTAGTAATGATAAATCAAGGCAGACTGTGCACTGTATGGTTTAAAAATCTGCAAACACAGTTGGTGTAGATTATGTGAAACTTGATTTTAGCTATTTTCTGCCACCGATCAGTCGGATACCATTGGAAAGTCATTTTCATCTTGTAAATACCAATTTAAACAGGTAATTGGTTCAATGGTTGTCCTGATTAGGAGGGAAAAGTTACTTTCAAGAAGCTCCCTGCAAGGAAGATGCACAGCAATGTTTTATTAAATTATTGTGTGGTGTCTTATATTGGTCATGTGAATTGAATAAACCATCAGAAAATAAAAAGAGCAACAAAAAACCCAGACACAAGGAGTGTGAATGGAAAAGGAAAAGGTACAATTCAAACTGTAAAGAAAATGAAGTGGAACTGAAGTAGATGTTTGTTTCTATGTTCAGTCAAGTGCATTAAAATTGACTTAGAAAGCTTGTTTTGTAGCAGTTATTTTGGTTTTTAATATGGTTTCCTCTCATTCAAAGATGGTCGTTTGAATCTTGGTTTACTTCGCAGTAGATCAGTTGACTGATTTTTTTTTAATTATTCAAAATGTAATCATGAAATATTCCAAAGATCCTGTAGGGTGGGTTTTTTTTTTTAATTTGTTTTTTTTATTTTTTTTTTTTTTTTTTTTTTTTTTTTTGCGAAGATGTCTCTATGCATTTGTAAAAGTTCATAGTGTAAAACAAAATTTTCAAACATATTTTTCGTATATGTATTTTGTTTTTCATGTGTGGAAAAAAAAACAGATGTTTTCACACACTTCTATTCATGAAATCTTTTATTTCAAGATCTCTGCTAGCCTAAATCTTATTAACTCATAATAAATTATTGTCCACATATATGACTAGCAGAGTGATAATATATTTTTGTTCGTCAATTCTTTTTTCCAGTTACGTATTAATGTGATAGATTTTCCCTTTTTTTTTTATGAACCACAGAAAAGATTCTTTCTCTCATCACAGTCATCTGTTTGTCTTTGAATATTTACATGTTGAAAGGCAAATAGTGTGCTAAAAGTGGATTCCCTTCTTATTTGTCAACCAGAGTTCACCTTTGACTTGACATTTCATTAACTTTATGAACACTGACTGTGATTTGGATTCAGATCAAGCCCAGTAAAATTTATTTGACAGGAATCACGGAATGTAGATTTTAAGTTGGGAGCATGAATGCACATCTCTCATGGATAACTTACACCTGTGTACCAGTAAGGCTTGTCCTCTCCGCACAAATTATGTCTCTCTAGATGGGGAAGGACGAATGCATCAAAGTTCAGAGTGATAACTGGACTGGACTTTGTGTTGTCACCCTGAAAGAGCAATACATTGCTTGAAGAATGTTTAGGCCGCTCCACCCCTTGTGCCCTGCCCTTCTCCCTATGCCTGTCTTTTTTTTCCCCCTATGTTTTTGTTTGTGAAGTTTATGTATGTAACTGAGTCCATAAAATGGTCATGTGTGGATTGGAGTGATAATGAGATGCTTTGTACGAGTGTAATAGCATGAATGTTTTATTTCACGGATCTCCCATTTGTTATGAAGAAGAAGGAAATAAGAAATAAACAAATGATAATTATGCGTGTTTTTATATTGATTTTTATTCATGTCAAGGACAGTTTGCCAGTGCCTTTTTGCATTTTTTTTGGTCATGTCTTGACATTTGAAAAAACAGCAATAAAGATGCACTGCCAAAATATGCATTATTATATTTCTAAGTATCTGACAAAGGCATTCTTGTAATACTAGATGTATGAAAATTAAAATCTAAAATGCAGATGGCAAAATATGAATGCTACATATATGCCGTTGTAAGCTGTGCTAAGCTTTTTTCTTCACTTTTTATTTATTTGGTTGGTTTTGGTTTTATGTTTGGAGGTGCCAAAAGCAATAAGTAAATAGCAATATTCATTTGAAGCAGAAAAGACATTAAGATATTTCAAGACCGGCATTTGTGATGTGGTTACTTAATATTCAAATAGGAAATTTTCTCCAGCATTTGATGCTAGCAGTTCTTTCAGGCATGCCAGCCTGAAGGAGAAAAAAAAAAGGAAACATTGCAACTTCAGTGGGGGAAGAGTGGAAGGGTGGGGGGAAAAAGCAACAGGCAGTGGTCTAGGGCATCAGTTTCACAGTGCCAAACAGTATACCTTCATCAAGTTTTCATTCAGATTTCCAAGTCTTGATGGAAAAAATCAGGAAGCATTCTGAAGATTTTGGCTGCAAAAAATGAGATCAACTTAAAAAGAGACCATTGACTTACCTGATCTTTATCAGGGTGAAATTAAGAGAAGCAAATAAGAAAATGATCTGAATGTTACTGTAAAAGAAATACCATGAAACTAGAAAGGTGCTTGGCAAAGAGGGGAGAGCTCTGCTAAGGTCAAACAGTTCGTTATCTGAACTTAAGTTAGCTCAGGGTTCGTAGGGGCTTTTTAAGCCCTTTAAGTCCTTATGAATTAGATTTTGATCAACAGGCCTTTTAAGTGCTTTAATTCAGCAAGTCAGTCCTTTTAAATTATCAGGTCCTTTTAATCTGTGAAAGTTAGTGTTCAGTCCTTTTAAATTGAAAATCTGACAATTAAAAACTTAATTCAGCAAGTCACAGCCAACGAAAAAGCTAGTCTGGCATGATGTTGCAAAGTGGCTGATGTCACTCATAGGCTGGAGCGTTTCTCTGAGGCTGATGTGAGAGTCTTTGGCGTGACTTTGGTGCAAAGTCACAGTGCTAACGTTTGCGGCATGTTGCCAAATCAATTTTTGTCAAAAACCACCCTGAAAATGTCACGATCAGTGTACAGGACATTTTTAAAAAGTAAGAAAAAGAAAACCTATTTACGATTATTATTTATAGGTATAGAACATGGCAGCTCCTGAGCTTGCCAATATAATGAATGGCATCGGACAATGACTACATGCTGCGTATCTCGGCACTCAAAAAGAAAGTTTTGACTTCGTTATCTTCCTGCATTGTGGTTAACCTGCTATTGATAGGTGTGTATCTTACTGTCTGGAAGATTGTGTTCATATGCTGCACTGAAATTGCAAAATGCCATCGAAGTGTTCCTTTCAAGACACTTAACTGCGTAGGATTTTTGTGAGCGAGTTAGGAAGGATGCAACTGACAAGCATACTGCACGCTGCCGCCTTTGTGGATTTTCATTAAACTGGCATCGATGGGCGAGAATCCTTAAGCAGCACACACTAAGAGTGACAGACATCAGAAAAATGAATGAAAATTCAAGGCAGATACCAGATGCAGTATGACTGATTTTGTCATTCTTTCTACGTCTGTTACAACAAAAAGCAGCGTGTGTCTGTTAAATAAAAAGCAGCGTGTCAAGTACAGTCACTTCCAGTACCTGTAGCAGCACTCTAGTGCCGGCAGTGAATGTCCATCAGCTCAATGTCGAGGCTTCCTCTCAACTTGGATATAATGTTTTGCACTTCGACAAGTCTTTGAACAATCAGAACCACATGAAGTAAATGGACTATATGTCTGCTAAAGGCAGGATTCTGTTGTGAAAAAAACATGTTATTTGACATCAGTTTTTTGGGCCATGCTAAGGGAAAGGACATGACAGACAACTTTCAGTCCGTCTTCAAAGATTTCAATCTGTAAAAGAGTGACTGTTACAGCTTGGCATGTATGGACCCGACGTGAACTAGACAGTCTATAACACACCATCAACTGTGACCTCAAAGACAACCATGAGGTTTCCTTGCTGCATGTTGGAAGCTGTGGCCTACACACTGTGCACAAAATGCCTTTCGCACAGGCTGTGAAGCAATTGGTTGGAAGATAGAAGAATTTCTTTCTGCAATTTACTACTAAGTCATGTAGGCGAAAGTCCTTTTAAAATGACCCGAGGTTTTTAAGTCCTTTAAAGGTCCTTTTTTTTAATTCATGCTCAGCACCTGGAAACCCTGTATCTGATTCCATACATCTGATAGTGTCAAAACTCGTGATTCTTAACTGAATCATCAATGTTGTGGGCAACACGTCGCCCTCAGTTAATATTAAACAAAAAAAAGTTTTTTGACAATGCACTCTTCCCAAGAGAATTTCATGGAGAAACTTGTGACCAAAAAAAAAAAAAAAAAAAAAAAAAAAATGTTATACAAAATGATAAAGATCAAAGCAGTATAGTTCTAATGAACTGATGTATGTAAATGTTCATTCCCTTGGAATCTGATATATTGCTGTTCACAAACTACAATGTGATGCATTTTTTCTCCAATATTTACAAAGGGGCTTGGATTCTGAAGTATGCTATCTATAACTTATCTATAAAGTTAAGGCAGTTTGGCACTCAACTGCCAAATAATCTATAATTCCATTCAGGATTATGTGTGAATATGCCTAAAGCACCACTTCTTTGTGTGCATTTAAATCCTGCACACAGTCTGGCTCGGGGTATATCAAAATATGGTCTGATTTTCTATTTAGAATTTCTGTTCTCTTTCTATTAGGCATACAACATGGCATGTGCACACTGATCAACATATTTCCTTTGATTAATTTATACCATAACGGGGCAACAGTGACTATATCTTTCCCAGCAAATGCTGTCAGTGGCAGTGAGTGACAAAGAACATGCAATGTAAAATGAAACTGTGATGATTTCACTAAAGATTTCAGAAAACCTGATTTTGAGTTGGAAATAAATGAAACAACATGTGATTGGGAGAGAAAGACTTTATCTCAGACTTTAACCCCATAAATTTTTCCTTTGAGTCGAGCAAAACTTATGCTGGATAATAACATTACATAGTTAGATAAATGAAAGGGGGGAAAACAGATACGCTCTTTTTGCTCAAAACAGACTCCAGACAACTGTGCCAGGCAATGAATGACTCTGCCTCTGGTTCAAGCACACAACGGTCTAGTTGTAGTTGTAAGTAAGGTCTATTGATAATGTATTATGCAGTGTAGATCTTTCATAACTTGCTACAACTATGCACTGCCAGTTTTTGGTGTTCTTTCCATGGATATAGTGAGCACAGCAGAATTAGTGACCTAAACTTTTGAAACACCTTACTAAAAAGATCTTTTCTTAAAAATCAGGGGATGAACTCCAATATTCTAAAGCACAAAAAATTACAGGAAATTGTTCGCAATGTATTTGCTCATGACTTTTCCCACACAACTTTCATCTGTGCTATCATGAAACGGTCTATATCTGGTCCCCAAAATTCACAAGACCAAGAATTCCATTTATTGGCGGCATAAGCATCAATGTTTATTTTCAACTGCCGGCTTTATAAGCTGACCAAAGGCTCCAGAGTCCTGTCAGTGAAGAATCGGTGTCTCTCTTTCTTGACATCATCCCCCGATTTCTGAAAAAATTGCAACAGAGATGCACTGCCTGTGTTCTTAGGGTTGTCATCCTCATCATCGTCCTCCCTGAAACACACACATACATATACAAACTGATCTTTACTGGTTGCCCAATTGTTCACAAGGAGGAAAGCAAATTGCATAGACAATAATCTTAAAGTTTCTACAGTGCTCATTTTTATAATGGTTTCCAAACAATTTTACATACTTCACTACTCATCTCCTATATTCAATGATCCATTATTTGGTGCTGAGTGATTTTCCATCTGGGTAAACCCATCATTTTGCAGTTTGATTTCCAGGTTCAGTAAAGCATTCACACTTGTCTGAACCTTTTTGCACAAACGTATCTGTATCTAAAAGAAATAAAGACTGCTACCATTCAGCTGCATACAGATGATGCATTGATTGTTAAACCGTATGAGCACACACAAACTGCAATAAACATGAGACAAATATTCACATTTGCATATGTTGCTTAAAATGCCATTGTGGAGCATATAACTAGGTAAAACCATTGTGGAGCATGATTCTAGGTTTTCACAAGCACTTTAATTTGATCAGTATTCTTCTTCATGAAACATCTTTTGGCACTTACCACTCAATTTCAGCAGCCTGACGCTCTAAAATCTGTGCTGTCGTTGACCAGCTGAAACGCACAAAGTCTGGGTATCCGAACACAGGGTCAATATTCTCTGCCAGAAACTTCTTAGTTGCAGGGTCTGGGAAACAAAAGGTAAACTGATTAACACACGCTGGAAAGAGAGTACACATTTTGACTGAAATAGTTCACACAAATACTAGTGCATTTTTTAAAACAACACGGCATTTGGCAGTTCTGATGTTTTTAAATTTTGCTATCAGTCCCCACCATGCTGGCATCGATGAAACCTGGTAGCAATGCAAGGACCATCTGATGTGCTGCTAGACATCTGAAGGCTTTTGTGGAAGGTGACTAAAACTGATACCTGAGATGTGGAGCAAAATTAAGTCTATCATGTTTCATGTGTGTGTGTGTGTGTCCAAAATAAAGTTTTTAAAGTTTTTAATACTGGCTGTTTTTCCTGAGCAAAGACAAGGGCTAGCATAACTATATTTGGCAGAATGATTGCCTGTAACAACTTAAGCCCTTCCAGCACACATACAATATACCTCCAGGATATCCAGAGCCAAAACTGTTGTCCTCGACATCAATGTCCTCAGCAAACTTCCAGTTCTTCACAGCTCTGTCTCTCGCCACCTGAAATATTACAGAATCGCTGAACTGTGTTCTGCTATTTCCTGGCTACAAAGTGAGAGGTTTGTATTACACTCCCTCTCTGGCCAGCTACACCTTCACATCAAATTTTTACAAGCTATGGTCAATCTGCTAGCTCTGTTTAGCTATTTCTTTTTGTGACTGATGCAGCAGGCGTCCGCCTGCTGTCTCGCATTTCTAGCATTCAGCTTGCAGTGCCTTCTTCTTTTTTCTATTTCCCTAGTATAGGATGTAATTTGGCTCTTTTTATGTAGTCCACCAACATGTGAACTCCAAAATAACGAGCCAGTTTTCACACAGACATATACATGGAATACAGTATACAGTGAGTAATGAAGGAGCTTGATCCATAGTGACCTTTTCTTGTATCCAAAGAAATATAACCTTTTCCCATTAAAAAAAAAAAAAAAGCCATTCTATTTAGTTTCTTGGTGTATATTGAAAAAACAAAAAAAAATACTGTATCTTTCTACAACTGAGCCTGCTTGAACCTGAAATTTTCAAATTTTCCAACACTGTGTTGGTGTTCAGTGATAATAAATTCTTATTAAACCCTAAGACAAAATCATGGATGGATGTTACGTAAACATTTGTAAACACACTGAAAACAAAATTTCCAATGTAAATATGATCCAAATATTCACTTCATTATTAGAGACCATAGACTGCATAAACGCCACACACTCTAGGAACAAAATATTTTTCAAAGCAATTAACTTAAGAACCTAAATTACATGCATTTAAATTGCAGAGACTAACACTTTCATGTGACCAACCTTAGCACAGATGCTGGCAGCACTGACTATATAGGGTACAAAGAATCTGCTTTTTTGGCAACTGTGATGTCAATGGAGGGAAAGATGCCCTTCAGCTTCTCCTGGTATTTGACAGGATCACCAACGGTGTCCACATAAACCTGAAAAAACATCATTCAGTACTTCTGCTGGGACAAGGCATCTACAAAGAACACAGACACCAATATCTTGCATTTAGATACCTTATGCACTGAAACAGCAAAGACACCAATATCGACACAGTTGTATTTGGTGTTTGTGTGCTACCATTCCTCTAAGGGTTACATACAGTTTTCAATCTTTTTGCCCAACTAAGCGCATTCAGCCTTTCAAGGCTGTCAAACTAATGCAGAAAAAAAGGTCACCCAAAAAGACCAAAACAATAACGTTGTAGCTAAACTACTCATGTATTAAAGGCAGAAAAAGACTTGCTCGTACTGAAAGAACCACCCATTTCGCTTTACTCCTCAGTCCCAGGAATCAAAAAAAAAAAAATAATGACAGATATTGCAGAAAGGACATAGAGTGTCCATCATGGACAGTGTGTCAAATTTTCGCCACCTATATGTCAGTTACAACAAAAAAAAAGTTTGCATGTCATAAAGTGTGACCAGAAAAAAGCGTTGAAAGAGTTACCAGATCAAAGACAGGAAAATGGTCTTCAAAGACAGAAGCACAATAAATGATAGTTGGGAGGAAAAGAAAAAAAGAGAAAAAAAGCCAGTCACAGTGACGGACAGAAAAAAGAAAGTTGTTAGCATAGAGCTTCCTGAAGGTAGGGCTGCTATTTGTACTAAGGGGAAAAAAAAAAAGATGCTCAAGTTAATGCACAAGTTACAGACATGCAACCATATACAAGAAAAATGATATGCTATCAAATGCTGGCATGCTTTAGGTGTACACAACCTGTACAAAAATGCTCTTGAACATTCAAGAAAAATAAAAGCACAATACACTAAAAATTCAACATATGCTGATAAATTTTTTTTAAATAAGGCAGTAAAACTTCTGACTTGGAGCAAGCAAAATGATCACAGTGCTTCTGACTTGAGTGTCTTTTGCCTTATTCAGATTCACAATATGAACTGTGTTACACAATTTGTTTCATGTGTCGATACATACCTCTGTAACGTTGACACCTTTGTCCAAAGCAGCTTTCACCAACCCAACTGCCGTGTCATGAGAGATAGCATTGAGATTGTACTTGGCTCTGGGAAAAAGGCACATCAATCTGTCATGACTCTACGTTACTGTCATCCACAAATACTGTATACAGACCACCTTGTTATATGGTAAGCACTGCACATTTGCAGACGAAAAGGCCATGGTGTTCAAATCTCACAGTATCTGTTATTCATTTCTGGGATTTTTTTTTTACCCCCAGCTGCCTCCTACCCTGAGTAGAGTGTGTTACATGCTCAAATGGGAAGACTGGAACCATACAGTTGAGTTGATTCTTTTAACAGATTCATCTCCAAGTATTGCTATAATCTCCTGACAACAGCACAGGTGTTTGTACTTTTGGGGCCTGGTTGACCCAGGATCTGTTTGAAAGTGAGCATAGTTACACCCCTCTCATGTACTTTCAAGCCAGAATGGAACTCTATAAAATCATCTTCATTCATACTGATACAGTCTCAAACTGTGTGACCCTTCATGCTCCACTCTAGTTGTTACCTCAGTCTCCATTTCCTTTCCACCTATAATCTCCTGAGTTAGTTTGTCAAGGCCTACAGACTCATTGTCAAGGCCTGCAGGCTCACAGCAACTGTTTTGAAAGTGAACAGGTGTTGCTTTCTTCAGAGGGAAACGTTCTCATGCTAGCTCCAAGAACATGCAGTATATTGTCACCAGTTTCGAGTCTGTTATGTGGTATCCTGCACATATTGCATCAGTCACTACTGAACACCACTGATGTGACTCGGCAACAGTGCAGTATCTGCTCTGCTAAGCTGCCTCATGGCAACTGGATAGTTTGCACTCTGTGCACTATTGTGCTAGGGCTGCGACAACACAACTCTGAATGTGGGTGTGTACAGGTGAGTAGCCATAATGAATGTTGTAGGAGTAATGCCACTGGAAAGCATGGAGAATGAGACAGCAGTTAGATTTTAAATGATTAGACAGAAAGAGTAAGCAAATCATGACTGATGACTATACTGAAATAAACAGAGTTTGACAACAATCTAAAGTTAGAAATTCAATTCAAATTTTACTGTTGGTGCTCTGTGATTCAGTCAGATGAGAGGTATGTTTGATTGCATATTTTAAGGTAGGCGAGTTAAAAAAAAAAAATGTGGGTATATATATATATATATATATACATATCGGTATGACCGTATCTGACCAGGAGTTATATGTTAGTGAGCTTCCTCCCCATTGGATGACTGATGACTATCCCACTTCGGAGACTATAAGTTTGCTGAAGGTTCATTTTGAGAAGCATTTATTATTCCCCATTTCCCCCACTCAAGCACATACTGTCAGTTAGGCAGAATCATCTACCACTGCAGATATGAAGGCTTATCACCTCCCTCCCTATTTCTAGAATCTGAGACATAAGAGCAAGCTTTGTCTAAAATTCAATATATATATATATATATCTCACTTTATCCTTATCCTAACTTATTTAATACTTACCGGACAGGCACAAAAATTTAGCATCAAACTTCAGTTAAGTTCACTGGAAGGCAGACAAGAGAATTATGGTAATAAGTATCCTCCAGCTTTCATATCCTGCAACTCCAATACTCGTTCATTTTTATGGAAGGGCTTTCATATAATGTAGGACTGTTTTCAACTTCTGTAAAGGCTGCCATTTTCCATTTTCCTGGTGCAAAGGGTACACAATTTCGGTTCTAATTCAATGACAGTCTGCCTTTCAACATACAAAAAAGGGGAAGGTGGGGTGGGGGTGGAAATGGAGGGGGAGGGGGGGGGGGGGGGGGGGGGGATCCTACTAATCTTATGCCCTTTTCTTCCTGATGAAATCACAACTTTTTTTTTCTTATTAGCTGTATTCTGCTTACATGCTGTAAAGGCTAAGGTGCTTACATACTGTAAAGGCTTAAGGTGCTTACATACTGTAAAGGCTTAAGGCTTAACATAAGACT
Organism: Conus betulinus; assembly: GCA_016801955.1. NCBI lineage: Eukaryota > Metazoa > Mollusca > Gastropoda > Neogastropoda > Conidae > Conus > Conus betulinus. The sequence continues at coordinate 523,040 of JADBJO010000511.1, read as the reverse complement.
ACCATGTCTGATTTTGACACTTTCTGAAAAAGGATAAACAAAAATCTTACAAATACCCACCTCCGTAACATATTCTGTGAAATCGAAGCAGGGGAAAGAATATGAACCATCCAGCCAATCAACTCACTGTTGTCACATATTTTGCTGAAAATCTCCTCTCGTTGTTCCTCAGTCAGTGTTTTAGAATCTGGAAGAAAGTTCCCATAAATCATGCTCTACAATTATTTCCATAGCATGCAGGTGCAAGTCCTGGGCATAACAAATCAGTTTGACAAACAACTGTGCCCTGTACCTATAACACAGAAGATGAATCAGAGTCTGAGGCAAAAGGCAACAGGTGAAGTATGTAGCACACTGTGAAGAGTGAAGAGTCAAATCCTCAAGTACCCAATAGACCTTTTGAGGACTAAGGAAAGGGAATTGGAATAGTGGAGGAAGAAGAAGAGGATTTGAAGTGAAAAACCAGATGGTGCCAAGCTGATGAGTGGTTCTTGTATTATTCAGATGGAGAAACAGCATTTCATAAACTCAAATTATGCATCTGCACAGCATTACATTATGATGATATAGACAATACTAATCATTAAAATAAGTAATTTTTGTTACATAATTTATTTATCTCTTTTCTAACGTCATTTATTTAGTTATTATTTCTAACACATGACTAGTTATTCAGTACTGTGTGAAAAAAAGCTTCCATGCATTTATTTTTTAACCTTTCCCTTCTTATTTCTTCCTTTCTTTTTTTTTTAAAGCAATTCTCTCTCTCTCTCTCTGTCACTCTCTCTCTCTGTTCATGTGTATGAATGTGCACCATATTGATAGTGCTTATATATACTCTAGGACAGCAGGATGTGCATGCATGTGAACATGTAATGATAAAAGTCACAGTGAAGGAGTTAGCAGATTTTTTATGCAGAGTGACACAAACATGTTTGGGCCTGGAAGAGTTTGTGTACCTTCCAGTGCTAAAGAATCACAAATAACAAGTTAAAGCCTGTAGTTTTGGAAAAGCCAACCTGCAAAGCCCATCTCTCCAAACTTCTCTTTCTCTGCCACTGGACTGAAACAGATTCCATAGACAAGGGGCCCTGCAAGCATCAAACAGAACTAATAAACATCACTTTGATTTAAAAATAAAAAAAAACATAAAAACATACATATGGAGCAAAATTACTGCCTGCCAAATGCAGACTTCCTGCAATGAGAGAGGGAGTCTGAACACTGACGAAATAAAAAGAGAATGCAGGATGTGAAAAACAGGGTGTGAAGTTCTGATGCTGAAGGGTTTTGTTTTTCTTCCCTTCCTGCCCTACACCATCAACTGCATAATTTGTCTGTATCATATTTCTGTTTGCTTTGAATGTTACAACAGTTTTCTGGACAAATATTTTTGCTCAGTTGAGACAATTTTATGATATGAACAAAGAAATCACTTTTAACACATTAAATGTTCTAGAATTGCCTCCAAGGAAGACAAATGCATTCTGAAGCTTGCTGTATGGAGAAAAAAGATGGAAAACGTCTTTTTACCCTTAAAGTGCATTCTTCTGTCACAGTGTCACTGACCTGCATTTGAACATGAGGCTTTTTTTGTTTACCTGCTTGGACAAACTCTTAATAAGTAGGGTTCTATGGATTGTACTGAAAAACAAACAAACTAAACTCAGGTTGGGTTGAGCACACATTCACAATCTGCATGCTCATATAGTGTTCCACACCTTATAAAAGTGCAGGTATAGTACCTCCTAATATTGAAAATCACATACCAAAATTTCTGCCTGACGTATATAAACATGCAACATTTTTTTCAGTACCTGAGATCCAGATGAACACATACATCATTTATGCTCATGATGAATGAGAACAAAGGTTTTCTCTACCTACTGATTGTCAAACTCCAATCAGTGAAGATTTCCCTTTCTTTATGATGAGATTAAATGGAAAAAAAGGCCAGCCCAAAGAAATCAATTGAATTTCATTGAAGTTATGGATAATTTGAATATTTTAACCTTGTATACAAAAGGAAAGTTTTCTGCATGACACTGCACTTAACTTGTGTCACCTCATTTGCTGTTTTTACATAATTTCATGTTTGAACCTCCTTCTAATTCTGTCATTCAGAGCATAAGCACCTTAATGTGCATAACCTTAAAGTAAATTACAATCTAGCCAATTCTTGAAGTATTAGTAACAGTCCCAATAAAACTTTCGACGACTAGTACCAAAAAGTTGCTCCATCCACCACTAGTATGAGACAGGGTGGAGGTGAAATTAGATGTATCATCTACTCTATAGTATAATTTAACAGAGAACACACTCTGAGTCCTTCCCCCAAGAGGATCACACTTCCCATCCCTACTCATCATGGACACATGTTTACAAACCATGCAGTTCGCTGCATAGGGTTGGGCCTGAGAAACTCAACTTGATCAGGACTGATCCCAGTCTTGGGAACACCACACTTGCAAAGGATCAACAACTGCTTGGTCAGTACAAGAATTATCCTAATGAAAGTACAACCAGCACCACCCTCCACCAACATATTCGACAGCCTACCAGCAGCTTTAGTTCCTCCAATGATGATACTAGAATAGAATGATTTATCCTAAGTCAGTGAAAATGTGTGAAGGCCAAAATGATTAACACCATGATTATCTGTGGTTCCTTATTCAAAATGAAAAACCAACCAACTCCCTTTTCTCCTAGTCTTTTTACCTCAACTTCAGCCTTGATCTTCTAACACTCCCAAAGATTTCTCTAATATATCTAGCATCTCGTTTATCATAAGTGCAGAAAAAACAGACACAATAAAATGAAGTGAAAAGCGAGAATATTAGAAGGGGAGGTGGTGGAGAAAAGCGAGGGTGGGAGAGAGGAGGAAGGTGGGACGAACTTATGCTGACTTTTGTTGAACATTTATGGTGTTCTTATCACATTCAAAATGATGTTCTCTAATGATGGGAGAAACTCATGTTTGAATACCCGCAAGTGTTAAAAACACAAAGTCCCTAAGCTTTAAACGAGTTGAAAGAAATTCCTGGTGAAGCATGAGACAGTAAACAGAAAATAGCAAACAAGAAAAAAGTAACTCTTCATCCCATGATGAGACAATTACAGGCCCATAACTTAAATCAAAAGTTGCCTGTGGCACCAATTCACCTAAAGCACAAATGAAGACACTATTTAAACATACAGAACAAAGAAATGTCTGGAGTTATACATAGGCCTGTAATTCACTAATTGTCTCATCACAGGAAAAAGGTTGTCTGTTATCTCCCCTAGTTTGCCAAATTCTTCTCCTTTCCTTAAACTGCTGTCATCAAATGTCATGCTTTTGATGCTCAGTATCTGGCAGCTTTCCAGCAACAGGCATGCAACTGCTGGCTAGATCATCAGCTTAATGGAACACCGGGTCGGGACTGATGAGTGGAGAGAAGGTGGGGTGAAAGGTGGGGAGAGGGGTATCCATGGGATGGGCAGCTAACATCATTATCCATCAGCCTTGATTATTGATTGGTGGGTCTTATGATAGTATCTATTTCATATTAGTGATAAGGGTGTGCAATGACTAAAAAAAGTGTTCTGGGAGGATAGCAAGTGCATGACCAAACCTGATGCACAGATTATACAATATGCAAGGGTACTTTCGTCAGGCATGCCTACAACCGGAAGATAAAAACCAGGAAATAAATATTATGACTGCAGTGGGTAGGATTGAAAGTACATTAAAAGGTTAAACACACACACACACACACACACACACACACTCAATGGGCAGTGCATTACAGGACCTGTTACAGGACAGATAGATTCCACTGCTTTCAAATATAATTTTTGAGTTTTCAATTGATCTCATATCAGTTTTAAAAAGATTAGGGTTAAATCCTTGATAAGTGATTTAAACCTATGAAGTATTTTCTCACCGTAATTTTGCACTGTTTCTGGTTTAAATGATACTGTGCGTTTTCACTTTCTCTGAAACACGATGAATCAAATGCTATGTTATTTGCATGGAGAACCCTCTTGAATAATGACTTTCAATCCATCTCACTCTGATTCTGTTTTGTTATGTTTGTCTTACATGCTGGAATAGATTTTCACCCCTATTGGTCTACTGGCTTATTGGTTCTAGCATTAGTAGTTTGGACCCTAATAACACTTTCCTTTGAAACAGCATGTAAACAGCATGCAAAAGCACAAGCATACGCTCATATGTATTCGCTTGTGACAGTGTGTGCATGCATTTATATAAGCACCATTAAAAACGGTGGCTTCGTGAGGATCATGGAATGTGAATTAGCAGTCAACATTCAAAAGGGTTGTTTCTGTGGTGAAGTGGTTAACATCACGGACTCCCGGCTGGCTGGGTGGTCGTGGGTTCGAATCCCATCAGAGTCATGTGGGTTTTTCTGCGCCAACTGGCTCCTACCCAGAGGTGAGTTTGCTGTGGACTCAGTAGCTGGGAAGACTGGGACCACAGTCGAGTTTCATCCACTTAATGGATGCGTTTCTGAGAGTGTTTGCTCAAATTTCCTGACCACCACTGCAGGTGTCTGTATCTCTCAGGCCTGGTTGACGCCAGGATATATTATGAAAGGAAGCATAGAGTAAAGCCCTATCATGTAGTCTCAGACTGAAATGGAAATCTGTAACATCATCTTAATCATCCTCATTCTCACTGATCAGCATAAAAAAATGTCTCAAATTCTATGGCCCTTCATGCCCTGCTCTCATGGTGACCTCAATTTCGATGTCCTCTCCACGTCTGTGGTCTTGGTCTGGCTCCGTCAGGGTCACCGGTATCGGCGAGTCCATAGGGGCTGTCGCTGGACGGAGGTGGTGGAGCCCTCCGGAGGGAGAGCTCACTCAAACCGGCTCTGTGACTAAGCAATTATTGTCGTCAGTAGGGGGTTTAGCAGGTGGTGTCCTGCATATGTTAGATCAGAAACAGGTGCTACTGAACACCACCAAAGTGTCTCGGCAGCAGTGCAGTGTCTCCTCCGGTGGGTTGCCTCTTGATGACTTGACATGGACTGCTCCCAGTGGATTGCCGGTGCCGGGGCTGCGGCATGGCTGACCGGACTGTGGCTGTGGACAGGGTGTCGGAATGAGCGGTGTGGGTGCACTGTCTCTGAGGTGGCGCAGGGGTTGGAACAGCAAAAAAAAAAAAAAAAGTTGTTTCTCCATGAGTACAACTTAACATGTGTTGTAAGATATGTTATAGAATAATGGATTACAGTTATGCTGAATACATAAAAAAAAAGCAAAATCTGGATTTAAAACTATTGGGGGGGTTTTTTCACACCACTTGTCTAGGATTTAAGTTTTAACCAAAATGAAGTGGGGATTACGTTCCGATGACTTGCAGCAGTACAAAAAAAAGTTGAGATATTTCTCACTTATGTTCTATGCGCATATCTTCTTCTTCCTAAAAGACTGGTTCGCTCAAAAACAAGTAGGTAACCAGTGCGCATGTTAAAAATAAAATAAAATAAAATAAAGTGCAACTCAGCCTGTTGGCTCCAGGAGCAAAATTTGGCAACAGGGGGTCGCACACGATATTCAAACAGTTAAAAGCAATGGCCAGGTTCAGGCCCAGGTAACCATAAATTATCTGGGGAAGTTAAAATAGAAATATTAGTCGATATGCACATGTCAAGACTGTCGTATCAAATAGATTTTTAAATGAGACTGCATTTGTGCGTGTGCACACACACACACACACACACACACACACACACACACACACACACACACACACACACCCCATCTAATCATGACGATCGTCATTGAATCGTCCATTTTCACCCCAGCACTGGTCCTCTCCCTGCTTCGTCAATGCCAAGCCAGCAAGCTTCAGCCTTCAATCGTTCCGAGATAGGAGATTCGATCATGCAGTTTTTCGATCTGTCAGCTTCGTAGCTTGATTGATCCATGTTTCACTTTCAATCGACGGTTAGTAAAAGTACAATTTCTCAAACATCTGTCGTCAATGCAGAACCACAGAACCACACACCGACGCGCCAAGTTTCCTTGGGAACTAAGAGTAATGTCCCGCTATATACAATGTCTCATTGCCACAATGTTATCGAAAATAGAGTAGCTTAGAATACAACAAAATGTTTTCTTATGTCCGACTTTTTGCGAAGTATGTGTACTGTTTATATCATTTTGTTCGATCTGCTTTGCAGTTAAACTGCGCAGACACTTGTCAGCTGTATTGTGTTAAAGAAAAATATTTACATACGATAGGTTTGGGTAAATAAATAATGGGAAACGTTCTCTCCAGAGTACTTACCCTTTCAAGATGGCCCCAGTAAGTAACACGTGCAATGTATTTTTATCAGTTTTATTCTCTCTCTCTCTCTCTCTCTCTCTCTCTCTCTCTCTCTGTGTGTGTGTGTGTGTGTGTGTGTGTGTTATGCTGTGCATAAAGCGAGTTCGACAGAAGTGCACTTAACTTGAGAAGTGTTCACGAACGGTCAGATAACAAGCTCATAAGCTCCGGCAGCACGACACCAAGGTTCATACAGGACACACATGTATATCCCAACTTGTAGTTGGTTCCGGAGTAATATGATGAAGACAGACCAGTGCTAAGCCACCATTTCATTGGAGAAGGTCTTGTCATTTCACTGCAACAGAACTGGACGCCAGTGGACGGTTACAACGGCATTGACGTCATAATTCTACTCCTAGAAAGTGAGAGTAGAGGCACAAATAGTGTGATAGACTCGGATTAGAAGCTACTGATTAATTATATTGAAGGGGATAGGCAGGAATCCTGACAGAAAAAGACCCCCAAGCCAGTGTCTGGGGTTACCTGGTAATGTACAGTGCATGTGCATGAATGTGCAAGCACTTTGAATGAGCACTCCATAGTGTAGGAACACTTTGGTGTGTGTGTGTGTGTGTTGTGTGCACACATGCAAACGCTGTAAAAATTCCATTTCTCTCTTCCCTCTTCAGGTTCGTTCTTTCGTGATTTATGTCTACCCATAACAATATTATTTTGAAACACTGGAGAAATGCAAGTTTACTGGAAAAAATAATGCAAGTATACTGGGCTACACTGGTGTAAAATTATCAGCTGTTCACATTACATGCCATTTCCAGACTTCCTTTGTGTTGAACTTGCACATTCATTTTTATTTTCGGTGTCAGAAATGCATGCAGCGTGTGCGCATGCATGCATGTGAATGTGTGAGCGTGCACACACAAACACGTGTGCATGCATGCACACATGCATGCACACACACACACACACACACACACACACACACACACACACACTCTCTCTCTCTCTCTCTCTCTCTCTCTCTCTCTCTCTCTCTCTACACACTTATGTTCTGTTCCAACTGAAATGCCGCTTTACATGAGTATGCCATTTTAGTTTCCACGCAGTAGAGTAATAAGAGAAGTTTGTGTTTGTTAGTAATGTTACTTTTTAACAATCTGAGCAATGTGACTTAACTGTAACACAATATGTGTTGGCTATAGATGATTCTTTACCAAACTGGAAATCTGCTTGATCCTTGAGGATCTCAGCAATGTGCAGCCAGTAGTTCTTTCCATAATTGTTTGTTTACTATGTTTCTTTACTGCAGGCACTTGGAAGTATCTGTAGGTGCATCTATCGTGACTTGACATCACACTCCCCATTGGGTTGGGTTCTGCAGCAGCCTCTTCACCAAGTTCATGAATACCCTCTTTAGTGATGCTGATGTTGTCGCAGACATTGAGACAAGGAAATGTGGCATACGGTACCTTGGGATGTAGGACAGTGCAGTTGAAATTCCTTGGCATATGTGGGTGGTTGAGGTTGAAGACAGCAGAAATGATTGTAAAGGATTTGGGTTCTTAAGTTTAAAGACAAGCTTGCCTATGGTTTTCTTCGTTGGATGTAGCTTTTGAACTTTTGGGAGTGGATGTGTCTCCAGTTCTATCATGTTCAGATGTTTCTGGATGAGATTTCAAGATCTTTAGCTGGTGCTTCAAGCCCTTGTCTCCTAGTTTCTTCTGATGCTTGTGGATTCT
>JADBJO010000511.1:342500-510000 GCA_016801955.1 Conus betulinus | reverse complement strand
GAAAAATATATCAAAGGTGCTCATATTGCCACAGAATCTAAGAGCCAAGAAGTATATTATGGAGTGTAATCTTAAAGTAACTTTGTTGGTGTTCTGTTGTACTTGCAACAAAAGACTAACGAAACCGTGATTCATTCAGATGTCCAAGATGAAAGAATTACGGAAACTCCTTGGAGAGAGGGACCCTGATGTATGTCTGACGGTGCGCAAGCTGGTGATGGTGTCCATGTGTGAAATTTTCAAGGACATCATCCCAGGATATCGCCTGCGTCTGCCCACTGCACAGGAAAAGGAACAAAGGGTTTGTAACATGTTTTGGATGTCGCTGAAGAGCAGGGGTGCCATCGCTGCATGGTTTTTTTTTCAGTCCAAGTTTATAAAGTCCATTCCCCTAACCTCCACCTGAAATTCACAAAATGTTAGTAAGTTCTCCGTGAGTAAGATTTTTTTTTTTCATGACGAGGGGTTAGGGAGGGGGATAGCCCCATTCCGTCTGCAGGGATAATGTCAGAACATGATACCTGTGTATGTGCACGTGCGAGTGCATGTATGTGTTCTCCATCTTACTGGTACTCAATGCTTTTTTTTTTTTACAAGCAATAGAATAGGATTTAGCATGCTTGTAAGGGTTTTTTTTTTTTTTTTAAAAATTTTGTTTCGAGGTCTGCATTCATACCTACGATCTTGGTTCATCTGATGCGCTTAGAATTGTTCAGAATATGGGCAGATGTTGAATGTGGAGAGAAAAGATCCTCTGCAAGACTGTTTTTAGGCCCTCCTATTTGTTGTGAGTGTCTCCAGCTCCACTGGATTCATCAGAATTGCCATGTGAGGAATGTAATGGCAGTCTCCATTCTGGAGGACATGCTCATTCTGTCTGACCCGAGAACTTGGCACCAGTAGGGAACATCCTAAGAGATATCCTTAGTGGTTTTAATCCAAACAGGAAACACGGAACACCACCAAAATGACCAGCACCAAAGTTAAGTTGTACTTGTGGGTGGCCACATAGAAACCTGATATGAATAGGTGCCTGCAGATGGATAGCGCAGGGACCCTGTTTAGGAAGGGGATGGTTCTAGCCATGTGTAGGGGAGGCAGTATGATGATGTGAGAGTTAAGTCGCCAAGAAGGTATAGAAGATTGGGTGGGAGCAACAGCAAAAGAGGAAAAAGACTCGTTTATTGAGATTAAGGTTAGAGTTGTAGGTATTGTGTTGCTTTAAATGATCCTTGAGCCACATCAATGATTCAAGTCATAAGCATTTCTGCACCGAAGACAGTGTGATATGAAGGCTTGAATGTGATGCATCTAAGTCAGTTTTTGCTGCAAATAATCTCACAGAGCTTGATGAAATTTTGCACTTTTTAATGTTTTGGATGAGAATGTCTTGAGTTCATTTGATTTGGTAGTACCTGAATTCATATTATATTCTAAAAAAAATTGATTTGTGCTGCTTCACTCAGAGCTGATCTAAATCTGAAATATGTTATCCTATTAATGTAATATGAAATAACTTCAAGTATGGGGTAAAGTGATTATGAAAGCATATCACCCCCACCCCCAGATTTTTACTCTTTTGTTGAAAAGGATTAATAGATGTCATGAGGTTACACACAGAATTAAAAGGTTGCAAGTTTAGGATTGTTAGGTAAAACCTATGTAAGGTAACATTCAGAAAGCTTCAGATTTTGTAGACTTGTGTCACATTGTTTCTTTGCAGATGAAACAAGAGACCAAGAAGTTGATGGACTATGAAGCTGCATTGTTGCTCAGCTATAAAACCTACCTGAAATCTGGAACACACCATCACAGGTAACTATGGTGGCATATTGGTGCAGATAAAAATAGGCACAAAGTAAGCAGTTTAGGAGGAACAGGTCTAGGTGTGCGGTGCTGAATGCAAAAAGTGTAAAGTGTCTGTTCAATCCCCCACCTTTTGTAGACATGGGAAAGGCAAGATTAAGTAGTTCCCTCCATAAAAAGGTTTGTGGCGAACATTGGTTTACTGGTAGATAAATTGGAAAACATTTTATCATGGTATCTCACACAATGAAAACAAACACTGCCATACCTCATTCTTGAGTTGTCGTGCACTCAACCAGAAAAGGGTGGAGGACTGAATAGTTTGAGTTAGTGAGCTGAGGCAGTAGGTGTATTGACTCCAGTTGATTGGTTTAGAGTTCCTGTGAGAATAGAGTAGAGTGTGTGTGGTGTGTGTGTGTGTGTGTGTGTGTGTGTTTCTCCTGTTCACAAGTGCAAGGTCAGTAGTCGAATTGAATGGAGCTGGATTAGTGGAAGTGAGAAGCTAATTTCAAATTTTTTAATGTGTGCAGGAAAGTCCTTTGACAACTCTATGCGACTGAAGAGGCTCGGATTTTGTGATGTGTCCTTACCAGAACAGAGCAAGAAGGTAACACTACTGTACATTTTCACAGACAATGCACATGATAATAATTTGTGTGTAAGCCAAGAATGTCCAAAAGTAAAAGGAAGAGAGAGAAAAAAGAAGAAAATGTCTGTGCTTGTAAAGAACTTAACATAAATACACCAGTGCTCATGCACACATGCACGCACGCAGAGTCCAGAAGACCAGATCACTCTATATCTCAAAGAGTTGGCAATCCTGATTTACTGTCACTGTGTCCAAAGGGGATAGTGAAAGTTTAAGATTCAAGAAATTTAATCCTTTCACTTTTGGGGGATTGTGGAGAATACAGTAAAAGACATACTGGACTGATTCATAATGAACATCTAAAAGTGTATTTATCAGAAAATATCTAACGTTAAACTAACAAAACAAAACAAGACAAAACAATGTGAACAGTTTGTATTGTTATTGAATTGATATGTTTAACAAACCAAAAGAAAAGATAAAAAAAGACATTGAATACATCCAGAGACAAACACTCCAAGCGCCATCAGACAAATAGGACAGTGTCCTTCCCAGTGTTTATAAACATGCTTAAATTTAAGGAAATTTGAGAATAAGGTGACATTCATTGTTGATACTTCCCATAGTGAATACACATGAATGCACACGCACACATACATGCATACAGAGAAGCAGAAGCGAAGGGGTATCTTCACATTAGCTTCCAAGTGTAGACTTCCCAGCTTGAGAACAGATTGACAGACTTGATTTTCACCTGAGTTTCAAAGAGTTAAAACGCATCCATACATGTTCAGTTTGTGAGTATCTGTACATCAATAATTATGTTGCTGGATGTGCAAATGTAGGTTAACCAAGTCTTTTTTGTTTTTTCAGAAATAGTTGTTGAAAATGTGAAGTGAGTATGGTACAGGAGGTCTTTGAGCATTGTTTACAAAATGTCCCATATTGTTTTGATAAAACTGTTGTCATTGTTTGTTACAGGATCTTATGGTAATAGCTGTGCAGTGTATGTGTACCTTGCTGACCTTGCATCCCCATTTCAACTACCGCAATGATGTCATTGCACTCCTGGTGCCATTCATGAATCACAAAAATACTCAGGTTAGATGTTATGCTTGTTTTTCTTTTCTCATCAGTCTTAAACACTGCTTTATATATCGTTGGATCATTATCTACATACCAACTGTAGGACCACTTTCTCAAGTTGCGGATTTCAGTGGAATCAGCATATTTTTTTTCGCTTTCTTCGTTTGCTTCCACAGAAGGGGGGAAAAAATCAAGAAGCAGTAACATGTGAATGGAAAAGTTTGTTTCCAAAGTCCTTCCATCTCCAGACAGTTCAATTTTCATGGTATCACATCAGCATTTTAGGAAGTATGAGTTTGCTCAGCAAAATTGATGGCATTAAGTCAGACATTGTTGAGTGTAGGAAAGTATTTGAGGAAAAGGAAATAATGATAATTCCTGGTGATAAATATGTATTTGCAAAGCAGAAAAAAGCAGCAGTCAGAAGTCCTCAGAAGTCACAGTTTAGAAAGAAACTGTACTTTGTAAACAGTGTGATGGGGATAAAAAGTTAATGAAGTTCCACAATTTATCACAAAAAAAACTGACACATTAATGCACCAATGATATTATTGTTACGTGATGTTGTCCATGTCATGAAATGATTGTGTCAGAGAAAACAGATGTGCTTTTCTGGTCCCAGTGTGTTCTTAAAAAGAAGTGAATGGTAACTGTTTTATATTGCATCGCCCCAGGCACCAAATGGGGCACAAATATGAAGTGTTTTGCATCTTGAAACTGCATCATGTGTGCAGGTGTCAGATACTGTATGTCAAGCAGCAAAGAACATTTTTGTGGCTGACAAGTCAGGGGAAGTTGCTCTTGAGGTGAGTGTACTTTTTCATGTTTGGTTTCATGGGCAGACTGTCATAATTTTCCTCCATTTGTGAAAACAGCTGGAGAGTAGCTCTTCAGCTGCTACTGTGAACTGGATGAAAAGGTTGATCAGAAAGTAACCACTCAGTGGTGTCTTACCAGTCTGTGATGTAGCTGTTACTGGCCGTCTGAACTTCAGTCAGTCAGACATACCTATGAACACATGCAAATACGTGGATAATGCTGGACATACCACTAGCAGAAGATGAAAACTAATATACATTTTATTTTTTAATGAAAATATGTATTTGATTTTTTGTATTCAGTCCGATGGCTTGCTAAGAGGGATGTATGTTGGTTGAACTGCTTCTAAATCTTTTAAGGCACACCTCTCTATCCATATGGTCCGTACACTTAATCCTTTGTTTCTTTGTTTTACCAGGTTGTGAAAGCCGTTGTGAAACTTGTGAAGAGCAGGAAATTCAAAGTTCAGCGGAAAGTAAGAACATTTTTGTCTCCTGTAACATTTAGTTGTTTTTTTTTCCCCCCCTTTTCTTTTGTACTCTCATACATACATGCAATAACACACAACTGCATGGATGTATGTGTGTACAAAAGAAATCAACCCACATGCACACATGTTCACACATATGCATACACACACACACACACTCTCTCTCTCTCTCCATAGATTTGCAGTCCACAATAACACGTGCATATAAGCTCATGTCTTCACATGTTCAAACATAACTTGCACATACTGGAACTGTGCATACACATACAGACACAACCAGGCATAATAACAGCTGTGTGGATGCATATAAAGACATGCACACAGACACACACACACACATGCACACACTCACACAGACGTGCAGGTGCATGTGCATGCACATACACAGGCGCATATGCACATCTTTCACATGTGGATTATTGTGTGACTGTTCTGTGCAGGTACTGGAAACCTTGCTGTGTCTGACGATCAAGGAAATCAACACAGAGAAAACAGAGGGTAGCAAGAAGATGAAGAGGAAGGAAAAGTTCAAGACATTATCTCGAAGGGAGAGAAAGGTTACATGGTTTTAACCGGTTTTTTTTTTTAAAAGAACTGTTGTTTCTTAAACATCACCCATTTTTGTGTGTGTGTGCACATTTGTGTTTGTGCGTGTATGTTTGTGTGTTTGTGTAGTGAGATAGGGGAACATGGCATGTGAATGTGAGCTGTAAAACGTTTAATGATTTCAACATGTTTCGTAAATTCATCTCACAAGAAAAAATCTTCTGCATAGATACTTGCCATAGGTCTATCAAGATGCATTCCTAAGATGACTTTTCGGGAGCACTGATGTGAGCAAACAATTTTTTTTTTTTTTTTTTTTTTTTTTTTTTTTTTAATGATTTTTTTTGTTTTTTTTAGGGCAAATGTTTTCCAGTGTTCATGGAAAGATAAGAAACTCTCAATTGGATTTCTGATCACACAGTGCATATCACACTGTTTTCACAGTAGGTTGCATGTGTTGTTTCAGCGTCTGAAGCAGTCAGAAGAACTGGAAAAGGAGTTAAAGGAGACAAAGGCCACTCAGGACAAGGAGCATCGATTGAAGATGGTAAGTGGAGGGAGCTGAAATACTGCTGAGAGTCTCTTTATTTAGAGGTTCACATTAGCCTGAGTAGTTTTAGGAGGTGGACTTAATAACATTTTTTTCTGCACCATCATCTCTATTCTTTCTATGTTGTTTCTTTGTTGTTCATTTGAAGTAATGTTTAAAGTGCGTCATGTTTCACTCTTCCATACTAACAACTTCTTTCCCTCTTCCCCCACCCCCTTTCCCTCCCTATTCCCCTTGTCTTTTTTACCCTTGTTTGTTTCAACTTTTTTTGTAGCTGGTATTTGTGCCGTCGAGTTCATTTTTAATTTGTACGTGAAAAAAGTGAAATTGTGTAATCATCCTGCTTTAGTTGTCCTTGTGTGTGTGTGTGTGTGTGTGTGTGTGTGTGTGTGCTATCTATCTATGTATGTATGTATGTATCTATGTGTGTGCATGCATGTGTAGGTATGTGTGGGGGTGTTTTTCTCATAATATGTGTTCAGAATTATCATGTGTGAGTGTGTGTGTGTTTTTGTGAAGGCAGACAGTGGATGGGTGGGGGACGGTTGTATTTTCAAAAATATGAAAATTGACTTTCCAAACACAGAAAGTGACTGTGAAGATGACATGGGCTCATTAACTGTTTCAGCACACCCATTGTGGAGACCATGTTTACCATGTTTTTCAATGTCCTGAAACAAGAGGAGAGGTCGCCACTGTTACCGGTGGTCTTGGAGGCACTAGCCAAGTGAGTGTCTGGAAGGCAGCATAAATGAACATGAAGTTGACTTTATGTGCGGTTTGGGATTGACTTTGCCCCTCAGCTTTGGCCTGGGCCTGAAGCAGTCCGTTTCTAATACCGGGGAAATCATGTGGTCTCCATCAAAATACAGGCATGGGAAAACAACTCTGAAATGCACAAATATGCGTTTTCGCTTAAATGCACGCACACATGCACACACACACACACACACATACATACATACACACACACACAGAGAGGATGAGGGCAGGGATGTAAAAAAGCTGAAAAGCTTATTTTTTAACCCTCAATAAAGATAATTTTGACTGACTGACTGATACACATACACACACATGCACATGCATGCACATACACACACACACTCTCACTCACTCTCTCACACATTCTCTCACACACGCACATGGGCGTGCACGCACTCACGCACAATTCTGCTGCTTTGCGTTGACAATGGCCATGATCACGTTAGAGGTTGAAGGGATAGCCGTTTGTGCACAGTGCATTCCCTTAGCTGGTTTTGTGGGCTTCAGTTTGGTTTACCAGTTTGGACCAATCCTGATGCATTATATTCAGCGGTTCGCGAGGAACATGAACTATCAGTAAGCTTTGTGCTTCTCCAGACACATCTCTGCATGTTCTGTGATGCAGTGCAGTGCTGTGTGGGGATTGCTTGCAGGCACAATATGCTGGCATAACAATGAATATCTTCCTGCAAAGTGAACTTACTTATAGAAGGGTCAGTATTGATTACCTTAGTTATCTTACGTTTGTACGCTAAGGAGTATAAAATGATGATCTGAAAATGTTCTGCTCTAAGACACAACAAAACAGACATCTCAGCCGATACATGAAATATTGGTGTTTGCGTAAAGCCTTTGAAATTACTCTCATTCTGATGCTTTGCTCTTCAAACTATTATAATCAAAGTGGAAGTGACACACCTGAAGCATTATTGTGCATTGAAGACAAGACTGAAGCTGCTCCTTGTGTTTCAGATTATGTTTTTAACTTGTTCGTCATTTCAGGTTCACTCACCTGATCAGTGTGGATTTTTTCCATGACCTGTACGCCGTTTTCAACAAACTGATTGAATCTGGGGTAAGGAATGACAATGAAGAGTCATTAATTTCTGTTTCCTTCAGAGGAAGTGACTTTATGTACATCAGTCCTCATTCTGGTACTGTAGTTTAAATTGCTTCAGCTGGGCCATTGATCCCATAGATATAGCAGGGGAGGAGAGGGGAGGGGGGGGGGGGGGGGGGGGTAATGCACCAAATGAGCATGTGAGAATGGTGCTCTAGACCACATCATGTCAATGCTAGAACAATGTAAAATGAGTCCATCTTTTTTTCAGCCAGTAAATCACCAAAATATGAAGAACCTTTTCTTTTTTTTTTCCAAATCACAAGGTGTTTATAATCCATTTATTGTTTAATTAAACAATAAATGGATTATAAACACCTTGTCAGACTTGCGCATGTGCAGTGTTGACACACAACCAGGGGGATAAACAGAAGAAAGTTCCACCTTTTAATTAACGGTTTGATTTAAACTATTTACATCAAATATTTTTTGCACTGTGGTTTCACATAAAATGATTTGTGGATGTTCTCCATGCAGTTAAAAACATCTTCTTTTTTTTTTTGTTGTTAAAGGGAAGAAAAACAAATCATTTGCCCCTAATCTAAACTGGAACAGCTGCTGAACAGGAAACAAAACAAGAAGTAATCTTCTAGTTTAAGTCAGTGTACAAAGTCTTTTTCTTTACTTTTATTTTCCCCTCTTTTCCTTTTCACAATATGTTGCATGGAGGTTTGCTGTGCCTATCATAGGCCAGTTGTGGCCTTTGCTTTCAATTTAATAGGGACACTTCCTGTGTCATTGTAAAAGAAAAAATAAATGAGCATGCACCATTACAGTGCTTTGACAGTATGATGCCACTGATCAGTCTGTCCTCCAAGACAATTGGCTATCCTCCAAGTAATAAGCCAGTTACCTTGTGTTATTCATTCACTCCATTCAGTGATATTCACAGTATGCAAGCTGCAAATTTTTCTGACTAGATGGGCCAAGACACAAGAGGGTAAACAAGATTTTACAATCCTTTTCTTTCCAAATAATTTTGCACAAGTAATTTGTTTTCTATGGACATACTTTTTCCATATATAAACACATATGAAATGACCAGGAACTGGGGGACAGTGCCTGACATTTGTAGTGTTCTTTGTGGATAACGTATAATAAAAGATGGTTTTTAGGGTTGTTGTGTTCCATGAGTATTCTTCTTAAAGTTCACATAAAAAGTTTGTTGTTGTGGTGGTAGTTTAGACTAAGGAAAAGAGAAGATTCGAACATGCAGTCTGCCTTTTTTTTTTTTTTTATCTTTGTTTTCTTTTACTCTGCTTTAAATCTCAGAGAGTACAAATTCATTCAGTTCAGAGGAAAATTCCAGCATACTGAAAATAATCTGTTGACCTGTTTCTTACTGTGGTAGTCTGTTATCAGTCATGTTTGATAACATTTCCCTGTAAGTTGAATAAAAGATTCTGCATGCTGCATTCTTAACAGTCGTAACGTAACGGACAACTTTTAAGGTTTTTCGTCTTGCAGTATGGGTTGCAATTTGGCAGGAACTAACTCAGGTGGAGGTGTTACACTGTGTGCAAACAGCATTCTGCATCCTGAGCGGCCAGGGATCAGCCCTCAACATTGACCCCATGAAGTTCTACACACACCTGTACAATGCTCTGCTGGGCATCCATGCTGGTAATCTGCTTACACAGCTGTCTTGAACATTGAATGTTTCTTGTCAGTATGGACACCGTTTTGTTCTTCAGGTGTTAAACCTTTCAGAAGAACTTTTTTCCTCTTATCTTTTTTTTTTTCTGTTAATGAAAAATAGTGTGTGGATTAAGGTATTAATTTATTGAATGGCAATACTGATGAAATAAAACCAACTGGTAGGGAAATTCTGATGCTCAAAGAATCCTCAGATTTTGTTTACTTCTGGAAAGTCTGTATAGTGAATATGTCATTAAAAGTAATGTTTTGGTCTTCCAGCTCCTAAATTAAATCTCAGTACTCCCTCTTTACCTTAACCAAGTTGATTTACAGACCCGTTTACCCATACGATTTCACCATATTTTGTACACATTTGGCGAAAAATATGAGGAATACAAAACCGAGTGAAATATGTCAAAAGAAAAAAATTCTAGAGACCAAGTGATGGCAGGTGAAAAGGAATGCCAACCTCTCCCCCTTCCACAGGTTTAAAAATTAGGAATTTTGTAAACACGCTTTGTAGAAAATACACTCATTTTAGTTGAAAAGTATGTCAATAGCAGTTTTAGGGTAAACAGGTCTGGATTTTATTGGCCATAGTGTAACTCAACCCACTTTCTTCTCCTCCTGCGTATGCAAGCCGATACTCCCGCGGACACTCCCTGTGTAGACATGCAAGGATTAATCCCATCTGCCCAACAAAGGGAGTGGAGTTTTGTGTGTATGACCCTTTTTATCTGGCCAATAAGGCAGCCATACTCCAACTTCGGGGAAGGTGCATGCTATGTATAACGTGTCGTCCCCATACCAAAGGCCAAATTGGTCTTCTCTTCTGAAAATTGGTGATGGGATTTTATGTGTGTGCAAGATGTTATGTGTGCGTTCACACACGGAACCTTGGTTTATAGTCTCATTTGAAGGACTGTATGGGAAATGGAGTCAAAACCAATGTAAAACTCCAAGGGATAAGTCCCTCTGTACCGAAACGGCTCGGTGGAGATACGAACGCGCAACCCCAGGATCACCAAGATTACGAGTCCAGCACTCTACCACTGAGCTATTCCGGCCCCCTCCACTTTTTCCTCATACTTATCTGCACAGACATATGTCTTCCCCACTTGAATGGAACACCACCATATTATCAGAATGCCCCCAGGAAAAAAAAAGGCAGCATCTAGTACTGGAGATGCAGTTCTTGTGCAAATCATTGAAAAAACACTACTTAAAACTGGACGAGTGAACATGAGAGGCCATAGTCAGTGAAAATTTATTATCATTGTTATATGATTATAATACAGTTATCATTATCATTTGCCTCGTTTTTTAAGAACATCTTTATTATTAAACTGTATTTTCTCCCATAGAACCTTTTCCCATCTTCTCTTCAGTTTTGTTCTATGGTTTTATTTTTCACCTATGCTGCAGTGCACCCAGGTTGAAGAGAAAAGCGACTGTGTCGTTTCCATTGTTTTTGAATGTTGTTTATCATGCCTAAAGAAAACCCAAAAGGTTGAAATGCATTGTCTGTTTTGTAAGTTTTTTTTTTTTGTATGTGTGTGACTCAATAATTCTATTTTTGCTTGTAAGCATTCTGTATGTGGAAGGGAGAGTATTCACGGCCAGTATCGGAGTTGTTTCCCTTCAATTACATCACGGGAAGCTGGCTTGTTTACAGTGTTTCATCACCCCACAAAGTTTTCTGGGTTACAGCCATACAGAGTGCGCATTTTGGCATGCAAACAGGATTCAGGTCCAGTCGTGAGGGGAAGAAAAAAAATTAACAGTGCAAGTTTCATACTTTTAATGAGACAGAACTTTCTTTCTACATGGGCAAGTGCATTATGGGGTAGGTCAGACACTCCAAATGATGTACATGGATAGTCTAGCAAGTATGCTGATTGCAGGTTCTTCACCTGAAGATGCAGCCATCATCTTAGACACCATGGATGCCGCCATTATCCGACGGAGGAAACAGGTACAGATCTTTGTTTCCTTCCTCTTCCCACCACCTCTTCTCCCCTCCTCTGTCCAACTTCTGCTCCTCTTCTCCTTCCTCCTCTCTCATTTCCCAATTGGCCGCCTTAACTTGGGTAATCATTCTTATCTTTGCTAAATTCTTTACTGCTCAGATTATCATCATCCCAAATCTGGCAGTGAGCGAGTGTGTGTGAGAGAAACATCCTATAGAATCATTCTTGTACAAATGTAATCCTTTACTATGCTGTAATATAGATTGACGTTTGTGAAAATTAGTGAATTGTGAAATGAATTCATTCTATATGATTATGACAAATGAAACAAGACACACTTCAGTACCAAGAATTACACTTCCTGTAAAGGCTTAGTGATTCTCATTTTAACATTGTACTGAAAAAAACGTAAAGAAAATTAGAAGCAGCAACTTCGTAGAACATTTAATGGACCTCCCACAAATGCCTGTGACAGACTTTGCCTGCGACAGCCATGCAGAAGATTTAACTTCTTGGATATGAAAGAGAAGAAAATGCCAGTGGGCAGCCACTGTGCTGCAGTGGTTCATTTTACTGGTGGCAGAATGAGGGGTCATGGGTTTAGACAATTTATAATGCAAATATTTTTGAGATTTTCAACTCTGGCCAGTCATGACCTTCATTGGTATCATGACAAAGAAAACAGTGTTAAATTTGCATGGTTACCCATAGTCTGTTGTCATGGTGACCTCAGTTTCAGTTTCCTGTCCACATCCATGCCCATTGTGAATTCATGTCAGTCTGCTCTGCTGGCAGTTTCATGGGGACAATGTTGGATGGATCCGTTTCCACTCTCCAGAGGGTACGCTCGCTCACTCTCTGCATGGTTAAGCAACGATTGTCACCAACAGGCTTTACAGCGTTGTGTCTAGTATATTTTGATCAAAACGGGCAGTACAAGTACACAGTCTCCTCTGGTCAGCTGCCTCATGACGACATGATTTTGAGAACTCTTTACAGGAGTGCTGGTTTTGAGGCCAGATAATATCTAGTTGTGTGAAGAGGAGCCAAAATGAGTGAAGTAGTGCCATTGAAATCGCACATTACATCTTGATGTCAGAGTTGTTTTGTATACAAAATGTGTGTATATGTATCTATGCAGGTAACCCAGCAACGTGTCCTGGCGTTTATCAAGAGACTGACCACCATGAGTCTTCACCAGCTGCCACAGGCATCAGCAGGTTTTCTAGCCATCTGTCGCTTCATGGTGTCAGTCAGTATCTTTTCACGTTTATTCATTGTTAACAATAGGCTCACTGTGTTGTTACGCATACTCTTTCTGATACTACTATTAATACATGTGTTTGTTAGCAGCATAATTCTAATATACATCATGCCGCTTTAATGACTGGCAGATATTTTACATATTATGAACCATATTCAAATAAGGCTGGAAGTGTCTGGTTTGAAGTTTTAAACACATGCAGTAACTATACATTGTAAACGAGACACAGTTTCAGGTTTGCACACAGGTAAAATGAATGTACAGTGGGAAATGTTCCTTCGAGTAATTCTTTTGGACAGCCACCCTGGTGCAGTTGCAGTATCAAATGTGGTCAAGAGATTCTTGGTTCACACGATGTAACATCAGTGTGATTTTTGTTATCCCCGACCAGCTCTATTCACTGCGTGTGCTTTGGGCTCGGATAGGAAAGACCCATAAACAGATGTCCAGTGTGTTTCATCAAACACGTGCCTTTGTACAGCTCAGAAGTGACTTGGCACAGTGCAGTGCTTCCTTTGGTGGGCTGTCGCATGACAACCTGGTATGATGCCAGCATTTGAATTGCATGAGGATGAGCTTGCTTTTGTGGTTTGATGGTTGCAAGATAAATGCGGGTAAAGAAACAAAAGCATGCAAAGTACTCATTTTTAGGTAACTCGGGCATTTCCACATGGCTATTTTAATACCAAGTCCAAGGATGCAGATATCGTTTTTTGAAAATGTGGCAGCCGAGGACGAGATTCAGCCAAGATGGGATCTGAACAGTGCAAGCAGGCGAACAGCAAGGAACTGCTTAGTGGTGGCATTTCAGAGGCAACTTGAAATGCAGAATTATTAACAAGTATCAGCTCATATATGACTGCCAATTAAAAATACAAGCTGTCAGTGTTTTTGTACTTTGTTTTGGCACCCCCAGAATTCAGTGCGACTTTTAGTGTTCTTAGAAATAGATCATGCTTGCTCTAGTAACATGGACTGTTGAGCATGTATAGGGCTACACCTTCCAATGTGTCGATGGGAAGAATATTTCATTTTGAACACTTGTCTGTCTTTGTATGCTAAGGTTGAGAGCAGTGCCATCAAGAGAGCACAAAAAAAATTGGGCAGGAAAAAACCATCTGTTGTGTAACTTTTAAACTTTTCTTATCCAGTCAGTTCTTACTGAACACATTTCTGTGCACTGTAACTCTGGTGTCACTGGTCAGATGTCTTTGCATTGTAATGCCAGTGACGCATGAATGTAGCTGACATGTCATCAATATAATGCTGATGTACTGCAGCTGGTTTGTGCAGATGTTTCCCTATGCTGACATTCTGTATGACCAAGAGGCTGAAGGCAGTGGCGTGTTCTTGCCCTTCCTTCAGGAACCAGAGCACTGCCATGCCAACAGTGCCGTCTTGTGGGAACTTCATTCAATGAAGGTAATGTCACTTCATGAATACTTGCTTGTTTCTTGTATGTTTTAAAGTAAGTGCAAGTTTATTTTCTACAACAAGATAGAAAAAAAAATATGTGCACATATTGATTTGTACATTATACACGCCATATGTTTGGAGCTATATGACAAACATTTTAGAGATCAGTTTTGAACAATAAGCCAAGTATGAGGGACAAAAAGTCATATCTTTTTGTTTGACAAAGAGTCATATCTTTTTGTTTTAAGTGTTCCAAGTATTCTAGTGATCAGTTCTTCTTTAGCAGCTAAGCATGTTTGTGAGAACAGCAACATTGTAATTCCATGTCCTTTTTCTTTGTCCTCCCACATAAAATTCACTTCATAAAACAAGTGAGCCAGACAGACAGGTTTTTGATGCTGATCAGTGCCTTCTCCATGTGTGTGTGTGCATGTTTTGTTGACATCTGTTGTTTACACTGCCTCAGAGACACTATCATCCTGATGTAAAGCGCCTGGCCAATGCTCTGCTTCATAAAAGTTCATCAAACCAAGGGGACTTGTCCCAAAAGTAAGTTCTGACCAGTCTCTCTCCATCAGTTTTCTCACCTTACTGCTTTTATTTCATTGGCTAAGACTACTTTTATTTGAATTAAGTAATTTGTTATACGTTTCAAACTTCTTTTATTTTTCCAATTCAACAGATTAGATTATACACTACGAGAGAACTGGCTGCAGGTAAATTTTTCAGATGAATAAGCACATTCT
Organism: Conus betulinus; assembly: GCA_016801955.1. NCBI lineage: Eukaryota > Metazoa > Mollusca > Gastropoda > Neogastropoda > Conidae > Conus > Conus betulinus. The sequence continues at coordinate 495,198 of JADBJO010000511.1, read as the reverse complement.
TGTTTTTTTTTTTTTTTAATGAATTTTTTTCTCCAAAGAGTTCTCTTTTTTACAGACCTATTAATGGAAGGTTTCAAGAGAGAGAAAAAGCTGCCATCAGTATGAGTAGTGATCCTTGTTGCAGAAGTCTCAGACCAGAATGAAAATCTGTTGCATCATCATCATCTAATTAACCTCAGTTTTGATGACCTCTTCATATCTATGACCAAGGTTTGGTTCTGTCAGGGTCATCGATATTGGCAAAGTCTTGGAGAGTGTCGATTGATTGACATTGTTGAGCTGTCTAGATAGAGAGCTAGCTTACATTAGCTCTGTACTGCGCTCTGGATGGAGAGCTTATGCTGGCCCCATGATTAAGCAGTCGTCATCAGTAGGAGGCTTGGTAGGTGGTGTCCTGCATATGCTGGATCAGAACAGGCACCACTGAAACACTTCTGAAGTGATCCAGCAGCAGTGCAGTTTCTCCTCTGGTTGCCTCATGATTTGACACCAACTGCCCCCTGTGGATTACCAGTCAGTACTGGGGCTGTGGCAGGGTAGGCCAGGCAGTGGCAGTGAATGGGGGGCCAGAATGAGAGGAAAGGATTCAGTGCCACTGAGGAGACGTGAAAAAAGAAAATGTGTGGCAGGAAAATGTTTGAGAATTGATTATTGTTGTTCTCATTTTTTATGTTTTAATATATGTGTGCAGGACACCACTTGAATTGTACAGCTACATCCAAAATCAGAACCTGTTTCCAGCGGCTTTGCCAAGTCGTTCAAACAAGCACACAAAGGTAGGCAGCATTTCTTTGGAGTAGTGTTGGTACATACTTTATATATGGATAGGGACACTTGTGCATGTTGTATGCTTATTGGATATTTCAACTGTACAGTGATTATGGTGTCCAGGCCAAACTTGTAGATGGATACAGTAAGTGAAATTTATATTTTGGAAAGGTGGTGGGTTTTTGTCATTTCCAAAGCAGGCCTCCATTACTTTGCAAGATTTTATTTTTAATCATTTATACATTTTGACTTCCAGGTGATGACCACTGGTTTCCGGTCTAAAGAATTTGAAGAGGAACTACACAGAAAATTCCCAGAATTATTCAGTACATGATTATGCAAGGAAGACGGCTGCTGTTTAAACTTGGAAGAATAAAGGGGCCAATTGCTGAATGCTTCTGGTGAATGATGTACATAGAGTACCAAAAAAAAAAAAAAATTGGTGATATCCAAGTTATCCATCTGTATAAATGATGTGTGCATGTTGATGTGATAATTAAAGTCATGTCTTACAGTATAATTGCGTCTATGTTGATGTCATTCTCCTAGAAGTGTTCATCATCATTCAACATAAAAAAAAAAAACCCAGAGTTGAAAGCCTTCATGGCTGAAATGCAATCCCTATTGACTTTGACCTTTCTCCTCCGATGTTTTACCAATCATTCACTGATGATGTAAGTCAACATGGTTACCCAATTAAAAAAATAATTTAAAAGAGGAAAGGAAATAATGAAATGAAAATAATTTTTAAAATTCCTACGAATATATATGTTGCTATATCGTAAGTTTGAACAATGTCACATGAGCCATTTACCCCGGGGGAAAAAAAAAATCTTCTTCTTCAGAACTTTCTTCCGAATTGTTGTTCATCATACCTGGAACCTAATCCCAGTCGAAATCTAAGTCACTCTAAGCTTCATTACCCAGCACTTTCACCAAGTCTTATGCCGTAAATCCTATAAAACACAGTATCTCCATCACTAAATCTCATTATAGAATGGCAGAAATCAAAGTTAGCCATGGCGAAAAACAGCATTTCGACCTCAAAACTTAAAAAATTCGTAACTCGAGAACCACGGCATCGACTTGCGTTTTTTGCAAACGGAAGTAAATGGCTACAGGAAGAAGGAAGTCACGTTCTCGCGAGACTTCCTTTTCTACGAGAAACATGGCGGCGCCCATTGTTGCTACATGTTTTACTGGGCACTGGCAGGCGCTCGGCCTTTTTTGGCTGTGTGATTTCCGGTCGGGCGCTAGCGGGCGCGCGCGTGTCAAGAGAGTCAAGTTGGCAGCAGTGCATAGATTTTCATAATATTAGGGTTTATGAAGTCAAAGTCATGCAATACTTTCACTGCATACACATACCTTCAGTTTATTCACCACCAGCATCTTTACTCTTCTCGAAGACAACTGCAGGTGCATATTCCAAATCACCTCTTTGAAAACGAAACCTGAATAACTTGTATTTTCCCAGTTTCACAGAACAGATTGCTTGATGAACACACACAAACTTGATTTTAACTGAAATTCATGCAGACATGCACATTCCACACTCACTCATTTTAATCACAGCCCAGTTGACTGCAAAGGTCCTTTTCAGGGTTGTCACCACAGACCAAAAATCACATCAATCACTCTGTCACAATCTCTGACAAAAGCAGCCACAAACATGTTTGTGCGTGCAGCCAGGGTGCACGGTTAACATCGGGGACTGCTGGCAAGGTCTTGGGTCGAGTCCCACTAGAGTATTTTAGATCCCACCCAATTCCCACCTCAAAGATGAGTGTACAATGGGCTCAGTTAGAAACACTGGGACCACACAATTCAGTAAAATGCATTTCCAAGAAACTATTCATGAACAAAGCTGTTGTCTATATCTCTTGTGGCCTGGCTAATGCCAGGACATACAAGGAAGCATTGAGTAAAGCCCTGTGTGTTCTCATATCAGAATGAATCAACTGACACCACTGGGGTTTTTTTTCTTTTCTTTTGGTTAAAAAGACTTGTGGGTTTGAAACAAAAAACGTAAATGGAACACAAATGGATGTCATTGGCAACATACTGTGTATACAAGCTTTCCCTAACACACTTAAAGAGTTGAAAAAATGGCAATGTTGATGTGTGAAATTTGGTCAGATTTACAGCCAAAAGTGGCTGTTCTGCAAATTCGGCAACTTCAGATTCTGACAACTCTCGTTCACTGACCTGTTGACAGTGGAACATTCATTCATACAACAAACATGGTTGGATACAAATGTCAGAATATTCCAAACCGAGTCCAATCCATAAAATAATGCTGATCAGACACAATACACAAATATGCAGCACCACACTCTGACTAAACATCACAGCAAAAGTATTTCTCTGGAATTACTGCTATGGTCTGGTTTCAAGCAAGCTTCAGTTCTTACCACCAGTGTCATTAAATCTCAGTGTGGACACAGTGTCTTTGCGTGGTGCCTGAAGTGGTTTGACTTGGGACATTATAGAACGTGCATACTCGCTGTTGTGAAGCCCTGCTTCTCGCAGTTTGTTTTCCAGCTTCACCCTGGGGTCTTTGGTGATCTGAAACAAACCATGCACACAATAATGATTGAATATAATCTATAAACAAAAAGTACATCAATAAAACATAGCTTCCCACTGCTTGATTGTTTATTAATGAATATTCCCCTGCTCCAGTTAAAAAAAAAAAAAAAAACGCCCAAAGATTTAAAGAGGCCAATATATTTCCTCATCACAAGCATGTCTATGAATGTTCCCATCTTTGAGCTTTAATCGGCCTTGGGCCATTAACTACTTGACCTGAGCAGGCTTGTCAAAACTTCAGTGGTCTCCCTTTTTACCAGTCATCTATTTTCTTTTCTTTCTTTCTGCTTACGCAGGCTGATACTCCTGCAGATACTGCCTGTATAGACAGGCAGTGGAGTTTTGTGTGTATGACCATTTTTTATCTCACCATTAAGGCAGCCATACTCCATCTTCGGGGAATGTCTATTTCAATAGATTTCTTAGCTTCCCTCTCAAAAGGGGTGAACATATGATCATAGTAATTGTAAATTTTCAACACTTTATCTCTCCCCTTGTTTTCAGTATCTTTACTCTCATCAATCCATCAACAACTCAAAAAAAAAAAAAAAAAAAGGAAAAAAAAAAAAGCATTAATATATAAAATGAATATTATGCGGCTTTCACACACTGAACCGAATCATACTGGCATGAGTGTACATTAAATCAGCTCTCACCTGCTTGGAGGTAAAGCTGTGGACATCAAATAACGGTTTCTGAATGCTGATGTACTCATGGTCTTCATCTTGAACATGATGGGCATGCCATGCCTGTGGAATACAAAGTTTATCATGAAGATCCCCAGATATAATCATGTTTTAGCAAATTTAAATCGTATGAACAAAACCAACATTGCTTTGTAATAATCTACTCAGACATGCACTCATGCTCACAAAATCCCACCCACTGCAATTGTTGTTTGCAGATGGCTGAATTAAAAAATTGGACAATGCAAAATCAACCGCCCACAGAACGCCACTCTCCCCATCATTGGGGGGGATATAGTAATCAACTAAACACCCACAATCAACCACTCACATACTTTCTTCTGGATATCTGGAGAAAATTATGGTAAATGTATTAAAGAGTCAGAGAAAAAACACTGACAATCACTGACCTTTGTGTCCTGCATTGTCCTGAGAGGGTCACTTTCTGCTGTCACCCGAACCTGTGACAGTTCACATCGTCAAACATTTTACAGTGCATCTCTGCCAAGACAACAATGCAATCTCTTGTCACATTGTTTTTTAGTCATTTCATGAGCGCTGTACTGCTTCTGTCATCATGGAATGTGATTAAAAAAAATCCAATGTTACAAAATTGGACTCTAGATAATCAGTCCTATCGAAAGAAAAGCTTGACACCAGGGAAAAAAATCCAATCAATAGACAGTCCCTCACATTTTCACAGATTTGGAAATGTCAGAATACTTCTGTTCACTGTAAATCAGATGGCCTCAAGATTCATCCAGAAAAGATAACTTGTAGTAGTAGAGTAAATGCATGAAGAGTGCCATAAAACACTCGGTCCAAAGGTGACATCCCACTGGATCTCACACTCTAGTTCTTAATAATCTGAAGGAGTGCTCCACTTGGCTCAAAAGTGGCAGGGTACCAGATCCTGCACTTCTGAAAATAATATTGTGCAAAAGTGCCAAAAAAAAACTCACTTGGTTGCAGATGTCACATTTCTGTACATAATGAATATCATGCAAAGAAAAAAAAATGAGAAGAAATGGAAACCTTCAAGGAACTTGGAAGTAGCATTTCCACAGCAAGCCTAAGAAGGACAGAAATAGTCTGGAGGCTTAAAAGCATAGCCCCCCCTCTCCCTTACAGGTTCCAATCAACTAAGAGAATAAGAAAACCATTCCCAGAATCAGGAAAAGGAGAAGACCAAGCATGAAACAAACACTTTGGAGCATAAGCCATAGTGTTCAAAGTGCATCATAAAACACAGTCATAAAATAGTTATGCAGATGACACAAACAAGGTCTGGTCAAACAATAATTCACACAGTTGGGGTAATGCAGTTTAGAAATCTACCACAGATTCACACTTCCATACACACTTGGTCCAAAGGTGGCATATTGCTAGATCTCATACTCCTGTACAAAATGAAGATTATGAAAGAGTGTGCCATAAAACACTCAGTCCAAAGGCGGCGACATCCCACTGGATCTCACACTCTAGTTCTTAATAATCTGAAGGAGTGCTCCACTTGGCTCAAAGTGGCAGGGTACCCAGATCCTGCACTTCTGAAAATAATATTGTGCAAAAGTGCCAAAAAAAAACCCACTTGGTTGCAGATGTCACATTTCTGTACATAATCAACATCATGCAAATATGTTTGATAAACACTCGGTCCAAAAGTGGAGTGGCACTAGACCCCACTACTCTGTGAAAGAGTGCATCATAACACTCTCGATCAAAATGTGGCATAGTACCAGATCCCATACTTCCGTACAAATCAACATCATGTTCAAATTAGCATTGCGCTGGAATGCCTCACGAAGCACTCGTTCAATATGTGCATAGTATCAGTTCCCCTGCTTCGGTACATGTCAATATTTTGCTGTAGAGCAGCACGAAAACACTTGGTCAATACCTGACTTGTTTAGCAGGGTATTTAGTTCACCAGTGTGGTCACCAACACAGATCACAAGGGGCAGGATGGGCAGGTCATTTACGTAAGATTTGTTTATCACACGACTGATTATTCTGGAAAAATTGCTTTGTGAGCGACTTTACCCTACACTATAAAGAGCTTCCACATCTTTGGTCGCATCATGTAGGTGATATGACCAACTTTGGTGATACGGTCTGCCAGAGCTTCGTTGTGATCTCAAGCCTGCTGTCTGACATATGTGAGCAACCACAATATTCCGCCAGAGGGCATAACTGGTGGAGAGAACCTGCACCAACATTTGGTAGGTTTGTCACTGAGCTACACTCATCTTTCCACCACATTTTCTTCAAGCTGGTGGAGTAGTTATGCTTAACCTTGCTGAACAGACCCTGGAACCAAATTTTGATCTGGATAGGAATCAAAATTTAAAGGTTTCATCGATCTGCCACATTCTTATCTTTCCAGTAAGTTTTATTAGAATCAGATCAGTAGTTTTTGCATAATCTTGCTAACAGACAGACAAAGCCAATAAATGCAGGTGAATGCATGACCTCCCTGGCTTAAGTTATTCCAAAGTCAGTATTCATCCTTTGCTTCTGCTACTGAAGTGAACATGAGGCTCTGTCCTCCAAAATACAAAGCTAGGTGATCACTGATCATCTATACTTGGCTTCTGCTTTCAACTGACCTGCGCTCTCAAAGCCTCCAGTCGAGCCCTCCTTCTCCACTTCTTCCTGATGTTTTTTCTCCTCTTCCGCTTTCTTTTTCAACACCTTCTCTTCCAACTGTTCATGACGATACTTCACCCTGTTGAAAAACAAAATTTCACTGTGTATGATTTTCTTTTTCAAATACATATTTATAATGTATCTTTACACCAAACTGGGGGAAGGAGGTTGTTTGATTTTAGTTTTAGTTTTTTTTCTCTTTATTTTTTTTTTTTTTATAAGACCTGAATTAATTATTTCTGATTAATAAAATCATGAACACCAAAATAATATATTTTTTGCTTGAAGAGAATAAACACAGGCAACAATCTTACTAATCAGTCCCTCCTAAATACCTGCGTATAACTTAAGTTTGTATTTTTGCAGGAACTCAATAATAGCAAATACAAGAAAAAATGTGTTAAAAATTATAACCATAGGTCATATAATGTATATAACCTGTGAACTGCTTGGCACAGTGGTAATTCCAGTGATCAAAAAAAAAAAAAAAAAAAGAATCCTGCAATAACTGCAGGATTCATTTTTTCTTTTTTCGATTTTTTTTTTCCCCTAAATTTAAATCTTGATCGGCTGACATCAAAAGCTGAGACCACTATGAGACGAAATTAGAAGTCTGGAACCAGTCAAGTGTCATGAACTTCACTACTTTTACAACAGTCAACACAGCAGCTATCTGTATTCACGGTTAGTAACAAAATATAATTGAGAGAAAAAAAACGTGAAGATGACGGTCACAAAGTCTCAAACCAAACTGGAACATTCCATCATCCTCATCCATCTAAAAACAAAAAAAAAGATCTCAAATTCAGTTGACCTTCATGCCTTCCTCTTGTCATTTCATTTCATGTACTGGATCAAAAAATGTAGCACCAGACACCACCAAAACAACTCAGCAGAAGTTGTGGGATTGCTGTGACTGTTCAATACTGACAGTTCCTTTGATTTGCTGGCTTTATAGGGCAAAGACAGGATGACTCTGCATCTGGCTACAAATGGATGAGTTGTGTGGGAATGGCAACATGGATCAAGTACAGACAAAGCAGCAATTAAAAAAAGGTGAATATACCACTGGCACACAAACAATGAGCTTTACTGATCTTGTGCAAAAAAATGTGTGATCTTGTTATTGTGCATCCCACTACTTTATGTATCTGATCCCAAAACACCACTCGTTCCTCATTTGGAGAAGCGGGAAGAGACTGCAAGCCCTCCACCATCATCAAGGCAAACAGATTACCCTTATGCTTACCTTGGCTTTCTCCTCGCCTTCACTGCACGCCTTCCACAATCCAACAGATCATATATATTGGCTGTTCTGATATGTTGAATAAATGACAGAACTTTTTCCTCTTTCTAATTAAATACCTTCCCCTTGTGATCTGATTGCAGATTTGAATACCGACCTACATGTAACATTCCCAGTTTCAAGGATCTCAGTATTTTGGAAAGTTTTCAGTTACACGTAACAAGTTCATATTAAGAAAAAAAAAAAAGAAAGAACAAAAATCTGAAACTGAGTGTGCATATATGAATTTGTGCATGCAATGTGTGAACACTATCATCTGGATCAGTATGATCACATGTCAAGTAGAGAAGAATACGAGTATAAGGGGTATTACGCGTATGTGTGCGCATGCGTGTGTGTGTGTGTGTGTGTGCGTGAAATAGCATATTTTGTGCGTGTATGCATTCTTGAAATCTGAACTGACAAATCAAAATATAGGGTGGACTGCTTTCCAAATTCTGTATTTGGACGTGCAGAGACAATTAAGATGCTAGCATTCTTTTTCCATTGGTTGTAACAGAATTGATCAACGTTCTTTCTACAAGTAATCTGAATCACATTTATTTTCTCCAAAGATCTGACTCAATGAATGAATGATAGCTTTTTGAAGAGACAACTGTTACACTGACTAGCTCAGCTGGCACTACTCTACTCTGTTCATCTTCAGTTAATTTTTCTAACGGGTGATGCATTAAAAACTTACCAAATGTTGCATTTTGGCCATATTTTAAAAATTCATCAGACTTGCAGAAAATAACCAGAGCATATTAGTTATGCATGATTTAAAAACTTTTTCAGATTTACATCAAAACGTACAGACTTCACAAGACTACCGAGTAAATTATAGTTGCTAAATTCCCTTATGGGAAAAAATAAGTGGAACATACATGTGGTTACCTAAGAATATCTGTATTGTTTTTTCCATCAAAGTCATGTCCCGTTGGTCATAAAAACACGATTCACAGTCAGATCCTACCCTACTGCTCTACCATGTCATGTAAGGAAAGAGCAGTCTCTAACCTGTCTCAAAACGACTTTATCAGGAAGGAAACCACACTGTTTCTGCTCAACTGGAATGAACTGCATAACCTAAATGATCAAACTGATGTGTAGTGTTCTTTAGACTGAAACTCACTGAGCATAAAACAATAAAAGTTGTGTTCTGCTAGACTTTAACTTTGTAATCACAGTGTATTACTGGTGGGCTGGGGAGTTTAAAATCCAGCACAACACTATCAAATCAACTCTTTACACACACACACTTCTCTCTTGTATGCATTAATACAGCTACACACAGCAACATGGCTGAAACATGTGAACTAATCTCTCTTTTGCTTTCTTTTCTTGTTTTCCCTTTCTTATTCTTCCCCCCATGTGCTACTAACCTCTCTTGATCAAAGACTGCCTGTTCTGCCAGTTCCAGTTGAAGAGCTTCTAATCGACGCTGCATGGCTTCTTCCTTCTCCTGTTGTTTCTGTTGTCGCTCTGACTGAAATTCTCTGATCTGCCATCATCAGTCATATCATATTCAACAAATATCTGCATCGACCTACAAACTATGGACTTTCATAAAAAGTATAATGCAATGTAGATTATTTCATTGCTTGGGACATTATCCCCTATTCGAATCATTTTGTCATACAAATTGTTCTCTGTATGGGAGTGCAGGGTGACTCTGTTGTTAATTTCTTGACTTAATGATCAAGAAATCAAAACCTAAAACTTTTTTTTTCAAAACCATAATCTGCATAAGCCTTTGTCAGACACAACCTAACAAGGCCATTCGGGCCTTGTAAGAGATCAACTGGAGGAGGAAGACAATGAAAACATATGTATGTGTAATAAAATCTGATATTTCTGTTGCTTATGAGTACATCTCTAGCCAGTAAAACATTCATGACAACAGTAATTTCTACTAGAAACAAAATATTTCACTACTCAAACACTTCTTACAAGAACAGTTATGAAAAAGTTAAACCTTTAAATATATAATGTGCGAAAATGCCTGCACATGCTATCAACACTGAATGTTGACATGATGTTTTACAAGCAAATACAATAGCATAAAAACTCAATTGTTTGTAAGAATCCAAGAACGGTCATGCTAACTAAAAAGAGATAAAATAAAATGGAGATAGGTGGCGGTAAATGGGGCTGGGAAGATTCCAGTATAATGCACCCATTTGCCTTGCCTTTTCCTTTTCCATCAACCGCCTCTTCTTCTCTTCCTCGGCCTCTGCTTTTATCCTTTCTTCCATGCCATGCGCTGTCGCTGCTGAGCTTCCAGTTCTTCCTCCAGCTGCATGGCTTCCAGTTTTCTTCTCTCGCCACTCACGCACCTGTCCAACAGTCACAAGTAGTGCTGTTCATGGTTTTTGCACTGGACATATATATACAAAAATGCAAGTTATGCTTTAACTTTCTAACCAGTGTTCTGCCTATTCTGCAATAATTCACTTTACTACAGATCCATGCTATCCTGGACTGCCACAACCTAACCAGCTGTGTCCACTGAAGAGTTCTCACAGAGGACAGGTAACTTGACTCTGGTGGGCAAAAACAAGCGGTTCTGTTCAAAATAAACGACTTAGTAATTGCCTTTAACGTCAGTGAAAGACTTCATATTTATATTTTTTTGCATCGTCCTTTTCATCCCATCTCTCTACCTCTCTCCCTCCTCTCAACCCCTTTTGAAGTCCCAGTTAAGTCATTTTTATTATGACCAAAGACTTGTTTTACTTGCACTTGCTTTTCCCCAATGTTTATTTACTTTTGTTGTTTCTTTCTCTTTCTTGGTTCTTTCTTGGTACCTGAGAAAGACCCAATGTGTCAACCTCGTTACCTCAGTGTTTGATTCTTGCTTTTATTAGTCCTTTTCCTCCGACAAAATGCATACAATTCTGAAATTATCTCACCTGCTCTACACAGTCCGGTAACCTGCATGAGTAATCATCACACACACACACACACACACACACACACACACACACACACGCACACATGCACACACACACTCACCATTCACACACACTCACACACACACACACACACACAACCACTCAATCACATTCACACACACCTACACACATGTACACACACACACACACACCACACACACACACACAGTGAGGTGAGGTTTCTCTCACCTTGTCATAGAGAACCTGGCACAACTGTTTCTGACGCTGCATGTTCTCAGACCTCAGTTCTTCCAGCTGGTGGGTCAGTGTTGCCTCCTGGAAAGTCAGCCTGACCTTGATCATGAGCTCCCGACGATCTCGTGCCCAGTCGTTGTGCAGCCCCTTCATACGCTCCTTCAGGTATTTGTAGTCCATCCACCAGTCCTCATGGTCTGACTACAGACAACAGTCACACTCACTTAATGCCCTTAATAAAATAATAAGTTATAGCATGAACTGATCCTTTTTTTTTTTTCATACACACTTCCAAGTTCAGTGTCATTACAGTCCAGTCAATTACACAGGGGTGTTGCCACCTGAAAGGGTGGGAAAAAAAAAAAAAAAAAAAAAGATCATTTCCTAAAAGAACCAACAAACAGAACAGATGTTTCCACAAAGTATGTACAGCTGTTCACAAAAAAAGTCATTATTAATATCTTCATAAAACTGACAAAAAACTAGGCTGTTCTTGACTTTTCACAAAGATTTAATTTTTTTTTCAAAACTGTTAATTGTAGCAAAACAAATAAGCCATAAAATCAAATAGTATGGAATGTCTGCACCAAAACAATGCTTACTCTTCACTCCTAAGTCACAAGATCACAGCTAAAAAGCTGGCATATTATGCATTCTGAGGAGAAAAATAAATGTAATTCCTTTCTGGAACACAGACACGTATTAGGCCATCTAAGCAATAACAAACAAAACAAACAAAAAAAATACCCCACCAGCTGCCGTGGCGAAGTGGTTAGCGTCGCGGACTCACGGCTGGGAGGTCATGGGTTCGAATCCCATCAGAGTCATGTGGGTTTTTCTGCCCGACCAGCTCCTACCCAGAGTTGAGTTTGCTGCGGACTCAGTTGGGAAGACTGGGACCACACAGTCGAGTTTCATCCACTAATGGATGCGCTTCTGAGAGTGTTGCTCCAATTTCCGGACCAATACTGCAGGTGTCTGTATCTCTCGGGCCTGGTTGACGCCGGGATATATTATGAAAGGAAGCGTAGAGTACAGCCCTGTCATGTAGTCTCAGACCGAAATGGAAATCCGTAGCATCATCTTAATCATCCTCGTTCTCATCGATCAGCATTAAAAAAAAAAAAATGTCTCAGATTCTGTGGCCCTTCACGCCCTGCTCTCATGGTGACCTCAATTTCGATGTCCTCTCCGCGTCTGTGGTCTTGGTTTGGTTCCGCTGGGGTCACCGGTATCAGCGAGCCCATGGGGGCTGTCGTTGGACGGACGTGGTGGCGCCCTCCGGAGGGAGAGCTCACTCACGCCAGATCTGCGACTAAACAATTTTGTCGTCAGTAGGGGGCTTAGTAGGTGGTGTCCTGTGTATGTTAGATCAGAACAGGCGCCACTGAACACCACCGAAGTGACTCGATGACAGTGCAGCGTCTCCTCCGGTGGGTTGCCTCTTGACGACTTGACATTGACTGCTCCCTGTGGATTGCCGGTGCTGGGGCTGCGGCGGGGCTGACCGGGCTGTGGCTGTGGACGGGGTGTCGGAATGAGTGGCGTGGGTGCACTGCCTCTGAGGTGGCGCAGAGGTTGGGATGGCAAAAAAAAAAAAAAAAAAAAAAAAAACCCGCACACACACAATAATAACAACAACCAGCGGACAACAATAAAGAAAGAAACATCAGAAAAAAATAATATATAAATAAAATAAAAGTCAAAGAGTGTCGGAAAAGAACATTACCAGAGCTGATTTCCAGATGACAGGGATATAGTTTACTTGGTAAGAGCCCCCAGCATCCCCATTGGGGCCAATGTAGAGCCAACATTGAACACACACACACACACACACACACGTGCGTTTATTCACATATATACAATCTCGGGGGAAAAACGTGAAATACAAACGCTACATACCAGGTCTGTACGTGACCTGTTCGGTAGATGTCGCTTCAGTCTATCAAACAGCAGTGTACGTCGGTTGGGCAGCTCCCTTGGGTACTGATCGTGAATTGCCACAAAAGTGAAGTGATCATCTGGGTCCCAGCCTCCCGTTTCATCCAGGCTGTTCATCACATCAAATACATTGGCATGGTTCTCAGCTTCAAATCTTTCTCCGCTTGTTTGGTATGCTCTATATCACATAGTTAGTGTCTGTCCATTTCTTCTGCTGTTATTGTGTACTTAGCTTGGGGTATATGGCCGAGTTTGGACCTCTTCTCTGGGAAGCTTTTTCCCTTGTTCTGTCAACCTCCTGTCTGCACATGCACTATGTGAATGTGTGTAAACAAACAGCGTAAGTCTGAGGTTATGAGCACTAATCATTTCATCATTGGACCAAAAGAGATCTTCTTTGTTTACCATATTTTCTTTTCTTAATTTTTTTTAATATTATTTCAATATACAACAAAAAATACATTACACAAGTGCATGATGCATAAATACAGATATATAAACACATACATATACAAACAGCAAATAGCTGAATATAGTGGAAATGTTATTACTTTCTACCTTTGGGTTCCCCAAGCAGCCGGGAGGAAGGGGGATTGCACACAAATGCACCAAAATAGTGGTTATAAACCATTCATAACACCTATACGCAGCAGAGATGAATGTTCTGTTAAAAACAAAAAATCTTGAGGAAAAAAAGAAACAAATGCATCACAACTGAAAAAAATGCAAAGTACAAATAAACACATTAAAAAAAAATCAAGGTGTAAAGCAGACTTTACATGCGATACAAAACAGACAAGTTTAGTTTTCAATAAACATGCCTTTTTCGGATGTTACAAGCAGCAGAAAATAATGCGCAAAACAATGTTCTCCTGACAGCAGTCAGCCAGGAATTTCTTTTTTTTTGTATTTTGCGTCTTACATAAAAAAAAGAACCCCCATTCATATTCATGCAAACATGATATTGTTTATATCAAAACACTGGTTTTATAAAATATTCAAATGACTTTGGCTCCAATAATCATAAAGTATACTGCTTCTAATAACAATTGTAAACAGATCACTAATCTCTCTTTATCACTCTCCTTTAATACCACTACTGTTTGTAAAAAGAGACATCTTCACAACTACATGAGTGCAGTCACGAGTTCACCCATAACAATTATAAACAGATCACTAATCTCTCTTTATCACTCTCCTTTAATACCACTACTGTTTGAAAAAAAGAGACATCTTCACAACTACATGAGTGCAGTCATGAGTTCACCCATCTGTGCTCGGTTATTCTTGCCATTTGGGCATGGTGTGCACAGGTGTGCTTGCAGAAATGACACATAGATTGTGTGTGCATGTGTGTGCGTGCGAGTTAATTAGTTACTTAGGAAGGAAAAAGGGGGGGAGGGGGGGGATTCCTTAAAAGCACAGTCCATCTTACAATTCATCAAGTCGTCATATTTCTCACCACCCCACCCACCCACCCACAAATTAACGTAACTTACTGTAATGCCAGCGCATGCCTCATCTGCAAGTCATCTATGCGAGCATTGTACTTGTCATCAAGAATGAGGAACTCCTGCAGAACTGTGGACTTGAGGTTTCGATCTGGACACTCCAAGTCCATGGCCTCTGTGGGAATGCCCTCAAATACAGAGGCATGCTTCTCCAGCACTGGTGGGCACAGCATGCGAAGCTCATCTGAACAGAAGCCGGAATACCAGGTCTCCACTGTTTGTCAATAGGAAATGTGTACTGGTACTTTCAACTTTAAGTGTATTTCCAACTTATAAGTATCACACAGTGAGTTATGTGATTTTTCAAAGATGTCACCTAGATAAATGAAGTGATTTTTTTCCTAGATAAAGGAAGTAATTTTTTTTTTCTCCATATTTTGCATTTTGGTATATTAAAAGAGGTATATGAAATGTTTCAATTACAATTTAAAAATTTGCACTTCTATAATAGATACTTACTTTTCATTTGTTTGTTTTTATTCATAAGGTATCAGCTAATGAAGCATTATGAATATTCAGATCATTCTTGAAACCTTGCGAATCCTACCAGAAATGTCAAATAATAGTTCACTGATTTACAAAAACGCAAAAAGAAAAAGGAAAAAAGCTTTGCTTTGATGATATTGACATGGACTGACAGTTCTAGCTTTCTCTTTTGATGCTTTATCACATTATTCTGTTAAATAAACACTGTGACAAAAATACAGCATCTTGTCATGGAATCTCTGGCAGAAATATATAGCTGCATCTATTCGAATAGCAGTGCCTTTTCTCTATGTATTTCTTCCAAATCAGAGTTGTGATTTACAGAAAGGAATGCCTTCTCATCATAAAATTAAGATACATATTCAAAAATTTAATACACAAGCAAGTCAACATTGCCAGATCTATGCAGTGCTGACAATTTTACCTATTCAAAGCTGATACAAGTCAATATTACTAGATCTGTGCAGGACTGACAATTTATTTCAATGAATGGTCGTAAAACAGATACATTTATTTACAAATTCTGTTCTCACCATTGTCCAATTCTTGTTCCAGACAACGTTGTTCATGGCGTAATTTTTCCAACAGCTCAGCCTGCTGAGCTTTTACTGATGTTACCGTTTCACGGATTTCAGCATGTTTCTCAATGACATCTGGATCACCAAGTTTTCAGATCTTCTCTGTTCTCTGCTAGCCAGTACCTTAAATCATCCCTGAAATTGGATAGCATGAAAATGTAATAACACGTAACTATTCACAATTCATCAAGTGCATGTGAATACACACACACCCCCCCACCCTCTCTCTCTCTCTCTCTGCACACTTATTGTCATCTATGACACTGAAAAGACACATACACAAAATCGAAGTCACAAAATTTCTTCAACATGTGTTTGCCAGTGCTGTCTGTCTGAGTCTCTCTTCACTGAGAGCAGAAAGACACTCACACATCCTAACTCATATGGGCTAAAATACCATCTATGGTACATACACTCTTCCATACATCAGCAATCACACCAAATATAGTGATGTCTTTCAATTACTGTTTGGTGTCTTTTTCTGGACAAACATGATGCAAAACTGAAACTGTGTGGGTTTTTTATTTATGTAGTTCTCTCTTGAGCTCAGACATTAAAGTTGCCAGTCTAAACACTTAGAAGTGTTAAGAGAAAATGGTGTGGAAAAGAGACAACTGTATCATACTCTCTCCTGAGTCACACTTGCTGCAGACACAAGAATAATATCATGAAAATGCACCACAAATTCATTGCCAGATTCAAACCCCCAAATCATAACAGTTCACACAGAAGTATGGCCTGTATGTCTGGTAAAAATGACCATAAAACTTCCAAACAAAACCAAAAATACTAAAATGAATTGAAATATACTGGGGTCTCCAATTTAGCATTTGATGAGTATAATAAAAACTGTATTTACACCTGACTGCCAGAGTTTGTTTTTCTTTAATTCAAATTGTCAACACATCTAAATTCACATACAAACTGTCCTTCACATACAAACTGTCCTTAACAGAAACAACATTTAAAAGACAATTGGCAATAGTTCTTCATGCAAAAGATTGTCCCAGAGGACATCCTCATTTTTTTTTTCACCCCACTAGGTCTAAAGACTTGTAAGAATCATGGAAAAGAAACTATACTTGAATGTCCAGATATCTGTACTCTGCCAAGAAATGTTGGCATTCAACAAAACTGTTTAATATGATGATGTCTAAGCTGAATACTTGAATAGGGTTTTACAAGGGATGAAACCTGCATAATTCAAATGAAATTCATTTGCAAGTGTTATAATTTGGACCCAAAAGATATTTAATAACAGCAGACTTTAACAATCATAAATCCCTACAGGCCACACTTCATTCTTTACATATTCAACTTACCTGCATTGTTCAAAAACACAGACTTAATTTCTAACTAACCTGAGATTCCATATTGGATCGGCAGTATCCTGTTTGAAGGCATCAAAAGCTGAAGACAGATTGCTGTCATTATATTCAAAATCATGATAGATCTGACTGCAAATATCCGAGTCTGCATTCTGACGCATGTGAGACTCCACTTCTGCTTGGAACTGAAAAGATATGAGACAATTACATGGAAACCACAAAGTGGAACTTCATGCAAACAACTTATACATGCTTTAGTTGAACTGTATGAGCTTAAAGTCAATAACTATAATAAACACATTTTTCATTTTATACGCAAGTAGACTCTGCATAATACCCAGAATGAGTCTTCAAATCTTCAAACTATTGCTCTTAAATTTTAAACCACAACATGTTAAAGCTGGACATGAAATATTAAGTCATAACAAAAAATAGAAAAAAGAAAATGAAATAGTAACAATCTCTTCTGACTAACTTACTTTCCTTCTTTTTCCTTAAATTTTGATTCAAATTATTCAAACAAAAATGTCTCAATTTATCAATAATTCAGTGATGAGTTGCCTCAAATTATAGGCAGTGAATATTATGCCAAGGGCATCCCTTTTGGTTTTAAACAAATGAACTTTCACTCTGCCGAAGTAACCTTATCATGTATCAATGTTTTTAGTATTTACCAAGCACTGACCTGCCAGGCATTTGATAGTCTCAAAACAAATACATTCAAAAGAAAAATGTTAAGGATGAAAACAATACAAGAGCAACAAAAGGGTAAAAAATGAGCTGTATTACTAACTTTGCGCCTGAGGTGTTGAAGCCGAAGAAATTCCTTCTGCCACACAAGCTGGTGTTGCTTAAGTATACTGCTCTCTTTATTGGCCTGGAGATTTTCTCAATTTTGTTCACTTTCATTGAAGTCTTCAAAGAAGCAAACTTCTTTTCTGATGCCAAGGCTTTGAGGCGAGCATAGTCAACAGGCTTATACTTGTTGCTGCCCAAGCCTTCAACCATGCGCTGTACAAGAGAATCTGAAAATGTTCTGCACTACATGTACATGTATGATATACTCATTTGCCATTTAAAACTTAGAAGACTGAAAACACATAATGACTATGACTCCTGATAAAGATGTCACAAGATCCCTGAAATAGACATTCTCATTCCAAAGATTACTTAAGTTTGTTCATCATGAATATTGCTTCTATACATCACCCACCTCAATTCCCTTTCCATTCTAAGAAATACACATGTATCATAAATAAAGGGTGTAACTGGATCTGCGTAACAGAAA
Organism: Conus betulinus; assembly: GCA_016801955.1. Classification (NCBI taxonomy): domain Eukaryota; kingdom Metazoa; phylum Mollusca; class Gastropoda; order Neogastropoda; family Conidae; genus Conus; species Conus betulinus. The sequence continues at coordinate 476,937 of JADBJO010000511.1, read as the reverse complement.
AGCGTACTTGTTCAAACATTACATCTTTTTTCAAACCTTTAACTCATAGAAACAACACTTCTGAGTCTAACCCTTTGTCACAAAGAGTTTAGTAAATGTAGCTCTAAAATTTCTAATTGCTCCAGTTCATACTTCAGTTCTGAATTTGCAAAACTTACGTTTTTATGAAATAAAAAAATAAATGAACTCAGACTTCTAAATGAACTCACAGTTCAGTAAATGTAGATCTAAATTTTCAAATTTCTCCAGGTCATACTTAAGTTTAATCTATGCAAAACTTATGTTTGATAGAAGTAAAATATAATAAGACTTCTGATTGCAGGTTTTTTTCTTATTCATGATCTGTATTTCATATCACTCTGTATGTCTATTCTTTGCCAGTAAGTTTTTAAGCATGCTATGCTGTATGCATTGTACTCATGTGTGTATGCATGTGTGTACGAGTGTGTGCATAATTATATCTAAATTGCTTTGACTCTCAGTGTCTGTGTATGTGTACAAGTGTACAAGTATGTGGTGTGTGTGTGTGTGTGTGTGTGTGTGTGTGTGTGTGTGTGTGTGTGTGTGTGTGTGTGCGCGCGCGTGTGTCTGTGTGTGTGCTCTTGTGTGTGTGCTTGTGTGGTGTGTGTGTGCATGTGTATGTGTGCATGCATGTGTGTGTGTGTACAAGGTGTGTGTGTGTGTGTGCATATGTGTGTATGTATGCATGTGTGTGTGTGTGCATGCATGAGTAATACGAGTGTGTGTCTGCACATGTGTGTGTGTGTGTGTGAGAGAGAGAGAGAGGGGGGAGAGAGAGAGAGAGAGAGAGAGAGAGCGCTTGCGCAAGTAAGTGTGTGTGCTCTTGTGTTTGTGTGTGTGCATGTGTGTGTACATGTATGTGTGTGCACATACGTGTGTGTATGAGTGTGTGTCCATGTGTGTGTGTGCACATGTGTGTATGCGTGTGTATAAGCGTGTGTGTGTGCAAGTGTGTGTGTGTGCATGCGTGTGCATGTATGCATATGTTCGTGTGCATATGCACGAGTACATATTATGTGTGTGTGTGTGTGTGTGTGTGTGTGTGTGTGTGTGTGTGTGGTGTGTGTGTGTGTGTGTGTGTGTGCACGCACTTGCAGAAGTGCATGTGTGTGTGTGTGTGCACGCTAGAGTGTGTGTGTGCATGTGTGTGTGTGCATGTGTATGTGTGTGTGCATGAATATGTGTACAAACATGTGTGCATGTGCAGGTGCATGTGTGCATATATGCATGTGTGTGTGTGTGCATGCATGAGTACATGTCATAAGTGTGTGTATATGTGTGTGTGTGTGTGTGTGTGTGTGTGTGTGTGTGTGTGTATGTGTGTGTGTGTGTGTGTGTGTGTGTGTTTTGTGCGTTTTTGTGCGTGCGTGCGTGTGTGAGTGGAAGGCAGTGGAGATTGAGGAGGTATACCCTCCCACTTTCTCTCTCTTTTCTCCATCTCATTCCGTTCAGATGAACATTACAGAACAATGCCATTTTACCATTTCAATCATTAATACTGATATTTCTTATAGTTATAATCAAGACCTTACATGACAATTTGCTCATGAAATCTACACATATACCACATGTTAGCCATGTTTTCTATGCATTCCAAAAGTTTTAGTCATGATGTTATGTATATATTCCAGTTATCCAGATCCTACATTAAAATATATATGATAGCATTGATCAGACCTGTTTACTTCCCCGCTCCCAGCGGAGATTCTCCCGTCAGTACGTGTGTTCTCCCGGTCTCCCGTTGATAGTGTTGATCTCCCGCTCTCGATTTTCGCTTTCTCCCGGTCTTCGCCGACAGAAGGAAAAAAAAAAAAACGCCGTCTCGAAGTTGTAGCAGGGGTACCGTTCCCTACAGACTGGCCGCCCCCTTTATGCAACGGCACAGGAAGACAGCGAGCTCATGATTGGAGAGGAGGCACGTCAGTTCATCCCAAAACAAGGCAGACAACCACTTGAGGGATAAACGCCTCTCAGACTTCTACAAGGTTGTTCGAGCCTACTTTGTGTGCCTGATGGAGTACCTGAAGAAGTGGCTCCTCTCAGCGATCCTCTCCTGCTGCATGCTGAGGTTGTGGATGTGGACCTCAAACTGACAGCCAGGTCTGAGAGCCTCAGGTTTTTCTTGCAACGGTTTCCATGCCTGCTGCCTGAAGGGTCATCTCTGGACATGGTTATGGACCAGTTCAGTGACTATCAGTGTGTTGATGTGACCACCTGCCTGTCTGAGGATGGCAGGATTGATGAGACCTGGAGAGACATTGGCAAGCTGGAGGATGGCCAGTTCCAGGCTTTGTCACTGGTGATGAGGGGCATCCTGACCATCCCCCACAGCAATGCCCACTGCGAAAGGGTCTTCTCTTGTGTTCGCAAGAACAAGACGAGCCAGCGAGCAACCATCGCAGATGCAACAGTGGAAAGCCTGCTCATCCTCAAATCAAGCCCCAATGATGCGATGGATGACATGAGGAACATCTCGGAGGAGGCACTGAGGAGGCTCAAGAGTGCTTATGCGAACAGCCTCAAGCACTGAGTGAAACTCTGTGTGTGTGTGTGTGTGTGTGTGTGTGTGTGTGTGTGTGTGTGTGTGTGTGTGTGTGTGTGTGTGTGTGTGTGTGTGTGTGTGTGTGAGGGCTGTGAATGAACTCATTGTGTCACCCTCTTCTCCAATTTTCAAAGTGAGAGTTAGAAGATCATACTGACTTTTGCTTTCACTACAGTGTGTGACCTGCCAGTGGATAACATGTTTAAAGTGTTGGTGTTTGTGCTTCCCTACAAACTGTGTGACATGCCAGTGAATGTCATGTCAAGATGTGTTGGTGTGCTTTCCCTACAAACTGTGTGACATGCCAGTGGATGACATGTCATGATGTGTTGGTGTAGGAGTTCTCCTTGGTGAGTACTTTATTTCAGTCATTATTTTCTCCTTCTTTTTTATACTCCACAGTGCTGTTTAAAGAATAATAAAGAATAATAACCATGATTTTGCCACATTTTCTTCCATTTATATGAAAATATCGGTTGCGCGCGGGAAATCTACTGGTCTGTCATGCAAATCTCTGGTTTGGGAGGCCAAATCTACTGGTGAGGTGAAAAAGGGGGTAAAACAGGTCTGATTGATAGTTCAAACTAAATATTTTTTCTTTTTCATTTTCTTTTTTCTCTTTTTTTTTCTTAAAGTAGTACACCAACTACACATACGTACAGTATCTTAACTGGTGAAAATAAACAAAGACAGGAACTTCAGGGTTCACATTGGTAGCTTAAAACCAATTTGGGAAGCAATATCCAGGTAAATACAGAGCAATTTTTGTTTTGATTAAGAAAAAAACTTACCAGGACCAGAAGGGCTGACACTTGTGATGAATGATCGGGCTTTTCTCTCACTCATGATTGTGAACTGATCCTTATTCAGGTTTTGACAGCTGTTACAAAACCAGAAGGAAACAAAAATGTACATCTTTTACATTCCTAATTCTAATCAAAATTGACTACATTCCTTTACGTTACAGAAACAAGATTTATATCTACATCAAAACATCCTTATACCAAAGATCGACTATATAATCACTAGCTAGAACTATACGTAAAATCAAATTTCATTATTTTCAATATGAACACGCTCAATAACATATACATAGCACTTCATAAGATATATTTCTCATTTGAACTGAGGTAAAATCACCCTTCAATATCAACAAGATAACTATCACAACTTCACCAAACTGTACATATATTTTGGCATGAGAATTTGAGGCAGATCACAAAAAATAGTCCTGATTCCAATAATTGTGCATGAGGCATTGCATCACTCTATAATAGGTCAAAAGTATAAGCTGCAATTTTTTTTTCTGTCAGCAACTTTGGAAACTTCTACCAAATTGCTCTCTGGGTTAGCCAAGGTTGTCTCCTCTCTCGCTTTCTGTTTACCATCTACCGAACAACTTTCATGCAAGAAAGGCTTCTAATGAGACTTAACACCCTCATAGATATTTTCACTGGAGGGTAACCTCTTTGCAAGCTATAATGGGATTCTGTGAAATGGAACACATTCTAGTAAGTCATCATCAAACCGAGCTTAAATATGGAGTAGAAGTCACCTCAGAGAAAAGCAAAATCTTGGTCAACAGTTCTGCAAAATAATCAGTTATCAACATCAAATAAGTGGGCTACTTTAGTTCAAGTGTCTCGAATTCATTCTAACCAAGGCTAATGATTCAATGAAAGAGAGCAAAACAAGTCTGCCCAAACATGTCTGCCATGGCAAGCATTGATGCTAACTGGAAAACCAGATCTATCATTATCCCATTGAAGATACAACCCTACACATAGTTGGTGCTGGTAAATGATAGTAAAAGTAACTGTGCAGTAAGTGCTCCTCTCCCTCATTACATCTGAGTCAAGCTGCTCCACTATCCTGATTAATCTACCCTTGGATGAAACAGTGCTGTGTAAAGCTTTCCCATGAAAATCATCACCCTTGATGTCATTTTGTGCTGTTGGTTCTTTTAACTCCATGGAAACTTGGGAGTAGTAAGTTTTTCCCTACACTCTAGAGAAGTCGGTTTATATACTAAGCACTTGCATACTCACACACACGCACTCTACCTTACCTGGCAGTCCAGACTCTGGCTTGGGAGTTTCATCAGGATTCTTACCCAAGCTCTTCACAGGCATGAACTACCAAGTAAGGTCTGTCACAGTCACTGTCTTTCTGTCAGTGTCTGGGCCCAGCAGTGAAACTGTCAAAGCTGTCCTAGCCGTTGTACCTGACTATGGTTGTTCTGTCCTGTGCATGCTGAAGCCGTGCATCACTACACTATGTATCAAAGAAAAGGCCTACAAAGTGTTGCTATGGCCCATACTGGAGTACGCAGCACCTGTCTGGGACCCCTACACTGACTAAGACATCGGCAGAGTGGAAAAGGTGCAGCGTCGAGCTGCCCGCTGGGTGGTCAGTAGGCACTGCCAAACATCCAGCATGGAAGAAATGATTAGGCAGCTGCACTGAACCCCTCTCACAGACTGGAGGCTCACAGTGAGACTTGTAACCCTCTTCAAGTACCACCATGGAGAGGTTACCATCAACACCCCTTACAGGCCAACCCCCCAACAAGGTCCACACGACAATCTCACCCCACCTGTCATCCTATCTCCTTCCTTCCTGTAAGACCAACTACAGGAAATATTGCTTCTTCCCATGGATCATCAACGAGTGGAAATGCCTTCCATCTGAGGCCATAACATTATCCTCAGTGGAAAGCTTCAAATCCCAGATCTAATGCCCTTTCCTCTCCCCTCTCCCACCCACCCCTTCCCATTTCCCATCTCCCCCTAAACATGGCCATGTCCACTGCTCTCCCTCCCCCCCCCCCCCCCCCCTCCCCTTTCTCCCCCTTCCGCCCTACCCCACTGTCAACACTGCATAGCTGATCTGGGCAGCATACTTCCACTGAGACTGCTACCGGAGACCCCCCAAAATGTCAGAACCTTCAAAATGATGAAGGTGGACATTAAATGAAAGAAGAAAAAGAAGTATGTTTTCATTTGCTTGAACAGTTCCCATGAAGGGAGTTTAAAACTGCAGTTGAGTAGACTTCATGTTGTGCCCCCTTCCTCTAATACATGGGCACCTTTTTAGCCTAATAGTAATACTGAAGTTCATTTACTGAAATGCAAGTGCTGTTTGCCCCTTTGCTATTTCAGAACGGTTATTTTCTACACTCAGCAAAACCAGTTCTCTGAATGTGTGACTTTAAAAAATTGTGATGTTCGGGAGACAACAAATGGAAATCTTTTCCTGCAATTTTTCTATAACACTGTATTATCATCTCTTTGACTGCCTCATACTGATGTATGGTATGCTTAACCATACTGATGATACTCTGATGCGATTGTCATCCGTCAAGGATTAGTAACAGTCCAATACTACTGCACTACTAGTTCAACTTGGGAACGTTGAACTATCCAGCAATACGAAAATATCAACACATAACATTTTAAACAAGTGAGCTGTCAGGGAAAGTTATACTTATGAATAAAAACAATGAACTCTCAGAAGCTATTAAGTGTACTCGCCTTCTCCCAAGTTCCGCTCGTATCGAATATAAACATCCACTCTGTTCATGTACAAGCGCCCTCTACATCCGCGGGAAGAGATTAAAAATCGTGCTCGTAAACGTAAAGCAGAATAATACCACACTTTCGTTTCTGTTAATTAGATACGTAAAAGTGTTGGGCTACATGATCTCACTAAAGCTCATTAGTCAACTTCGGTTAAACCACACATCAATGGCATAAATCTCCTACCACGTACCATGTGTACCACGTACACATTTTTCTTTTTTTTTCTTTTTTTTTTTTTACGCTTTCCCTGTTCTGCGTCGCGTCCTAATCAAGTTGGTTCCAGCGACATATGCATCCAGATCCAGATCCAGGAGTGGAACGACAATTTGACAGAGGCTGCTGTAACATCAGAGTCTCTTGACCTATTCAGGTCAAGAGCCTGCAGCCACCTGCAGTAACTTTTTTTTTTTTTTTTTTTTTTTTGCGTCATACCCCCCCCCCCCCCCCCCCCCCCCCCCCCCTAAGTGTCAGAATAATCAACCGGATGATTTTGGACAGTCTATGGATGAAGATGATCTCCTTTGTTGTCCTATAGCTGTTGAACTTTGTGATCAAATCTTATTTCGATAACGTTTATTTTATAACTCGTGGATCTGAAAACGATAAATATATATGCTTGCTACAAACTATTAAGTTCATATTATTCAATATTCAATTGCTGCCGAAAAACACATTTTCTTTATCTGAATGTTAGCGTTTAACTAAAGAATAGCGATTGGCGAGTTTCAGAGGTCATGTTCAGTTCCATCGAGTTAATAACTCTGTAAAACAAATGAACAAAACAAAACCAGCCAACCAAAGAAAACTAAAACAACGCTTGAAACAGACACAATTTAATGTTTGATTAAACTTGAAACTGTGGACACACCGTACCTTTATTACAATCAGGAGTAAAATGAGGAGAAAAAAAGCAAGGATTACAAACAGCATGCATGGATTTATACTTAAATCTGCTCACAACCTCTTATACTTAAGCTTGAAACTCCCGAGGATGTAGGTACAAGAGGAAATGTGATGAAACTGTCCATGCACTACACCCACTGCGACACCAGGAAACATTTCTTCAGTGAAAGAATCGTCAAAACATGGAACAGTCTCCCAGACGAAGTGGTTCTGGCACCTTCTGTAGAAGCTTTCAAGAGTAGGCTGGATGCTTGCTGGAGGAAGAAACTCGACCAGTACAATCCGTCTTGCCAATAAGCCACGCATGCAAAGTTATTAGTATACTAGCCGTATAACCCACACGGATCGATGAACAGGACTTCATAGAAGACCTGATACATCGTATAGTTCAAGTTCAAGTTCAAGTTATACTCCACACTTCTTTGGCAGCTAAAGCCAGGCCCATCTTTCTCTGTAAGTCAAGTCACCCGCTCCAACAGTCCATTTTGTGAAGTTAAGCGAACTCCTTCAATTAAGCTGGTGCGCTTTTTAAAAGAAAGGACACGACTGGGGTTCCCCACACTTCAATATGGATCGAACCAAAGCTTCATATGATAACATAATATCCACATTTTTCATTTGTTATGACTACCATAAACATTCCACATGCATGGTTTGCTTTTTAGTTTCTTTAAGTCAGATTCTAAATGTGGGTCCACTTTTACAACCCAACAGACACCTTTTAGCAATAGTTGTGTCCAGTTTACTCAGCTCACGGCTGAGGCAGCTGAATTTCAGTGCATCAATACTGTGGATTTCAATTGATGAAAGCACAGCTGACCACAAAGGGCCCATTAAGGTCTAATATGCAGAGGAGAAAGAATACTTAAGGGAAATATAGAATGAAGTTAATTAAATTGGACTGAAAATATTTCTTATGCAGCTCAGCTAACAAGGTATTTGGACTGCTCCCAAGAAATACGTACCTGCAGTAAAGGTCTGGAAATCAAAGCAACACTCATCGAGTTTGAACCCTTCACTTTTCAATTGCTGCGATGACATTGTGCATGATATTGTGTCTCAGCACAGTTCTCTTTTCTCTTCAATTCAAAAATACAAATCTACTGAAGTACATTTATTACTAGCCGTGGTGCGACTCTCTCTAGTGCAATTGGTTCTTTCATGAGGCTCCATGCATTTAGCACATTGCGTCTCGTAAGATCATCTTTCCGAAAGACTCGCACGCAGACTACCACTTACAGCCTACTGATTAAGTGCTTCATCCAGTAGTCACACCACTCCGCCTGATCAGTTGAATAAACTGCTAAATCCATGATTTAAAACGTGTACTGATCCTGTACCATCCACACTTTGACTTGTACCTTCAAAGTACGTTGCTCAAACTTCAGCGTGCCGTCCGCTGTCGTCCACTCTTGGAAAAACTTTTTTTTTTTTTTCGCTTAGTTATATGAACTTGTAGAAAATTATCTTTGCCTATACACAACGAGACCTACCCTAGGAATACCATGAGAGTGAACATTCACCACTGACTGTTGATGTCGTTTCGGATCCTGACTCGCACACTGTGGGTGAAAATTAGCTCGTGTCTGCCTTCTTCCTGGGTGGGGTGAAGTTTGAGAGTTAATGTACCAGTACATGTGAAAAGCTGTTGTGTGACACTACTCGTTGTTGTCCAGTCCGTGTCCGAAGAGCACGCATAGCACGTGCGCCACGGTACCGAAGCGCACGAGCTTTGCTCTGCTTATACACACATTGAGTCCCCCCCCCCCCCCCCCCCCCCGTATGTGTGCGCTCGCGCTGTACCCTGCATACGTGTGTGCGTACATGCATGCGATTGACAATCTTCTTTTTTTTTTTTTTTCTTCTTCTTCTTCTCTTTTGTGTTACTTTTGGGACAGTAGATGAAAAAGAGTCGCGGGGTACTCCATATTAAAAGAAACGGCTCGCATATCTTTCCATCCCCCTCCAACCCATTCATTGTACCCCCCACCTGACACAGGACGGTACAAGCTGTGGTGCCTGACCCTCATGTTGACGGATCTTTATTTACGACTCTTCCTGTTAGTGCAAGGAAAGGTGAAAGTCCAATTTTGTTTTAATGTTTTTTCTTTTTTTTTTTTTTTTTTTTTTTTTTTTTTTGCTGTCCCAACCTCTGCGCCACCTCAGAGGCAGTGCACCCACACCGCTCATTCCGACATCCCGTCCACAGCTACAGCCCTGTCGGCCCCGCCGCAGGCCCGGTACCGGCAATCCACAGGAAGCAGTCAATGTCAAGTCGTCAAGAGGCAACCCACCGGAGGAGACACTGCACTGTTGCCGAGTCACTTCGGTGGTGTTCAGTGGCGCCTGTTCTGATCTAACATGCGCAGGACACCACCTACTACTAAGCCCCCTACTGACGACAATAATTGCTTAGTCGCGGAGCCGGCGTGAGTGAGCTCTCCCTCCGGAGGGCGCCACCACGTCCGTCCAGCGACAGCCCCCATGGACTCGCCGATACCGGTGACCCCGACGGACCAAATCAAGGCCACAGACGGGAGAGGACATCGAAATTGAGGTCACCATGAGAGCGGGGCATGAAAAGCCACAGAATTTGAGACCTTTTTTTTTTCTTTTTTTTAAATTTTTTTTAATGCTGATCGATGAGAATGAGGATGATGAAGATGATGCTACAGATTTCCATTTCGGTCTGACTACATGACAAGGCTGTACTCTACACTTCCTTTCATAATATATCCTGGAGTCAACCAGGCCCGAGAGATACAGGCACCTACAGTGTTGGTCAGGAACAACACTCTCAGAAACGCATCCATTAAGTGGATGAAAGTCGACTGCGTGGTCCCAATCTTCCCAACTGAGACAGCAGCAAACTCAACTCTGGATAGGAGCCGGTTGGGGCAGAAAAACCCACATGACTCTGATGGGATTCGAACCCACGACCTCCCAGCCGTGAGTCCGCAACGCTAACCACTTCACCACGGCGGCTGGCGTTTTCTCTTTCCTTACTTTTTCAAAAACGTTTTTGATGTCTCAGTATTCACAACCTGGCGCCTGTGTAGATCTAAATTGAATGCAAAACATGTTTCTTTGTGTGCAGCGTACATGGAAGTTCTCTTTGAGTGTGTACTAAGGTGACATGTTTTGTATTCTAGCATGTGAGTGCATGCCCACGACTGTATACGTGCGCCTACATACTTTTTTCCCCTCAGCAGTAGGAAGAAACTCTAGGGAGAGCTTGACAGTGGGTTTTCAGAGAAGGCTCCTCACACTCTATGGGGGCCGTGCGCATCCAGGTCATGATTCCTTCATGCCCCTTTACTGTCAGATATTTTATTCCGTGGCGCTGGATGGGGTGGGCGACTCACGGTGTTTGCCAGAGAAGACGCTACATCACTAGAGGCTCAAGCATGTTGCCCACATCGCTTTTGGACCCCTGTGGGAAATTCAAGCCTTATGAAGTTCACTTTCGTTCCTCTTCGACCAGATCCAGCTGGAACTCACTTCAACTGCCTCTGCCATCGCCTTTTGGGTTCTGGTCCCCTTCTACACCAAAAATTGCACGCCGTTTCATGAGAAAATAGGCTGATGAGCCTTCAAAGCTCCTTGCTCCAACCTCTGTTGTGAGGACTTTGGTTTCATGCCACTCTACATTATGACCTGTGGAGTTTTCCCATTCTGAGAGGTCTGCTGAGCACTCCCAGTCCTCCACTCAATCTAGTAAACCGGTTTTCATGCTTTTGGTATCATTGCTGCAGTTCCAGACCATGATTTGTGGCTCCCTGCCATATAGAACGTCGATACAGGGGACTCTGGTGGCACACGGTTTTCTCTGGCAGTGCTTTCTGTGTGATTTCTTTTAGCACTGTTTGTACGCTTTAACATAGACACAGACATGCACATTTACATGGGTTCCACAAGCAAGGAAGAATAGTGAATACTGGCATCCTGTGATAAGAGACAATGCGTCACACACTTACTTAACTACCTTCATGCTTTTTCCTTAGGCCAAGTTTATCACTTACGTTTATGGCTTGTTGCAATCAGCACATCTACAAAGCCAGTTTCCTGCATCTGTTTATGCAAAAATTACCCCTCAGCATACTATGATGGCTTAATTCTTCTTTAAAAGCAAGGGTGAATTTTTGCCTACATCATTTGGCACACAAAAACACAGACACTTTACTTAAGGAAGTCATAAATTTACGTTAAAGTGTCTTTGAATTATGAATATTGGCAGGAATGTCTGGGCAATTTGTCACCCTTACTCACTTCACGTTTGTAATCAAACGATAGTCTACCCATATTATTGACTTGTATTTATTGGAAGAACACCATTTACCTTCACTAGTACATTCAATCAACATTTTCCATCAACTCCATGCTGATGGCATGACTTGCACAAGTGCATATGTGGATCTCACTCTCACTGGTCATTACTTGGCCACACCTTTATCATTATTGCCTTATCTTTCATATCAAATTTGTTAAGTCAACAGAGATTCAAGAGCATTTGTATCTTGTTCATTACTTGGCCAACCTTCATCATCATTATTGCCTTATCTTTCATATCAAATTGTTTAGTCAACAGAGAGATTCAAGAGCATTTGCATCTTGTACATTACTTGGCCACACCTTTATCATTATTGCCTCATTTTTCATATCAAATTGTTTAGTCAACTGAGATTCAAGAGCATTTGCATCTTGTACATTTCTTGGCCACACCTTTATCATTGCCTTATCATCTTTCATTATCAAATTGTTTAGTCAACAGAGATTCAAGAGCATTTGCATCTTGTACAGACATAAGTTCTAAATATCTTGCCAGTACATTGAATGATTGCACAGACATCATCTCCTGTCCACTTCTTACCCTGTACTCATGATACTCTTTTTGGTGATGGACGTTTCTTTGGATTCAAAGGATAACCAGAATGGTACTTTATCAAATTTTGCGTGACTGATGGAAGGGTTGATCAAATTTTGCGTGATTGTAGGGTTGTCTTACATGCTCTTAAATTTTTCAGTTTCTTCATGAAACTATTCATGAAAGAATTGTGACAGAATGCAACATATTTATTATTCTTCTTCGGTGCTGAGGAAGGCTCCAAAGTGCGAAGGATTTGCCTCATGCACTGATGCCGAGATCTCATAAATATGGAGTTGCCCATGTGTCCATGTATTTCTTATTTTTTTCATATGTGTGTACGAATCTCAAAACCCTAACAGTTACTATGTAATGTATATAGATGTACTGGTCCGCAGTAAAACATTTTTCCCATTTTCTGTACTGGTCTGTACCTTACCTCAGACAATTTATTGCTCAGAATCATCATATCCTGATTTTTTTTTTTTTTTACTTAGGGTCCTCATGCTGACTAAAACACACATTTGTTATTCTCTTTTCCTTCATCCCCTTGGCAGACTCCTCTTCTACCACAATTCTTTTTTCTTACTTTTCATTTTATTCCACTTGGTAATCAAATTCAGCCATATTGTGATACCTACGAGTGCTTTTGTTCTGATGAGTGTCAGTCTTTGCGAGTATATACATTCAAAACAGAACTTTGAATAAGAATATTGTTGTCTAATTTCATTTGTACTATGCATTAACATTGTAAAACATCTTGAAATAAGGTATGATTTAAACTCATACAATAAAACAAGCAAGAGTTGAAAGAATGACTAGTGGGAAGGATGCAAAATCTCCTTTAATATTCATGGACTTCCAAAAGGATGTAACAAGTCATGTTCCTTTTCAAGGCAATGAACCGTTCATACTGCGATTCTATGAAGATTCCATGAAACTACCAATGTCAAACATCACTCTGCTCTTGATTTCTCTCTCGCAAGTATTAGATCACTCATGTCACACTGACACATTTTGTTCACTCACAGAGATGCTGGTACTGTGGTAGGCAAGACAGCAAGGGAAGAACATTGAAAACAGATGCGGAAATATATGAGGTTGAATTAGGACACAAAGGCAGAGATCAGGGACAAAGGGAACATGCACAGTAATAAAACATCTCACATACATGAGCAAAAATGGGAAAAAAAATCTCAATTGCTGTAAATAATTTCAAATATACTTTATTTGACCCAACAAAACGAGCAATTAAAATATGTGGTAAATGCACACAGTTAGTGAACAAATGCACATTCCAATACCATTCATGCCAAGAACTTTATGCTAAGAAATGTAACTACTGAATATAGAAAAGCACTGTATACTAACAGCAAATAAAATTAAAAATAACAAAATAAAACAAAGTGCCCCAAATGAATGAAAGTCAAATACATGTACTTTCTCAGCATCTAACTTTGCAACAAATCTATACACATAATACAGAACCATGGCTTTTAAGATCCATGTTATCACAGTATTTTCCGACTTCAGTGATAATATTTAAGTTCCAAGGTATAATTAAACTTTAATAATGATAATAAGTTCTCACACACAAATTAATAATAAAGGGCTGTGAAATGCACTAGGAAATGCTTTGAAAAGTACAAACACAAATACTTAATTTGCAAATGGTAAATACATTTTTTTTCCTGGTGATAAGTGGCCTACTCATTTGACATTTGAAATTTTTTTTTACTAACTTCTATTAATGTCTCTACAATCGGCAAAATGCCTTGGTGGTGGTGTTGGCAGTGATTTTCCTTTTTGTTTCATTGCTTGGGCATGTGCATTTTCCATGGGAGAAATTAACAGAATTTAAGACCTCACAGTGTATGATGCTGAAAACCACTGGTATTTGGATGCAACAGTGACACTTGTCTTCAAATTTGAATTTGTTTCACTAAAAAACCGTATCAGTTGGACAGCAGGTAGAATGCTAGTAAAATACTGCCCCTAGTAGTAGATTTGGGTGCAATAGTGTTAGACCTCACATACAAACCAATGTATTTAATTTTTTGTTTTCGTTCCGAACATAAACTGGGATCCTTTCACAACAGGCAAACACCTGGGAGAGCATCTTTCCTGTTAGGGTTTAAAAACTTTAAAATGAACACACACTCAAAGAAAGCTTTTAATGAAAAAAAAAAAAAACGATATGCTGTATAAAATGCAAAAATATGACAATCAAGTGTAAACCATTGTACAAGTATACACTGACGGAACCTTCTTGACCACTCTTTCTTTCTCGATCATTCTTTTTTCTCTATGTCATTATCGTACACAACTCATTCTCATATTCACACAGGCACAATCTTGGTACACTGCAACTAGTACACCGACAAATGATCAAGATTATAATCAATTCCCTTCTTGGTCTAAAATACTCTTCACATCTTTGGCAGAAATACTGCAACGAACCAACGGTTTGATACTGAACTCGCCCTGACTCTGAAATGATCAAATGATGACCCCTGCAATGTTAGAAGAGTCCAAGTGGAGGACATCATCAACATGTCTGACAGAGCCACCTCATCATCAAATGAAACAGACATCCAGATGATCATATTCTAATTTTTTTTTAATTAAAAAAAAAAAAACCAACCCCACCAAAACCAAAGTAGTCAGACCAATAAGTACATAATTCTGTATAACAAACCAAAGAGCCGGTATGGTATCAAAACATCTGTGGCTTTTTGGTCCGCTTGTCATAGGAAAAGGAGGAGACACAATATTGTGGTTGTATATTTTGATTATGGCTGCCTAACGCCTGAAGTGCTGGTTCATAAATTACCACACAAATGATACTACAAATCACTGAAAACAGACTTGGCATTGGAATTGTCATTTAACACCAGGATGATATGTCCAGTGGAAGGAACAACTTCACTCCAGACAAGAGATCATCTCAACACCGTAAACCCACATGAGTGTTGCTTAACTTGCAAACATCATGTGCCAATTATCAGACACAGTCCCATTTCAGGGCGAAGCCAGTCCAGGACAGTGCCAATACCTGACCAGCAGTCACAGAGCACAAGGTCATGCTCTGTTTCTTTACTTGAGCACTGAAGCCCACATCAGTCTTACTCCCTACCAGGCTGCCAGGATGCAGTGGCACACACCACATGATGTCCCTTTCTTTTTCAACAGGACAAGCACTTGGTCAGAGGTAGCTGTGGAGCAGATTACCTTGTTCTGTACCAATTCTGCATAGAAATTCAGTGTTCCTGTGGTGATTCTTTGCACATCTTCACATTTCCTGCAGACTTTTTCCATATCAGAATTATCAGAGGTTTTTCAGAAGAGCACAAAACCATAAGATTGCAGTCGCAGAAATTGTTTTCATTTCTTTACCATCCCATGATTTAGTGTACTCTCTGGGCTCCTCCTGAACTTGTCTCTCAATGACATTCCAATATATCGAAAAGAAGTCCTTCAATGTTGATCACTGGGAGACTGCAGACTCCACAACAGTTATGCTACTGCCTGCAGGAAAGCCTCGTGCCTGGAGTGTATCCAAGAAACTGAAGACTTCCATGAAGGAACTGTAGCTCGTCCTCCATACCAGAAAAAAAAATGCAGTAGAAATGTGGTGTTACCTCCATGTGGGGTGTCGTGGAGAAGAAATATCACCTGGTAAGACAGAAATAGAGACAGTTATTAAAGGCATTCTACTGAACATACTTTACAGTGTCATATAATGAGTCCTAACCAGAAAGGCACATGGTTAAAGCAAATCTCCCCCTAGTTTGAACAAATCCTGGATCTACCCACTGATACATATCTGCACTAATAAACAATGGGTTCATTCTGGAATTCTCTTCTATCAAGTTTCATGTAAATTGTTTCTGAAGGTTTTTTTTTTCTGCTGTAGCTTGATGAACAAGGCCTAGACCACCCTTTGATCAAGAACCCTACGACAGACCCACAAACAAATTTAATGGGTTTGTTTTTTTAGGCCACATATAATCTTTTCACCAAGTTTCATTAAATATCATTGAGAAGTTCAAGTGTAATCTTGCTGACAGACAGACAAATCAGCAAATGCTGGTGAAAACATGACCTTGGCATGGGCAATAATAAAGTTAAGGCTCGAAGCAGATATCTCTGTCACTGTCAAAATATACATTTTGCACTCCAGCAGACAAACTAGCCCACTTTAGTCAGCATCAACAAGTGCATCCCGCTTCAAGGTGATAGCTTCCATGAACATGGTCCCAGAGACACATGACTGCGACTTCTTAAATATGAAAGCAAAAAGTACCTAATTTGGAACACTTAGACTAGATATGTGACTTTTCCATACTACTATTGGCAAGTTTCAAACTATTGGAATCAATGCAAAAGGTGTCTGCCTCTAACATTAAAACACCAAGTCATATCAACAAGAATCCTAATGTCTGAAAGTCGGCAAAAGCATACTATTACACAAAACTTGGTAACTTTGCAAAAGCGATTGTATTGTAGTTATCATTTGTTTACTTTTCAGTTGAACAATTTTTTCATATACAAGTAACCCTTTGCCTGAAACCACCAGACACGACAGAATGCTCAGGCTCTGAACTACAAAGGGCTGGGCGGAAACTTTCTTTTCACTGTACACGGAAGTGCAGGGGCAGTAACAACACAAATTTTGCTTCATTTTTAGGATCTAGATTTAGATTTTGTGTGGACTAGCACTGTGTACAAGACTGGAATACCTCTGCTAGCATTTGCACTAGTGAGTCAAAGTAAAGTATTTGTGACTGAACAAATCTTTAACCACAGCACTGCCTATTCTGATATTCATTCACTAAAGTATGTCTTAAAGAAGTAAAACATAAAAGTGAGACACAGGATGGGAAAAAGTAGGTGGATGGAGTAAGTGATAAAATAATACGCCAAGATTTTTTTCCCCTGGAATATTGCTGTCCTGTCGCAGAAGCGCATATTAGCAAGTATCAAGTTCTGAGCACAACTTTCAATATGTTCAGAAAATTCTGAAATCCTATGATCCTAAATACAAAAATAACTAGTAAAGCGTACTATACAATGGCTCCGATTCCCAAACACTCAAACCCTCCCTCCTTTTTTTTCTTCTCTTTTTCACTGTTCTCTTTTTTTTTTAATCATCCACCTCTCAACTTTCTACCATATTTACTGTTTGTTTTCTGGCTCCAACACTTATTACTATGTTTGATTTGTGTCTTTTTCAGCTGAAGCTGCCTACAATATTTCAAACAGTCACTATGGGCCAGCCCTGTATTAATTTGGCAGATACTGACACTAAAATACAGACATAAAACAAAGCCCACAGACAACTGTTCCAGGGCTGAAAAAACCCTGTATGTGCTTCAAACATCACATTTATTTTCAAACTGAAAATCAAGACCTGTAGTGTATACCATACAGTACTTTTTACCCTAACCATTGTGACCAGTAAAACAGAAAAGGTAAAAAAAAAAAAAAAACACACCCCATCAAACATACCATTTTTGGATGCTGATAATCTTGTTTGCAAGTTCTCCAAGCGCTGGATATAGTCGTCATGGGCAGCGGCCTGGGCTGCAGCAGCCCTTCCGCTGTTCTCTGACCCACTGCTGGATTGCTGACTCCTGTCCAGATCCCCAATCAGTTGCCTGGGCCATCAATACATGCACACAATGGTGTCACTTTCTTTTTTTGTTGACATTGGGTTGGCTTGATGTTCCAAAAGAAAATCTTAAAATGAGGCTAAACTGAGTCAAGAGTCTGTATGCCTATCCTTTCCTCTTCAGACATAATCAGTGACAAATAAACAAGTTGATAACTCTTGCACCAAAGTGAATATACCCTTTGCCCTCTATGGGAGCAAAATTGCTGAAGTCCTTTATATCAGTTTATTATATTATTTCACTGTATAAGCAGAGTATAATGGCTATCCCCCACCCCAAACCCCTTCTGCAGTGCCTCCCCCCCCCCCCCCCCCCCCCCCCCAAAAAAAAAAAACGGACCCCCCCCCCAAAAAAAAAAAACCACCAAACAAAACCCAACACACCACCACCAATCTGGAATGGAATGTGGAATGGAAAGGAATACACAAGTCTCCACTGTAAATTCAAATTCAATTTTACAAACCCCTTCTTTTCTGAATCGCCAACACTTCCCAAAAATATGTCAGAAACACTTTTTCTCAATAACAAAAATACTTATACACCACGAAAGCAATGCCTTGCTCCAAGTAAAAAGGAAAAAAAAAAAAACTCTAAGCAATGCCTTGCCTCCTGGTAAAATTTTTTTTTCCAAAATCAAAAAGTAGAAGGTTGAATATTACCTGAGTTCGCACAGCTGCTACTGTTCCTGTGCATGTGTATGTATGTGTGTGTGTGTGTGTGTGTGTGTGTGTGTGTGTGTGTGTGTGTGTGTGTGTGTGTGTGTGTGTGTGTGTATGTGTGTGCATGCGCATGTGTGTGTGCTCATTCATTTTGTAAAAAGGAATTGGATAAGCAAACGAATCTGAACTAATTAACAAAAAAAAAGGCACTCATCATTGTCTAAACCTAGTACTTCCCTGTCGCACACGTAATGTTCTCATCCCCAGCTGAATGCATTTGTACCATAGTGTTCAAATGCGTCAGCTGTTTGGATGATCCCTGTAGTCTTTAGCCAGGGTATGACAACTACAACAACAACAACAGTATATTTCCCTAATTGAAATAATAAAGGATAACTATGATTGATTCATGATGAATGGTATCTCAAACTGAAATTTAAATCACACATCTCAAAGATGGAAAGACTTGTCAACAGACTGGGCAGAAATGCACAGATCAATTTATGCAACTTCTCTTACATGTGCGCAAGTTTTTCAACATAGCTTTGTTTCCTTCAGACCACCTTCCTACCAGTTGGACTTCTCCATTCATGTTCTCTATTACAAAGAAGAAAAGAAAAAAAAGATAACTACCTCCTTGCACTGGAGGAGGCTGGAGAAGCTGAAGCTCGATGTGACTGGCTGAATTCCTTTGTGGGAGGTGTAAAAAAGTGACGGCCTGCGTCACCAGCAGGGAGGGACGATGCAGCTTGTTGCTGCACCTCTGCACTGTCACCATTACACAGATGTCCAAGATTGGCACGCCGCACTGTGTGCACATAGGAGGACGTGGCAGTGTTGCCGTGCTGCCGTTCTGTGTTGGCAGGGGAGAAGCTGGACGATGTTGCAACATACCCTGCACACATCACCATTGGGGTCCATCACAAACTTCATTTCTTTTTTTACCAATAGGTTTTGGAAATGTTATAAGAAAAGCTTTCAAAGTATATCAGTCTACCTGATTTTCAACAAAGAATCTTAGACTAACACCATACGAAATCATCATATACTATCGGCCAAGGTATGCTGATGAATATCCTCACACTTGACTAGAAGATGAAATAATTGTCACCCAAGATGCTGAATAGGCCATCGACAATGTATTTGTATCTCCCCTTTTGTGTCAATGATCAACATGGTGTAGAATGCACCTAAAACAAATTATTCATTTTAATGACTAACACGATGTGGAACAAATCCTAAACAAACAACATAACTTCAATCATTAACATGGAAAAGAATGCACCCAAAACAAAATATCTAATTACAGTGACCAGCATGGTGTAGAATGCACCATAAGCAAAATAACTCATTCTAATGATAAAAGGCATAAAAGAAACCTTACACTATTTTAATTTCAATTATCAACAAGGTGATGAATGCACCCTAACCAAACTGATTTCAACTATCAGCATGGTGTAGAATGCACCCTAAACAAACTGTTTTAATTTCAATGATCAACTTGATGTAGAATGCATCCTGAACAAACCATTCTAATTTCATTTATCAACATGGTCCAAAAACAAACACTATACAAAATGTCTAATTTCTATAATCAACATGGTGTAAAATGCACCCCTAAACAAAAATGGGGAGTTTGTATTATACTCCCTGTTTGGGCTAAGTATACTTACCATGTCAGACCATAGCATTAAACGGCTGTCAGTCAGCTCTGCAGGCTGAAGTTTTGTGGCAAATGCAGTCATAAGATAGTCACGTGACGCCCACCCTACTCCCGCCTACGGAAGATGCCGAAGATTGTGTACTGTCCCGTCATTCAACGAGGCCTGCGCGCAAGGCAACCCCAGGGAACCTTGGCGCTAGCGGGGAAGGTAGGGCGGGCATTAGAGTCTGACATGGTAAGTATACTTAGCCAAACAGGGAGTATAATACAAACTCCCCATTTTGGCGTCGTATACTATACCATGTCAGACCATAGCAGAATTTAAAGGAATAGAGAGGGCTGCTGAGCGCCCTAATGGTTCCTGGGTTAACTGTTATGGCTGCATTGGCCGCCACAAATGAAACCCCTTTAGAACCATCAGCCCTGGTCATGCGGATGTCCCTTAGATAAAAGTTTGAAAGGGTTCTCCGAACGCCAGTAGGCTGCCTCCAGGAGATGGCGCACGGGGGACAGAGTGCTGGAACGCTGTGGACGTGGCCAGCGCTCTGACCTCGTGGGCTCGAGGGGAAAGGGCTGGGAGGTCTTTGTGGGCCTGGGCATAGGCAGATTTGATAGTATTGGATAGCCACCTAGAAATCGAGCCCGCCGAGATGTCTTTCTTGCTGATGGGGTAGATGGAAAATAAGGAGGCTTCTCTGAGAGGAACGCCTGGGGCGGGAACGCTCCCAGTAGTATCTGAGGCACCTAGAGGGACACAGGTCCATGTCCCCGCCGCCTTCGCTGCCTAAGATATCCGCTAGGGAGCGGATAACCAGGGAAGGAGAGGACGTGCCTGGTTCCTGGTTCTTCGCTAAGAACCGGCAGGAACTTAAGCGAGACCGAGCCGTCTCTGTGAAAGGCAATGTCCCGAGGGTCACCACTGAGGGCATGAATCCCACTTCTTCTCCTGGCTGAGGCCAGGGAGAGAAGGAAGGTGGTCTTGAAGGAGAGAATGTCAAAGGGAATAGCGCGAGGGGCTTGAAAGGGGGTTTTCTGAGGGAGTCAAGAACCAGAAAGAGGTCCCACATGGGAGCGCGCCTAGGGGACTGAGCTTCCCGTAGGGCCACCCCCCGAGATAGTTGTCTGAGAAGTCATTGTCGAATGATGGGCCGCCCAACTGACGGATGGTGGTGCATACGGCCGATCTGTAGCCCCAAATGAACTAGCAGAGGGCTTCCGAGAGGACGAAAGATGGGATAGGAAATTGCCTATCTGGATGTTGGAGGGGAGGAGGTAGGGGACCGAGTTAGCCGTGCACCATGTGACCCATCTCTCCCATCGGTAATTGTAGAGGGACTCGGTGCTGGTCCTACGCGAGGCCAAGGCCAAGTCCCATAATCACTGCGATGCGATGCCCCCTTCTGTCAGGGTATCTAGGACAGACCGGGGTCTGTCCGCGGGGGAGGCGGGGACCGGTGGTCGCAAATTTGGTTGGCATATCAGCCAAGCGTGTAGGCGAAGCATCTGGGGGGTGGAGTGAGGGAGGCCCGAGCGAGGTTGTCTGAGCAAGTCCCACCGAGGGGCTAGCTGGAGAGGGGGAACGTGAGTTAGGGACCTGAGGTCTGGGAACCACAACTGGGCCGGCCACCACGGGGTTATAAGGATGAGTTTGGGTCTCTCCAGCCTGGCCTTCCTGATCACTTTGTGAAGCATTGGGAAGGGGGAAAGGTGTACGCGATGAGTCCCGTCCAGGGGAGGGAGAGCGCATCGACTGCGTACGCTCGGAGATCCAGGACGGGAGAGACATACATGGGAAGGCGATGGTTGAAGCGGGTCGCCAAGAGGTCGACCATGGGCTTGAACCAGTGCTCCCATACTGTGGTTAGCGTCAGCTTGTTCAGGGTCCACTCTGTGTGCAGAAGGATCCCTGAGCGGCTGAGAGAGTCTGCCAGGATGTTGTGTGTCCCTGCTGTATGTCTCGCACGGGGGGTGGTTCCCCGTGCGTGGCACCAGCGAAGGAGGGCCTCTGTCCGTAGGAGAGGCCGATGGAGTGAGCCCCCCCCCCCCCCCCCCCTTTGTTGATGTAATGGGCTACCAACGTGTTGTCCTTGAGGAGGAGAACCAGTTGGGTGAGATTAGGTGTTGGAAGTGGAGGAAGGCCAGCCTGACCGCTTCCAATTCTAATATCTGATGTGGAGGCGTGCCATCTGTGCGTCCCACACCCCCGAGGCATGACTGTCCCCCAAATGGGCCCCCCAGCCCCCGAGTTGGAGGCGTCCGTGTACAGTTTGAGGGACTGAGTTGGGAGAGAGATTGGAACGCCGGTGGTCAAAGTGGACGGATTGTCTTAAAAACAACATCGTCGACAAGATTCGAACCTGTGCTGGGAGACCCCAATAGATTTCTAGTCTATCGCCTAACCACTCTCGGCCACGAAGACCCGTAGCCATTCGTCCGTGGCGCCAGAGAACCAGTGGCCGTGGGGAATGGTCAGGGCCCAGCGGTCCGAGGTCTGGGACCGCCGACGACGGAACTCCCTCTGCAGCTGGGGTTTGGGGACCCGACCTAGCGGATGAGGGCTGAAAGGGACTTCATCATCCCTAAGAGGCGAAAGAAGAGGTCCCACTATCCCAGCGGACCTCTCTGGGGACGGGGCGACCTTCATGGCAATCGTGTCGAAACTCATGCCCAGGAAATAGAACCTCTGACTGGGGATGATGAGTTCGCATTTGAGGGGTTGGTTACAAAACCCAGGGTGGAACAGAGCCTGAGGAGGCGCGTGGTGTGGGCTCAGCACTGAGCCCGGGAGGAGGCCAGGACAAGCCAGTCGTCGAGGTACACCAGGAGGCGCATGTCCTCCTGTCTGGCTAGGGCGGCCATCTCCTTGACAACATTCGTGAAGAGGAAGGGTGCCAGGGAGAGACCAAAGGGGAGCTTTGAACCGGAACACCCGACCCTGCCAGACGAACCAGAGGTAACGTCTGTGAGCCGGGTAAAGGAGGATCTGGAAGTACGCATCCATCCTTCAGATCTATGGAGGTGGCCCAATCTAGGTGGTGGATGGAGTCCCCTGATCTGGGAGGGCGGGAGAGAGGTCGAGGATGGGCCTCCATCTCCCCGATTAATGCTTTAAAGGAGATGGTGCCCGAAGTAGGGGGGCCCGGTTGGGCATCAGGCGACAATCAGACTGGGAGAGAGGCCCACTCCCTGGTCACCGATTTGTCTGCAAAGAGGGAGGTCACTGGGTGCTTCCTGCGGGTCCCGAGGAGGGAGCCGAAGGGGGTCGCATTGGGCGCTGGGGGAAGGTCTTGACCCGGCGGGGGGGACGGCGTCTGCACCCCTGGCGCGGATTGCCGGACTCTCCCACAGCGAAGTGAGGGACTGAGGAGCGACGAGCCTGAGTTTGCGTTGGGCTGGGGGCGGCCCGACGATGTCAGGGAGGCCAAGATATCGGCAGAGGGAGGGGCTTCCCTCGACTCCAAGTCCGGTCGAAACCGGTCAATGGTGCGGATATCGTAAAGGGATGAGAAGAGGTCCTCATCGTCGTCGTCCTCCGGTGTGGGGAGTCTAATTTCCTGGGAAGGTAGGTCCTCCTCAGGGGGGCATCTGCGCGGGTGCGTGAGGGTCCCGCCCTCGTTGGGTGGTGGCGGGGGGGGGGGGGGGGGGGGGGGGGGGGGGGGGGGGGGGGGGCCCCCTCGTGGCTCTGTGCTCGGCAGACGGGCTAGGGTGGGAGAGCCCGGACTGCCGATCGGACAGCGCCCGAGGTGGGGGACCAAGGTCGACCCAGGTCTGTGAGATTGGGTGCCACAAGCGACCATATAGCTGTTCCGGTTGGGAGTGGGTGTAAAGTCACTGGTCTCTCTCGGGGGCATAGAGCCACTGGTCCCCGGGGAGATAAGCGGGCTGTGGCGGCCCAGGGTACTGTGCAGGGACTCCCCGGGGACCAGGGTAACCTTGAGCAGCAGAGGGGGGGTAGTGTTCGACCATGGTATGTCGTCCCCCCCCCCCCCCCGTGCGCTGGGACCCAGGGGAATAGGGCCGGTTACCCCGTGGTCCCGCTGGTAAATCCTCCCCCCGGAGGAACGGGACCGAGGACGTTGCCCAAAAGGGGGGCCGAGTAGGTCGGACCCCCAGCGTCCTGAACCCCTAGGGGAACCTGCGACGGGCGAGCGGGGTAGATCAGCCGTCCTTGTGTATGTTCACAACCGGTGGAGGCACTCGGTGTTCCCATACGCCCAGTTTATGGTCATGTGCATGGTCTTGCCATGACGTGGCCATAAAACTGCATCCGGAGATAACGGGACGCGCTCCTCGTGCAGGGGTGTTGGCTGCACCTGTGCACGGTGGGGAAGAGCGTCGTGAGACGACGGCGAGTCCAGATGGGGGGGGGAGAGACGTGGGCCCGCGCGTCTCATAAATGCGAGTGACGGGTGGAGGTTCCCAGTCCAAAACCGTCACCCGTGCCTGTCCGCGCCTCGGCAAAGGTCCCCGGGGGCCGAGGGTCGCGTGACTGGGCATAGTAAACGGATGTCTGACTATGCGCCGGAAAGCTAGAAGGCAGGGTGGCTGGAGGAGAAGCGGAATCCCGCTTGGATGCTTAGACTTGAGTGGATCCCTTAAGGGGGGCCTTGCCCTTTGATTTTTCTGGGCAGGGTGAACGATAAGCATTTGGAAATAGCAGCCAATTGCCTAGTAGCTTTCGAACGCAACGGTCGTGCGTCCGGCGGTCGGGTAGAGGAGGGAAAGTCCCGCGTCCCCTTCGCGGGAAGGTCGTCTCCAACTACCGCGGCCGTCCGTTCTCTCGCGGGAAGAACGGTCTGCTCGGAGTTGGAACCAACTCGTTGGTCCTCCGGGAAAAGCGAGCGAACTCTGAACGTCAGAGCTGCTCGGCCCAACCGAGTCCTTCACCACCATTTTGGGCAATGGCGCCGAGCAAAACCGGAGCACACGATCGTTAACACGACGGTCGATCGAGGAGGTATACAGGTCGATCGACCGTGCGCACACAATAGCAATATAACACAATGGAAATATAAAGTAAACAAGCTCGCACAGTGTCAGAAAAAACGCAGTAGCGATGAACGAAACCGTGCGTGAGCAATGGCAGTGGCGTGAACCAAAAGTGCTGAGTAACGCCACGTGTAACAGCAATGCCGAAGGGCGATGCGATCGCCACGCACACGAAGCCGATCGAAAAATGCGGCAATGAATGGGAGGGGGTGTAAACAAGTGTAGGAAGCAAATTCCGAACGACAAACCACGTGTAATAGCGTGGGCTAGAAAGCTGGTGCGACAAGGAATGAAGACCGGCGCAAAACAAGATGGCGACGAAACCGACCCGCGATCGTCGCAGATGAGATAGTGGAATCGTGGTACAAGTAACGGCGAGATAGAAATCGAATTTAGGGGCGAAAAGGCCGTAAAGGCGAGTGAGAATGCAAGGCCGATGGACAAAGGGAGGCAGAGAAAACGCGATGGACGTGGTGATGGAAAATGTTGATCAACCTCGAACCGGTTACGCAAATAGACAAGAACCGGGAGCACCACGATCGCGAGAAAATTTCCGTAAATAAGGTTAGAATGCTAGCCCATCCGATAACCTCACACGTCACGATATAAGCAGAAGCCACAGATAAATGAGTACAGAGTGCAAACACAGCAATCTTTACACAAAGGCAAAGTATAGGTGAGACAGAGCACAAGACTTATCTTGCTTGGGCGACAGGCCGAAGTAGAATGACGGGACAGTACACAATCTTCGGCATCTTCCGTAGGCGGGAGTAGGGTGGGCGTCACGTGACTATCTTATGACTGCATTTGCCACAAAAACTCGGCCTGACAGAGCTGACTGACAGCCGTTTAATGCTATGGTCTGACATGGTATAGTATAACGCCAAATATTCATTTCAATGATCAACATGATAGAGAATGCACCCCTTACAAAATATTTGTATAGAATGCACCCAAAATTTAACTTTATATGAAGCTAAATCCAGACTGACAACCCTAAGAAAGTAAGCAGTTTTCTCCAAATCAGAAAAAAAAAATTCTGACTTTCTTCACTGCACTATAAACAAATACATGCATAATAATAACATAAAACTATGATGCATGTTTTCTTGTACTTTTTCTTCTTTGATCTGATGTCAGCTGATAAGAACATGTTGCTGACTTACCATACTGCTGATTGACTCGACCACTGACCACTGGGGATCCAACACGCATGGCTCTCTTCCACTTTCGAACCAGGTACTTCATCCTGTTCACAGGAATAAAACACCTCATGATGTATACAATCTATGATTAGTTCCAATCACATAAGAAGGTCAAAATGCAGACAAACTGAACACACACACACACATCAAGTCGAGATGTTTATATCCAAACCACACACACACTCACACGTAGATCAATGCTAATATGCTTTACCTGAAAATGGCCACCACCATACGGGCTGCACTGCGGAAAATGGTGTATAATCTACGATGGCGTCGTCGAAGAGCCAGGTCCAAAGTGGAAGACGGCTGTCCACCCATTGTGGCAATAACAGCCAGTGTTTCCTGTTCTGAATCCTGATAGCCCCCTAACAGAAGTAACAGGTACTTCTTCTGGTACACCAAAGACTTTCTAAAACTCTCTGCTCGAAGGTATTTACCATACAGACGCTGCATCTGCACACAAATTGTTAGGGAAAAAAATATCAAGTGTGTTAAATAGATATGAAGCTAGATCATATATTACTCCTCAAGACTTATTCTCTCTTTTATGATTTTTTTTTCAAATGCTATTTCTTAACCCTTTCAATCTTCCTTAATTTACAGCCTGGGCAGCTTCTCTAACATTGCCAATCTTAATTTACAGCCTGGGCAGCCTCTCTAACATTGCCAATCTTAATTTACAGCCTGGGCAGCCTCTCTAACATTCCAATTTGATAAGTCTAATATCCCCAACAGACTACTTTACTGACAGGCTAACTGTTTCATACAAAATGTTCACGTATCAACATGTTAAAATTTTATGTGATATGATGCACTTTAAACATGATTTCATTCTTTGCAAAACTCTTGTTTTTGGATATAAACACAGGAACAGACTTATCCTTTGAACTACCCATTGATTTAGCATGCATGAATATAAGCATAAAAACACGCTGACTGTTTAGAATTACCCACTGATTCAGCATGCCTATGAGGAAGGAAATTCTATGCAAAGTTGCCACCCTTTTCCTATCAATTTGATGCACATTCATGTGGTGATAGACTGGTTTGAATTAACAGATCACCTCCCTTTACTCAGCAGACATGCTCATAACGTTAATTTACTACCAGCTATAATTGTCTAAAACAATACCTTGTCTCGATCAGCTTCCACCATGAAACCCTCTGAATTAAAGCGACCTCGAAAAGACCTCAGCTCCTTTTTAAGGCGATCAATTTCATGTTCAGCAGAGTCGAGTGCCATTTGCAGCTTCAGCCGTTCACTGGCCCACACTGTGCGTTCCACAATAAATTCTTCATCAGAAGTTGCCACATCTGACACATACTGAGGCATCGTTTCCTGCAAATTTCAAACATATAACTGTCATAAGGTCACTGTATATGCTAATCCAGTTATTAAATCTAAAATCATATAAAAGGAGACAAGTCTGAGAAGAAAAAAAAAATTTCCAGATTTGCTGCATGCAAACAACAGAAAGAAAATATTGCTTTGTACTCTCCATGTACATCTCACCAGATGTACACTAAACCTCAACGGTATATACATTGTAATCAGAACCCTCCACCACTCCGTCCTCCGTCCATCCCTGTTTTCCAACTTTTGATCAAGAAAATGATATATTTAGTCAAGAGTGGATAGAGCGAGTCTCATACAATTAATGTGCCTTTCAAAAGGCAATTTAATAATTCTATGAAGCCATAACACAAATCGCTTTCCCCAAGTCTGAGAGTAGTCCTGCATTATGCCTACCCGAAGACGGCTGTTGATGTTGATATTCCTGGGGGTGCGAGGAGTGCGACGATTGTCTTCATCTTCCAGTAATGTCAGCTGTCGCTGCAGTTCTTCTTTTTCTGTCCGTAGCTGACTGATGGTGGTTTGCAACTCTTCAACCTGCTGTGCCACTGCTGCCACATTGCTGTCTGCATCTCCCTGCAAACATACATAATGTAACACGCTCACAGGGTTTGTAAATATTCTCTTATTCAAAACTTAGCCTAGACAAAGAAAAAAAATGTAAGATAATGATTTTTTTTCCCCCAAGTATGTAATCTTCCCTTTCCAAGCCTCAATCATGTTCTGTAAAAAGAATCTGACAGAATTCAACATGTTAAAAACAAATCTTTCTTATGCTATCAGTTCTTCCAGCAATATAAACTAGATGAAAAAAAGACCCTAACTCTCAAAAAAACCAACCTGAAGCTTCAACTGTACCTGTTCCCCAGGTGCCATTTTCTTTTGCAAGGCATGCAGCTCTGCCATCAGCTGTTCAACTGCCACCTGCCTCTTGCTGGCTTCTGACTTTCCAGTCTCACTGTCTGACATACTAACGTTGAAGTCACGCTGCTTGAGGGTCAATGTGTGCAGTCGTTTGCCAACATTTTGCAGCTGCTGACAAAATGAGTTCAGCCTGGACTGCAGCTGAACATCATTGGTACCTCTCTGTCAAACACAACAATCACATTTATAGCACTATTCATGTACTCACACACACACACACACACTCTCTCTCTCTCTCTCTCTCTCTCTCTTTGCTGCAAATTCATGTACTGGAAAATGACCTCCCCCCCCAGAGATTTTAAGCTACAATTGTTAATTGCTAATACACACATTGATTAGGAGATGGCCAATGTATTAAATTATTATGGACGTTTTTTACCCACTATAAATGAAAAAGTATTCAACATGACAAAGGGAGAAAACCCACTGGTGTGGTAGGGGCACTTCGAGGACTGGCAGCTGGATACAACTTATGACGTTCCACATCATGCCTGGCCTCCAGCTCTCGTTGCCGTGAGCGATCAAGCTCTAATTCCAAATCCCGCAAGCGGTCCTGGAGTCGATCCAGTTCCAGTTCCAAACTCATGCTGCAGCAAAGGGCAGTTCATTTGTCTCTTCATCATAGGATACATTATGCACAGTCAGGTGAAATTCAATGACCTGACCCTTTGAAAATACAGGTATCATATGGGGGTGGGTGGGTGGGTGGGGGGGGGAAATTGAACGTGTATCAAAATATAAACATTTTCAAAACTATTTCAACTATGCAGCAACAGATCATATACATACTGACGTAATACATATATCTTTAAGCAACTATGTTCATCCTGAATCAGTTCTGTTATACGTTTAGTACTGCACTTAACACATTTAAAATTCCTATGCCATAAACTTACAGTAAATATGATCAAAAATATTTTTGATTCACTTTCTCCTTACTGTAACTTCTGTATCACAGGATGGACAGAGAATTCCCACCACATTCTGAATCTCAACCTATCACATCTAAGTCACACAAGTCCTTCTGCTCTTCAGCTCTTGTTCTTCATCCCGTTCATTCTTCAGCATGTCAAACAGTTTGCATGCTCTCTTTTCCTCCATGGTATATTGGTATAAACAGCTACTGTCTGGTTATGAAGGCAGTAAAGTACATATGTCATTGCATGACTCGCAACGACCGGGGAGCCCTCACCACTTTGACCTGTAGCTCATCCCGCTCTCTTTGCGCTAGCTGCAGTTTGTTCCATGTCTTGCTCTGTTCTGTTTCTAGCTGACGCTCTGTAGCTCCAGCATGCTGAGTAATGGCTCGCAGCTCAGACTGGGCGCGTTCCAGTTCCAGGCAGGCGCAGGCTGTCACTGCGAGACTTCTCCGTTTCTAAGTGGCGTCGACTTTCACTGGCTTCAGTCTGCAATAAAAAAGGAAACATGCATCACTACACCCAGCAGCCATGTCTGAAGTCTAAAACGTTTTGCTTGTTATCTTTTGCTGCCTCATACTTCTAGCCCTCTAGTGACACTGGCTCTCATAGTACTCATAGTGACTTCCCATTACAGAGCCATAACATTTTCCTTTCATTATAGTCCAAGTACAAGCAGTCAGCTTACAGGTATTAAACATCAGGCATCTGTGGGGTCATGTAGCAGATCAGACCCTGCATTCATACCATACATCTTTCAAGGTGTTCAGCAGTGCTCACTCTGGTAGCAATCCACATGTGGCCTCTGTGGTTGACTGGGCTACAGACAGCCTGGCCTGACTTGCTTACTCCAGTTCTATATATGCACGCTACCTATTTCTGCTTTCACTGAGCAAAATGAATATTTCATGTGAAGAGTGTTTCGTCTTTCCACTTATAAAACCTCATAATAATGTCAAAAATCAGAAATATCTTACTATAAACTCATCTACATAGATAACACAATATGAACAAAGCATGAAGAGCCTGGAATACAATTTTTTATCTGCATTGTGTGTGTAACTCTATCTTATGCATTAAGCTTTGTTTATATTGAAATCACGCTTGATTTTTATTAACTTGATTATCTATTTTTTGGTCAGATAATTTTTCAGCACATAAATTGGTAAATGTTGACAAAAGATAAACACATACTCACAAAAACTGTCTGTCAAACTCAATTCATTTCAGGCTGTTTCTTTATGTAAATATAAGCTGTTTCTTTAAGGAAATGAAGAATTAACCTGATTATTTCTTTTTCTTCTGGCTGTGTAATGTTCCATGCCACTTCAGTAGCACTGGACCCATACCACTCATTCTAGCTCCCCATCCACAGCCAGTCTGGCTTTTCCCACCACAGCTCTGGCACTGGCAATCTACAACGAGCAGTCACTGTCAAGTCGTTACCAGGCAATCCACCAGCGAAGACACACTTTGGTGGTGTTCAGTGGTGCCTGTTCTGAACCAATATACACAGGACATGACCTAGTAAGCTCAGTACTGACAACAATAATTATTTAGTTGCGGAGCTAGTGTGTGCAAACTCTCCCTCCTGAGGGCGCTACCATGTCCATCCAACAACAGCTCCCTCGAATTTGCTGATATTGGCGACCCTGGTACAACCTCACCAAAGATATAGACATGGACAGGATATCAAAACTGAGGTCACCATGAGAGCATAGCACGAAGGGCCTAACAATTTCAAGATTTGTTTTTATGCTGATCAATGAGGATGAGGAAGATGACGCAACTGATTTCCTGTCTGGTCTGAGACTACATGACAAGGTTGTACTCTACACCTACTTTCATACTGTATTCCGCCATCAACCAGTCCCAAGAGATACAAACGACTTCAGAGTTATCTGAAGTAATTTGAACAACAATCTCAGAGATGCATCCATTTAGTTGATGAGACTCAACTATGTGGTCCCAGTCTTCCGAAATGAGCTTATAGCAAACTCAACTCTGGGTAGGAGAAAAATCTCACACAAAAAATGGCACTGATGGGAATCAAACCCATGACTTTCTAGCAGAAAGTCCACAACACTAACCACTTTGCCACAGTGGTTGGTACTTGATCATTTCTTGCAATACGCAAGCTATCTCAATTACACCGCGCCTTAACCTGATCCTATAAACAAAGACAATGCTAGTTAAGCAGGAAGAATAAACCAACACAAACTCTACGACAACTTGTAGCCCAGCTGACCTTGGCCTGGCTGAGGTCTTTCCTCAGCTGCTTGCTGACTGACAGTTCTTGTTGTTGCAGGTGGAGCTGCTGCTGACGCTCGCTGTCCATCAGAGTGACCAGACCCTCTCCTTTCTGTCGCTCCATCTCCAGGTCTTTCTCCAGACTGCTACATTTGTTTTTCAGTTGCTGTAGCTGTCGGAGACACACACACCAGAGTTACTGACCCCACAGCTTCTTGAACATGCCGCACCAATGACACAATCAGCAAGATCAAACCCGTCTGATAAATGCGCTCTCACCAACGTCCCCACTCCCTCCAGCACATGCATAGTGAATGTGTGTGTGTGTGTGTGTGTGTGTGTGTGTGTGCATGTGCCTGTGTGTGTCTGTGTATGCCTGTGTGTGTGTGTGTGTGTGTGTGTGTGTGTGTATGCCTGTGTGTGTGTGCGTGTGTGTGTGTGAAAAGGTTACCTAGGTGTAAACTGTTTCTGTGTGTGCAGACAGAGAGAGAGAGAGAGAGAGTGAGCGCGAGTATTTGTGTTCAAGGATGTGTGTATGTTATGTAAGAGTAAAAGCATGAATACCCATATGCTTTTAAAGTGCATAATGAGAATACCAATAAAAAGAAAACACAAAAGTAAAGCATAAAAGAGGAGGGTAAGAGAGAGAACAGAAATGGGGAGTTTTTATTATACTCCCTGTTTGGCTAGTATACTTACCATGTCAGACCATAGCATTCAACAGCAGTCAGTCAGCTATGCCAGGCCGTAATTTTTGTGGCAAACGCAGTCATAAGACAGTCACGTGACGCCCACCCTACTTCCACCAATGGAAGACGCCAATGTTCACTTCCTGTACCTCATTCAGCGAGGCCTGTGCGCAAGGTAACCCAAAGAACCTTGGCGCTAGAGGGGAAGGCAGGGCGGGCATTAGAGTCTGACATGGTAAGTATACTAGCCAAACAGGGAGTATAATAAAAACTCCCCATTTTGGCGTCATATATACTATACCATGTCAGACCATAGCAGAATTTAAAGGAATCGGAGGAGGGCCGAGCGCCCTAGTGGTTCTTAGCATTAACCGATATGGTTGTATTGGCCGCCACAAAGGAGATCCCTTTAGAACCGTCAGCCCTGGTCATGCGGATATCCCTGAAATAAAAGTTTATAAAGGGGTTTTCCGAACGCCAGTAGGCTGCCTCCAGGAGATAGCGCAAGGGGGACAGAGTGCTGGAACGCTGCGAAAGTGGCCAGCACTCTGACCTCATGGACCCGGGGAGAAGGGACCAGGAGACCCTTGTACGCCTGGGCGTAGGCAGATCTCAACGTATTGGAAAGCCACCTAGAGATAGTGCCAGCCGAGATGTCTTTCTTATTATTGGGTTTGACAGAAATAAGAAGACGTCTCTGGGAGGAGCGCCTGGGGCGTGAGCGTTCCCTGTAGTATCTCAGGCACTGAAAGGGCACAGGTCCATGTCTCCCCACTCTCCCCCTCTTCCTAAGATATCCGCTAGCGAGCGGATGATGAGGGAAGGAGAGGCCGTGCCCGGCTCCTGATTCTGCCGATGGAACTAGCACCGAAACAAACTTGTGGGGGAACAACAACACGAGAGTAAAACGCCAATCGAACAAAGTACCGAGGATTGCGACGATCGCGAAAATTAATAAAATGCTAGAAATGCTAGCCCACCAAGAGCCTCACATGGCAAGTGTACTAAGGGTTAGCGTAAGCCACAACTGAACAAGTCAAGAATGCAAAACACAAGCAATCTGTACACAAAGGCAGAAGTATAGGCGAGACAGAGCACAAGACTTATCTTGCTTGGGCGACAGGCTGAAGGTGAAAGAGGTACAGGAAGCGCGAACATTGGCGTCTTCCGTTGGCGGAAGTAGGGTGGGTGTCACATGACTGCCTTATGACTGCATTTGCCCACAAAAATTTCGGCCTGGCAGAGCTGACTGACTGCCGTTGAATGCTATGGTCTGACATGGTATAGTATATGATGCCAAATGAGAAGACTGCAGAACAAAAACAGACCAGACAAGCATACAAAGGTTGACAGTCAGACTTAATGACGAGAAATCGAGAAAGAAACAAGAGAACAGAAAAGAGACAGAAAGGCATAAATTCCCAAGATCCTGACAATGTACAAGAGTTTATAATGCCTATCAGCGTCTTTACACGTCCTGTATAAGACATAAAGCCTTCTACAGCACATGGGGAGCCTCTCAGGGTAAAAAGACAGGTGCTGACCTGAGCCTGAAGCTGCTGCACTTGGTGAGAATGCTGCAGGACGGTCGCCTCCTTGTCTGCCAGTGTGCGCTGCAGTCCCTCCACTTTCTCCTGCTCCTTGTACACCAGTCTGTCCAAACATCACCACGACCATCAGTAACTGCCTCACTACACTGACAGATCACTGTGTATCATGGCTGTCACTGCATTCTCTATGACACAACCCATATCTAAACAATCACCTCAAAAAATATTTGAACAGTTCTGAGAGGAAGGTAAATCTATGACAAAATGCCAACAAAAAAAAAGGCAAGTCTTCAATGGTAAGGAGTTTAACCAGACATGCCCTTAAGTGGGAGGATTTTCCTTATCACTTATTAAACAGTGTCACTGTACTACGAGGTTAGTGTCGATCATGTGCGTACTTCCAAATTCTCACTAGTTCTTTCACATACAGCATCATTTCGTACTCGACACAGCAAGTTAGTACCCTCAACGCACTTGTCCATGACCAATTAACTATTTCCTACAACGTGGGTAAACAAGTCACCAAGTATTACACGTTATTACATACAGATTACAAACCAACAGGTGCTATTCCGTATTTCAACAAGAACTACATCAAGGGGCATTATAGCAGCATATTCATATTCCAACAGTTTATATTCACTGAATTCACTGAATTCTCAGATTTTCTGTCCAACACTGCACGTGTCTTGTCTTGTAGGAGGCCTGGCTGTCATCAGGATATGAGTAAAAAAGGAGCAAACAGCTTTGTCATGTTGCCTCATCATCATTTACAACATTTTCAAACTCTGCAGCCCTTCAAGGTGAGTGTGATGATGTGACCTCACTTTAATTTCACCTCCGTCTGTGGCAAGATTATGTCAGTAAGTTCATAGGGACAGTCGATGGATGGACACGGTAGTGGTCTCCCTTCAGAAGAGGACTCTTTCTCAGGTTCTAAACTAATACTGTTGTGAGAAATGAGCTTAGTAGGGTAGCTTCCTTGTGTTGGATCATAACTGACACCGTTGCACACCACCACAGTAAGAAAAGAGCGTCTGATTTAGTGCATTACCTCATGGCAACCTGGTATTTATAGCCAAAAAAAAAAAAAAATCCATACAATGCAAAGATTACATCAACAGGTTAAGTGTGTGTGTGTGTGTGTGTGTGTGTGTGTGTGTGTAACATAGTAAGAGAGAGAGAGAGAGAGAGAGAGAGAGAGAGAGAGAGAGAGAGAGAGAGTGTGTGTATGCGTGTGAGTGTGTGTGTGTATGCATACGTGCATGCGTGCACACGCTTACAGCTATCAAATCATGTGATCTTTCCCTCATTACATCATTCCATCTACAGAGCTCATCATCAAGCCACCACATCAACATGTCCTCTGATCAAATGACAGAACAAAATACATGTACACAAGCCACAAACTATTTTGAAACCTGCAGAGACCAATGATGTTACATGTACCTCACAGCTGCGGATACACCAGTCAAAGTTACACCTAATGCCTAATGCTGCAGACACAGTCCAGTGATGTTAGACCGACCTACCCCAGCAGACACAGACCAGTGGGTGTTGCACCGACCTACCCCAGCAGACACAGAGCAGTGGGTGTTGCACCCAATTTTATTATGCAGCAGACACAACCTGTGATGTTACACTGACCTACTCCAGCAGACACAGACCAGTGATGTTACACCTAATTCACACAAGCAGACACAGACCAGTGATGTTACACCTAATTCACACCAGCAGACACAGACCAGTGATGTTACACCGACCTACCCCAGCAGACACAGACCAGTAGATGTTGCACCTAACTTTATCATGCAGCAGACACAGACCTGTGATGTTACACCAACCTACCCAGCAGACACAGACAAGTAGATGTTGCACCCAATTTTATTATGCAGCAGACACAGACCTGTGATGTTACACTGACCTACTCCAGCAGACACACGACCTGTGATGTTACACCGACCTACCCCAGCAGACACAGACCAGTGATGTTAAACCGACCTACCCCCAGCAGACACAGACCAGTGATGTTACACCGACCTACCCCAGCAGACACAGACCAGTAGATATTGCACCTAACTTTATCATGCAGCAGACAGAGACCAGTGATGTTACATCGACCTACCCCAGCAGACACAGACCAGTAGATGTTGCACCTAACTTTACCATGCAGCAGACACACGACCTGTGATGTTACACCGACCTACCCCAGCAGACACAGACCAGTAGATGTTGCACCCAATTTTATTATGCAGCAGACACAGACCTGTGATGTTACACTGACCTACTCCAGCAGACACATGACCTGTGATGTTACACCGACCTACCCCAGCAGACACAGACCAGTAGATGTTGCACCTAACTTTACCATGCAGCAGACACACGACCTGTGATGTTACACCGACCTACCCCAGCAGACACAGACCAGTAGATGTTGCACCTAACTTTATCATGCAGCAGACACAGACCAGTGATGTTACACTGACCTACCCCAGCAGACACAGACCAGTGATGATGTTACACCGACCTACCCCAGCAGACACAGACAGTGGGTGTTGCACCTAACTTTACCATGCAGCAGACACAGACCTGTGATTTTACACCGACCTACCCCAGCAGACACAGACCAGTGATGTTACACCGACCTACCCCAGCAGACACAGACCAGTGATGTTACACCGACCTACCCCAGCAGACACAGACCAGTGATGTTACACCGACCTACCCCAGCAGACACAGACCAGTGATGTTACACCGACCTACCCCAGCAGACACAGACCAGTAGATGTTGCACCAAACTTTATCATGCAGCAGACACAGACCAGTGATGTTACACCGACCTACCCCAGCAGACACAGACCAGTGATGTTACACCGACCTACCCCAGCAGACATAGACCAGTGATGTTACACACCTAATTCACACCAGCAGACACAGACTAGTGATGTTACACCTGACTAACATCAGCAGACACAGACCAGGTAGATGTTGCACCTACCTTTATCATGCAGCAGACACAGACCATGGTGTCACACCCACTTACCCCAGCAGTCACAGACCAATGATGTTCCACCTAACTCACACCAGCAGACACAGACCAGTGACGTTACACCTAACTCACACCAGCAGACACAGACCAGTGATGTCACACCCACTTACCCCAGCAGACAAAGACTAATGATGTTACACCTAACTCACACCAGCAGACACAGACCAGTGATGTTACACCTAATTCACAGACCAGTGATGTTACACACTACTTCTGCATGTCACTCAGCTTGCTGGACTCCAGCTCCAGAGACTTTTTGGTCTGACGTCGTAGTTTCTCCAGCTCCTGTCTGATGATGTTGGTGTGCTGCTGTTCCCTGTCTAGTTCCCCCTGAATCTGTTTACGCTGCCGCCTCTCCTCCTCTGCCACCTCCACTGCCTTGTGCAGTTGCTCCCGCTCAGAGGCCAGCTCTGACTGAAGTTCCTGTCAGGAAACAGTAATCCGAATAAAGTCAGTCAAAAAAGATACTCTTTTTCTGGTGTATAATTTCACACACACAACATACAAATGGACTAGTCCCCATTAGAAGATCCCCATCAATACACCCAGGGAGAGGGATCTGCAAAAAAATAGGAGGAAGCAGACAGTTTTAAGGTATGTTGAGAACCTATCTGAAAAGGAAGGATAGGTGGCTGACTGCCAGATTGGACGAGTGACTTAGTGATGACCAAGTCGTTAACCAAGTAAGTCAAAAAAAAAAAAAAAATTAAAAAAAAAAAAAAAAAAAAAAAAGAAAAGAAGAAAATCAAACAATTAATACACAAGACTTAGCGCAAGACCTAGCCCCACTACAATTTAACTTACTGGACAGGTCTTGTAGTACCAACCACATACATAAGAACACAATGAAAATAGCGAAAGATAGTTCCTTATCAATGACATTTCAACACGGTGCAAAAATACTGAAACGTACACAACTATATTCTTCTTGAATGGTAAGTACTAACCTTGATAAATTTGCTCTCGGCGTTCTCTCGCTCTCTACGCAGAGTCTCTGAACGGCCTACATCAGACTCCAAACTGCTGTGTTCTCGACGCAATGTTTCCAACATGTCTGCGAGGCGGTTATTCTTTTCCCTTCTTCTTCCAAGGCGTCTCTGTTTGGAATAAAAAGTTTTATTTCTGATGATCCATTTTTGTTGTTTTATTCACTTCTATCTTGTCGTTACATTTTAGACACTCATTTTCCACCGTTAGTTTATAACAGTGACTACGCGCAACAAAAGCATGGGAAAAAAAAAATATATATATAATATATGAGAGCATCACTTTAGGCCAAGTGTGAATGTGAGCATATGCGCATCTTGGTCAGTATGTGTGGTGCTTGCAAGTCAGTGCATGCGTAGTGTACATCCATGAGAGTGTGCTGTACACATTTGCCCACATATGCATGTTTGTGTTATGATATACCAAGCTGTATGTCTGTGATGCATTCATATGCATGTTCTTTTATTTATTCATTTATTTTTTCATTGTGTGACTAATAAAAAAAAAATCATCATCATGTACATAGATACACCTAATGGAATCTGTTTTAACCTTTAACCATTTATGTGCCAGAAACCTTTTTTTTCTGAATCAAAGCTGAGTTCATTAGCTTTCTGCCACACAGAATTTCTCAGATCTACTATGTGTTGATGACTCATGTAAGACACAAACACTTTCACTGATGTCACATGGAGAACACTTTAAGCAGACACAATTGGTATCCAACAATTCTATTCAACACCTTAACACTCATGATATCTAGACGCTCAACTTACCACGTACAGAAGAGAACACACACTGTCAAGAACACTCAAATTCATGTTCAAATACCAATATCAATAATAACTGTGACCAACAGGAACACATACAACAGCACAATACATATGAAATATTAAAATCTGGGGGAAAAATCTGCTAACTTTTCAAACATGTTATTATTAATATTCTTTAAGGGAGAAGGTTGGGCAGAGCCGGGGTGGTTAAAGCATTTTCATGGTGGTTATTTGGCAGACAGGGGGACAGAAAGGGTTAAAGGGAAGAAATTGGAATCTGGGAGGGTATCCAAAGGGTAGGCAAACTGCTGAGAGCTGAAGGGGCTGGCAGGGACAATACACAGATATGCAGCACGTGATATTGTCCATGAGAGTGTAAGGTGAACAGACACTGTCACATGTGCAGCTCCAGATGCCGGATTAGTCAGCCACACACCTCATGTAAGTCACTCTAAATCATCAAATGGGAAATGATGTAGTCTGACACAGTTCAAGAGTTTCAGCTCCCCTTCATGTGTCGATTCTGTACCTTCAACTTCCCCCTTGCTTACCCCACCTCTCCTTAACAACAACAAAAATCAGCCTTACCAACCATTAAAAACATGTTATGCACCAAGCATTTACCAAAAATAAAAATGACGAGTAACTAAGCAGAGAGAGCAATTTTCTAAACAGTGAAAGATTGTCATTCCTGATCCACATCCCACAAAACAGTTGTTCCCCTTTTATAATACAAACAGTCCTAGCTTAAAAAAAATACAAATGCAACATTTTTAAAAAAAACATCCATACACCAACATAATACTGTATATTAAAAAAAGCATATTCCCTATAAATCATTAAAAAAAAAGGCTGTATAAGTCATTCCGCATTAACTGTCAAGATGAGTTTGGCTGCAGCTAACACAATCAGCCCTGTTTGTACAGCACAACTAAGAATCAAATATGAAAAAGACTCCACATAAGTTGGCGTTTGTACAGCACAGCTAAGATTCAAATGAAATATGAAAAAGACTCCACATAAGTTGGCGTAACAAATAAATAAAGTTTTTATAAACAGGGTTCAAATGGCCACTTGTTCTCAAAATGAGTCATTTAAAAGCAAATATATGATAACATGTGATAAAATATTAACGTAAGAAAGAGTACTCCAGTACCAAGTTTTGGGACAAGTGTCTCCAGCCATACACCCAAACGGTTTCTTTGATTTTCTTTGCCTACACAGATTTTAACTTATATGACTCTGAGGTACTCAACCGCTGACGCATCTACTCACATGGATTTGAACAAGAATTTTGAACTACTTCGTACTCCTAAGAAACAACTATGATCTCTGCTTTAAAAATGTCTTTTGACAAAAGACCAGCACAAGCTGCTTTCTGAGGAAATTTCCCAGAAGATGACAGACTTATAACAGAGGAATTCGAAGCTTTGAAAAGAGGTTCTGATGTTGAAGGAAAGTATGATGAACCTCATAACAAAGCACTTGATGCTGCACATAACAAGTCTGCTGAGCTGTTCCTTTCGAGACAGGTTACACTAAGGAATACAGAATCTAGACACACAAACAGCACTCTTTTTCTTTCTTTCTTTCTTTGTTCCTGGAGAGGGGTGGTGGAAGCACCTTACTGTTACCTGTCATTTTATTAAAAATTTATTCATTAGTACATGCAGATATGACCAACTAAGACTCGTAACCCAAATCTGTCCATTTGGGAAAATACTCACACATTCAGTCTGGGCTCCCACCTGGGTCATGGTTCCTCCTCATTCCCTTTTCACCATTCTCCCTCTGCTCCCCTTCCTCCCTCCCCTTCCTCCCTCCCCCTCCTTCATTTCTCTCTCTCTCTCCTGATCACATGTTCCTGACCATAATGTCCCATAAAGCAGAGGAACAAACGAAGCCATTTCATGCACTGGGTTCATGTTCTGCTGTCATAAAACAGAAGGGGACACAAGGCGTGCTAAGGAAACAGGAGAAGACTCACAAACAAGAGCTCCATTCTTGCCTGTAGGGATTATGTAGAAGAAAAAACATCTTTAAATAACGCAATACAGTAAAGCTACAGCCATACACATTAATTTAACCAGGATTCACGGGAGATACAATGATGTTTCATGACAAATTGAAACAATGAAACATAGTGAAAACACTGCTATATTAATAATATTTAAAACAAATATGCATGAAACTGATAGAATCAGAACTTTTAGGAACAAAGCAAGCCACAAAAAAAAGCCATAACCTTAAATGCCAGTGTTTGTAAAGTTACACATTCCATTACTTGTTATCAGGAAAAAAAAACACACACACTCTGCAATGGCAGATAAAAAACACCAGGCCATCACCAAGGCTTTAACCTTCCTCCACACATGGAGGAAGCAACACAGCAAAACAAACAACAAATATCTGTTTACATCAAACACCCCTTTTTCCACTTTTATTATAGGTAATCTTAGACAAAATTAGTGCACACATTACTTTAGTTAACTGGGGCATTTTGGTCCAGCCATCTCTTTCCTCCAGTTCCCAACCCCTCTTTCTTACACCAAAATATTGTTGCTTTTTTATATTGAAAAAAAAAAAAAAAACACACACACAAATAAAGTAAAAAAAAAAAAAAAAACTTACTCTAGACATTTCAAATCTGAAAACTTTATATATTGAATAATGGTAAATTTCCCACTTTACAGTTTAGCTGATACATTTATAACTACTCTTGATAAAATCAATCAAAGAATAGCTGTTACATTTATAACTACTCTTGATAAAATCAATCGAAGAATTGTTGAAATTTTCTCTTTATGGTTCATACAAACATTAATACATAGAGAAACACATGCACATACAGAATCTTGCCTCATGTTAATCTGAATAATATCAGCAGGATTACAGAGGGAGAATAAACACAAGCACCACCATCATCAAGGAGACAAAAGACCATGATGAAAGAATCAAGCGACCCCCACTTCCAGCGAATACCTACCTCAACTGCTTGCCTGTCTCCTCTTGCTTTTTACTGTTATGTGTGGACACAGGCAATGTATTTCAGGACCACACATAACCATGGAATATATTTTTTCAACAAATGTGTGTGATCAATTAAGCTAAAGTTTTACATTCTATCAAGTGGATTGTTAATTAACAGTGTTTCAGGTTATGTACTCACTAATTGTTAATTAACAGTGTTTCAGATTATGTACTCACTGATTGTGAATGACGTTTCAGACTATGTACTCACACTGACTGTTAATGAACAGTGTTCCTGGCTATGTACTCACTGATTGTTAATTAACAATGTTTCAGGCTATGTACTCACCAATTGTTAACAGTGTTTCAGGCTATGTATTCACTGACTGTTAATGAACAGTGTTTCAGGCTATGTACTCACTGATTGTTAATTAACAATGTTTCAGGCTATGTACTCACCAACTGTTAACAGTGTTTCAGGCTATGTATTCACTGACTGTTAATGAACAGTGTTTCAGACTATGTACTTACTGATTGTTAATTAAATTAACAATGTTTCAGGCTATGTACTCACACTGATTGTTAATGAACAGTGTTTCAGGCCATGTACTCATCGATTGTTAATTAAGAATGTTTCAGGCTATGTACTCACTGACTGTTAATGAACAGTGTTTCAGACTATGTACTCACTGATTGTTAATTAACAGTGTTTCAGGCTATGTACTCACACTGATTGTTGATGAACAGTGTTTCAGGCTATGTACTCACACTGTTTGTTAACGAACAGTGTTTCAGTCTATGTACTCACACACTGATTGTTAATTAACAGTGTTTCAGGCTATACTCACTGATTGTTAACAGTGTTTCAGGCTATGTACTCACTGATTGTTCATGACATTTCAGGCTATGTACTCACACTGATTGTTAATTAACGGTGTTTCAGGCTATGTATTCACTGACTGTGTTAGTGAATAGAGTTTTGGGCTATGTACTCACAATCGTAGGAAATGACAGAAACATAAATTAACTTGATGTGTATAATAACCATTCATATATAATAATATTACACCAGTTTAGTTTACACAAGAACAAGGTCAAGGCTGTGGAATTTTAAGTTTCTATAGGAGGTCTGCACTTTTTTTGTGTGTCCACTTG
Organism: Conus betulinus; assembly: GCA_016801955.1. Lineage (NCBI taxonomy): Eukaryota > Metazoa > Mollusca > Gastropoda > Neogastropoda > Conidae > Conus > Conus betulinus. The sequence continues at coordinate 434,214 of JADBJO010000511.1, read as the reverse complement.
CAGTGGCACATCATTCAATGTATAATTTTGAGCAAAAATTGTTCCTTCTCAAGTAAACATGCATGCTTTCAATCAGTCTAGTCTGGACAAGCACATACGTCTGTATCAAAGGCAGAAAGTCTGACCCTGTTTCTGTCAGGTTGGAATTAACACATCAAACCAATTATGGGGAGATAATTCAAAAGTCACTAGGCTCAAAAGTAGGGACAAACCTTTCCCACGTGTTAAATGAAAAGATGAATTCAAACCAGTTTGAAACCATTAGTGTGTGTGAGGATGTCTAGCTTCGAGTTTCTTGTGCTTGCAATTATTGCTGTTTGATTTCATTACCAGTGATGCCAGCCAAACAACACACTATCATTCTTCATCTTTATGTAAAAGAAAAAAAGCTCCTAAATGTAGGAAGGAACATTAAGTTTCTCAATTCCACCTATGTAATCCCTGACATCAACATCATCACCGATGATGCATACACTTAATCTGATAAGCCTGCACTGTCTCTTTAGGAGACTGCAGCATGTGAAGCTACCTTACAGCCTTTATGTGCCATGTTGCGTAACGGAGGCTATTATCTGACAGCCACATACTACAGAACAGTAGCTCACAAGACTTACGAACCAGGCATGCAAGATTCATAAGGTAAAGCTGTCCCTCAATGACAAAGTTAACTGAAGTGACATACTTTTTTATATTTCCATGACCAACACAATATTCACTGAATCAAACCAAAAAAAAAAACAGTTATCTAGAAACACACTAGACTGATATCCCCCTCACCGAACACTTCAAACAAAAAGGAAGAGACTAAAGGAAAAAAAAAGAAGAAGAAAACGAAGACGTAACAGAGTACTAACGTGACAGAGGTGAATCGGTTCTGCTCCCTGTCCAGGGCATCCTTGGTACGGGAAAGGTGCAGCTGTGTGGACTGAAGCTCCGCCTGCACAGTAATCAGCTGGCCCTTGTCACGCGACAGCTCAGAAGAAAGTTCTGCCACACGCCTTCGCTCACTTTCCAGGCCCTTTCGAAGGTCTTCCTCAATAACCTTTTCTTCCTTCAGTTTGTACTCGAGCATTTGCACTGGAACAGACATCAGATGCATGTTCCTGGGTTAGTTTTGATTCTTTCAAACATACTTTAATTATCTTTAATTCTCAATGTAGACCAGAAGACAAAACCAAAGGAACATTAAAGCTCCATAGTCCAGAAGACAAAAACAAAGGAACATTAAATTGCCATAAATCAATGTTCACTTGGCGTTCAGCGACAGCTTTATCATGTGACAAGGTAGATAACAAGCAAAGAGACAAACTAGTTTGTATGCAGACACACTGCCACTCTGCACCTTCCCGCTGCAGTTTCCAGGTGTTGTTGGAGGCCGTCTCTTCCTGCTGGGCCAGAGTCGCAGTCAGCTGGGACTGCAGGTCTTGCCTCTCCTGTCGCTGCTGGGACAGACGACTCTGGAGATCCTCCAGCTCCGACAGCAGGGACTGCCGCTCTGTTCGCAGCATGGCGTCCAGACCCGACTGGTGCAGCTGCTCCTGGAACAGAGCATATCACATACTGCTTTTTAGATTGTGTGGACACACTGCTCCTGTAACAGAACGTGTCACATACTGTTTTTTAGATTGTGTGGACACACTGCTCCTGAAGCAGAATGTGTCACATACTGCTTTTTTAGATTGTGTGGACACACTGCTCCTGTAACAGAATGTGCTATATACTGCTTTTTAGATTGTGTGGACACACTGCTCCTGTAACAGAACATGTCACATACTGCTTTTTAGATTGAGTGGACACACTGCTCCTGTAACAGAATGTGTCACATACTGCTTTGCAGATTGTGTGGACACACTCCTTACTTCATCTTTAGTCTAATCTTTGTTGAACAGTGATTTCTCACATGAATGTCTACTTTGTTTCAATACATCCCCGTATGTTACAAAAAATATGTATATGTGTGAATGAATTTACCAACGCATTTACTGATAATGAAGTCATGGATGTATATTTCTATTGGCATAAATGGCAATTTGGGAAGGAGGGATAGGGGGAGGGGCACACTCCATTTTCTGCTGTCAGCTTTATTAACCCTTTTGCTTTACTGGTCTGCTCACAAGTCACTCCAACCTCCATCTACCTGTTCATGCAGGCGGTTGTCCAAGTTCTTGATTGTATCTGCATGTTCCTGTCCTGGGTGCTGCAGACGCAGCGTGTGAAGCTCAGCTTCCAGCGCAAGGCATTCCTGTTTGTACACCTCCACCAGGCCATGGATCAGTTCAGAACGCCAGTCACTGCCATTCTTCTTCCAACTGTAACAGACACATATAGAAAAACAAATAAGCACTTGCGTACATGCATGCTGCCATGTGTGTGTGCATGCATGCATGAATTCATGAGTGTATATCCGTACACAGTCATTACCAACATGTTTCTGATGTATTTTTGTTGTTTTTTACATATACAGTTATAATTCAAAAGAAAAGAAATTTTCAGCAAAAGTCTACAGTAGCCAGTATAGTCAGGAAAGTGTTGTTTACCCCAGCCCTGACTCGGTCGGCCTTGCTAAGCAGCTCTTTCAGAGCATGGATGGTCTTCACCAGGGACATCCTCTCCACTTCCCAGGCCTCCTTCAGCCCACTGTCGGAGGCTGTGTCTTGGCTGAGGTGACGCCGCAAAAACTCCAGCTCTGACACTGACAGGATGTGCTCCCCTGCCTCCCGCAGTCGGTCCAATAGAGCCTGCATCAGCAACGTAAGAAACTACAACAACGTGCATTTGTGTCTCATTGTGTGTGTGTGTGTGTGTGTGTGTGTGTGTGTGTGTGTGTGTGTGTGTGTGTATGTGTGTGTGTGTGTGTGTGTGTGTGTGTGTGTGTGTATGCGTGTGTGTATGTGTGCGTGTGTGCATGCATGTGTGCATGTGTGTGTGTGTGTGTGTGTGTGTGTGTGTGTGTGTGTGTGAGAGATACAGGTGTCCATTTTATTATTTCCAGTACCTAAATTACTCTCTGTGTTATACAAATGACATCAAGTGTCTGTGTCTGTTTTCTGATCATCTGCTTTTTAACAAAACATTGCCTTAAGTATTCACATCTTGCACATTTTCATGTCTGTAAAAATCAATTTTCCTGCATAGCTCTCTCTCTCATGTCATGTTTGTGAAATTAAACAACCATATTTGCATAAAACACATAGTGTTGAAAAGAGAGATTACACTGTAATTAATACTAACATTTGAAATGTTTCATTAATATCTTAATTCATCAAAAAATATAATAAATCAATCTTAACACAATAGACAAACATGTCTTGTGTTGTACTAATAACAACGCTTAATCAATTTTAAAAACATGTACACATTTGTTTGCCTTATCAATTTTTGTTCTCTTTCTATGTATTTATTCACACAGTCACTGTTGTCTTTCCCCAATCCACACAAATCTGAACAAAAAAAAGGGAATATTAGCAAACAAACAAACAAGAAAAAACCCAGTAACTTTCAATCCATGAAATTCATTGTGAGTTTTTTTTCTGCAGAGGTCTCCAATTGCAGAAAGCTAAACACATACTAGCAAAAAAAAAAAAAAAAAGAAAGCAGTGGCACCATATTCTAGTGCTGCATTATTCCCCAAGACAATATGCCCCCTCTCTCTCTTTCTCTTTTGGTAAAAAATCATTTTTAATTCCAAAAGCAAAATATCTTTCCTACAAAAAAGTGAATGCAATGAAGATCCATTAACACTCGCAACCTGTATGCGTGGAGGACAAGCCTCTGAGATGTCACTTCCAGCATCGCTGTTGGCATTGTGTGGTGTCAATCGTCCAATCATGATCTGATCCATCTGCTGAGTAGCCGCTATCTCTGCATTCAACTGCTGGGCCACGGACGATTCCGTCAGTGATGCTACACAAATCAATATGTATGTTTAAACACACTTTTGTATACAGGAAATGTACAGAATCATGCATTCTTCCGTAAAACTTCACACATTCTCAGAAATATCGTAAGCTTCAAAACAAACAGCACACAGGTTTTCACCTCTATTTCAATTACAAACGCTAGATTAAAGCTACACTATAACTTTGCTGCACTGATGATGGGACAACATCCTTTTGGAATCATCTTTCTACGTAACTTTGTCATGACAACAGAAATGCAACACATGCAGTAGTATGTCAAATACTAGGGTACAGCAAAGTTCATGTCTCATCTGATCAATATGAACAGATTAAATTTACAGTCAATTCAACACAATGGAAAATGTTTCTGTTGGTTACTGCTAGTCTGAATTATGTGATTTTAGAGTAAAAATTGTACTCCATTTCATCTTACATGAAACTATTCTTTTTGTCCATTATCCATGTGGAAAAACTCAGTAAAAACAGACAACTACAGTGTAAGTAAGAGGAGAGAGAGAGAGAGAGAGAGAGAGAGAGAGAGAGACAGAGAGAGAGAGAGAGAGAGAGACATAGACAGAAAGACAGACAGACAGAGAGAGAAGGAGGGAGAGAGATATATAGACAGAGAAACAGGAAGACCGACAGAAAGAGAGAGAGACTGACAGAGGCCGACAGAAAGATAGAAAAGATAGATTGAACAGAATCAATGTACGTGATCATTTTCATCATGAAATTGATGGCAATCATATTCTGACCTCTACAATAATGAAAAAAAAAAAAAATCAGCATGTACACACAGGAATATGCATACATGAAAAGCAGCATCCTACATGCTAATCCAATGGAATGCAGTACAATGGTTCTGTTTGCTCACCCACCAGGTGTTATGTATGATATCAATCTCTTTCTGTTATAATGGAACTTGTCTACTTACTCAGTTCTTCACTTCGCAGTCGGTCAATCTCCTGTTGGTGCTGCACTCTGAGGTGGTTGAGCTCTGTCTTGTGCTGCTTCTCCAGCTCTTGTTGCTGCTGGGACAAGGCCTGGTCTAATTTGCGCTGGTACAACTGCTGCAGTTGCTGCATTTCATGGTCATGGCGTGACTGCAGCTCCCTCAGCTTTACCTCCAAGTCCAAACGGGCTGACTCTTGGATCTCACACACGTGGCGCTGGTGTTCTTCACCCAACTCTTCTCGCAGTTCATCCAATTTCTGTTCAGATACAAGTTAATGTAATGCAGTGAAATAAACAACTTTGTTGTGTCTCTAATGGAAAACTGGGTTAAAAGATTGGAACAAATACTTGCTTCATAGTAAACAGTCCATCACATTCGTTATGGGATTAAATAATAACTTGTAAAGAACTGCAGGTCTGTGAATCAAACTTAAAATGACCTGTAAAAAGAGTAGGTCTGGGATATTATTAGTTTCATCACACCACTTTCATTTCAATACATATGAACCTCAAGTGGCTCATCAGTCTGAATTTGTCATGATGCAGCATCTCTTCATCAATCTCATATCTAATCTATTTCCCAACAGACACAACACTATATAGAACTATAAATCAACACAAAGGAATACACAAAGGATTAAACAACAGACTGGATCAATCTGGAAGTTGACATAGCAATGAGATTCAATCCTGTTTACACACAGGCAGTAGACATCATCTTGAAAGCAGCCAATGAGTCATACAGGTTCAGCAGCAGATCTCTCTGAATACTCCCCCCCCCCCCCCCCCACACACACACACACACAAAAAAGTGTGTTAATGGATGATTCAACAGTCCTTCCCACCACGGAAGAAGAAATATCAAGATACTGAAGCAGTCAGAGGAGCTGATAACTTCATCAAACATGGGTTTCAAACCAAAGATGTTACAAACTCCCTACAAAAATTATAAGCAGCCCAAAACAGGTACATTCACTTTGCTAACCTAACCGTTCCAATAGTGACAGAAGAACCTGTCCAGAAACCTCGGATGGTGGAATAATGATTCCCTGAAACACTAAGAGGGGAAGTGAAATCAAACAAATGGCAGAAGATAGACTGCAGATAATGTGGTCTCTCTTGCAAATATGAAGTCCAGAGAGTTCGATCACAAAGCTTATCTACAATTTACTGAAATTCAGTTTCACGACAAGCACAGTGGAACCAATGGAGGCCAAAATGAACAAGTACTCTAGGAATGGATTTGTGCCCCATCTGGTGTCACTGGCGCGAGCTCTGAAACTACTTCAGAAATCCATCCTTGACGAGTTCAGAGTGTTAAGAAGCAAGGTTACAAATGATGTTTGAGGACTACAGAGACAAGGTTGTGAGATCAGTCCACGTTTAGCTTAAGAATGGCCGACAATGGAAAGCAGTGGAAGTGGCAAAGGAAAACCTCATAAGCAACCGAATTGAAAAGTGGTCAAAGTAAAAGGGAAATCAAAGAGAAACATGGTAACACAGGACATGAAGAAAGAACAAGATGCCAAGAGAACCCAGAAGGCAGTCCTGCAAGGCCAACTGGGGTAATAAAACTACATGGTGAAACACACTAAAAAAAAAACGTCTCAGCTGCAGTGAAATAAGGCATATGGTTCCTCTTAGGATCAACTTCATCCTCAGACCTGACTATGACCTCCTACCCTAGAATTTAAACTAGGTGAAATAGGATGACACTGCGAGCCCACTCTGTCAGGGCAAAGAAACTGCTGCAGAACATGCATGTGGTTCATGTAAAGCAGCAATAACCCAAGAAAGGCATACACGTAAACACAATCATGTATTTACAGAAATTGTACATGCAGCTGTCGTTGCCAGTGGAAACACTATGTCACCAGAAGCTCCAGCAACAAAGCTCTACATGGCAAGAAGTCAGAAATCAAGGTGTGGAACAGCTGTGACATCTACAGTATGGAGGCGGGGTTTACTGGATGGAGTGGATGACTGGGAGTGCACAGCACACCTTCTAAAGTGGGAAAACAAACATGAAGAGTGGCATGAGATAAGATACAGTATGGTACTAAGTTCATCAAAACGAAAGGTTTTGATTGGACTACTCACTAAGTCATATGACAGACTCGGGACAGCCTGTCTCTACAGGACTGAGAAGTAAGTATGCCAGTCTAGCCAGTATCTTGAAGGAATCTGGCTCACAAGCCAAAGTCTTTTGCCATAGCTGTTGAAGAAAGGGGGAGGAGGCTCATCAGCCTCTCTTGATTCTGGTATGAAGAAGGCCAGAACACTAAAAACAATGGCAGAGGTAGCTGAAAGAGTTCCAGCTGGATCTGGTTCAGGAGGAACAAAAGTGAATTTCACAGTTTCCCAGCTAGATGTCCATTAGTAATTGAGCAAGACATCCATAAAAAGATGACCCCTTTAGAAGCCCCATCATCCAGGCTGTGTGGTTTCAATTCCACCAGTTCAACAAATACTTCTCACAGCAGGGCATCTAACAGTCACAGGGATGCGACTCGGTCTCCTTAGACAGTGAGGAGTTCTGGGCTGAACACTTGTCTGAGGGAGGAGGAGGCCTTCTTCTTACATTCTCCTCTCAAGCTCTCCCTAAATTTTCTTCCCCATCATCACATAACAGCCATCGAACAGGTGTATACCTCAACATTCAGAGTGGAGTCACAGTCCTCCACTTCCATACCTGCACAAAATCTTCAGCAGACATGGTGGAAGAGGACCTAAGAAGGTCCAGTTCGGCTTCCAGTTTCTCTATGCGCTCCTTGTCCTCGCTGACCTCTGTGTGCGAGTTGCTCTGCTCCTGTATAGCAGCTAGAGCTGCTCGTGCTCGCTGCAGCTCAGAACGAAGGTGGGCAATCTGCTGTTTGGTCCTGGGGGACAGGGACTGGGACCCCGTGATGGCTGAAGCTTCTTCTGATGCTTTCTCTGCATTGGCCAGGAGCTGTCTCGCTTCTCCCAACTCTCTTTTTAGTGAAGCTATCAGAGCTTCTTTTTCCTGAACAATGAACCCACACTGAGGGATAACAAAAAGGATCTGCTCAAGCCATGCTTTCAAACACAAAGCATGCATCTCTGGAGATACAAAGCAGAACCACATACATGGTCACAGACCACTCTGTTCAGGCAATATTTAATAAAAGATACGTGTAAACATGCAGACAAAGTGTGACTGTACACTTGCATGCAACCTAAGCCTCATGCATGTGTTTGCGTGCATCTCTCTCTCTCACACACCCCCACACACACACACACACACACACACACACACACATACACACACATACACACACAAAAGTACACTCAAGCACACATACACCACACATACTGATATACACCAAAGTGAATGTACAGTGGTATGACCTTTTTTAAAAACACCAATATATTCATTTGTTTCATTCTGTTCCTCTCTTTCTCATCCATCCATCCATGACAGCTTAAGTGAAAACACACAGACAGTCTGAATTCAGCCAACAATTCTACTTCTCTTGGAGGGCAAATCATAATGGATTTTTTCACATTTTTCATACTGGAAAAAAAAAATGACTGGGAATTACAGTTTCTCTAACCATTTAATTTACCTGATGCAACATGCATATTTTCAAACCTGTGCAAACTAGATGTATATGTACATGGCACACAATGCAAATCTGATTGCACATTTTTATTTATGAGTGAGCAGCAAACATGCAGCCATGTGGGACTGGTAGAAGCACAAAAAGATTTATGACTTGATGCTGGTGTTGTACATGTGTTTGAACATCCATCTTGAGGCGTGCACACGCACACAAACACACACACACACACACTCACACACGCACATACACATATACACACACACACACAGTGACTGAATGGTCATTCCGTGTAAAACAAAATAAGAGGTAAACATCCCATGCTGAAGCCACAATACAGAACAGATAAAGAAAAGTATGACTTGACCAAATGCATTCTGCATGTGTCTTTTATGAATCCCTTCCCCACAACAACACACACTCAAATACTAAAAAAAAAAAACCTTGATCTCAATACCCCATATTGTTGCAATGGACACAAATATTAAAAACACATACGCATGCACGCACACACACATTCACACACCCATCACCACCAATCCAAGTCACTAGGTTGGATTCATAAGCAGTATATTTCCTCTGCAATAATCGAGATCCAGGCACCTAAAAATCCAGTCTTTCAAATGCCTGCTATGATCTACTCAAAATGTGCTACTATATTCCTACTCCAGTTTACTGTTTTTTTGTGGATGTATTAATCATAACAAGAAAGCTTGTGGATGTATTAATCAGAACAAGAAACCTATCTGAAATAAGTCATGACTACAAACCTTATTGGAACATAATTTTCAAACGAAAGATGAGATCAGATTCAAAATCAAACAAAACTGAACAAAAATTGAAAATAGTGAGAAAGAAGGAAAGAAAAAACAAAAGAAAGAAAATCGGGCAAAAGAAAGAGAGAAAAAAAAAACATTCAAGCAAACCAAATAAATTATTATTCTTTTTTTCCTTTTTCTCTCTTTCTTCTGATCTTTGGTTAACTCGTTTTAGACACAGTTCACACACTTGTGTGCAGAGTTAGGTTTCAGGTGAGTGGACACATCCTATTCTTGCTATCAAGTTCAAAGAAAACAAGAAAACCTACTTATATGCTACAAGTAAAACTGATTCTACAAAACAAATAAAAAAAATTTGGATATAATAAAACAAAACAAAACAAAAAAATCAAAGAAACAAACAGAAGCTCTACTACATCATCTAATAAAATAAGCATTCAATGTGACTAAAAGCAATGAAATGCCTTACAACCAATGACACCCTCCTAAGCAATGGTCTTTGACCAGTAACAAATGATGAATGTATCAAATCAGTAATAACAATGGACTTGGCTACCCATGGACTGTGAATAAAAAAAAAAACTCTGAACGTGGTGTCTGTGTGATTCTGTGTTGAAATGATCCCACATCGGATGCTCTGACATGATTGCTGACCTGCAGTCTAAGAGTCATGGTCATTACGGAGGCAGAAAATTCAGTGGCATTGCGATGCTTTCGTCTCAGCCAGGACTCAAGTTCTTGCCGCACACTGGCCAGCTCATGGTTTTTAGAGCTAGCTCCCGCTGCTGACGTCGCAACCACATCTCAGTGTCAAGGGCCTGTGCTGCTATCTGTTAACACAAGGGTGTCAGTGCCTCCCCTGGCCTTCTCCCACTGCATGAGGGATCCAGCGCTTGCTTTGCTCTAAACAATCCTACTTTTGTTGCTGATGTCAATATCCTTGAGTGCATTCTGACTGAGACTGAGACATAAATTGTTTATCAAAGAGAATGAATCAGTAATACATATAAACAGCCAACTGCAAAGGATATTTTGTTAATAATCACTCTTGATACAAATATGGTGAACAATGTGTGTGTACGTTTGTACAAATATGATAGGTAATCACAAGATTTGCTTTTGATCTTTTTTTCACTGCATATGGGGGGGGGGGGGGGGGGCAAAGCACTCTTGTAGGACGTAAATATCTAATACAAGAATTAAATATATTAACTTAATAAATCTAAAGAAAATGAAAAAAACAGTAACAACCAATTTGAATATGTCACAGAAGTGAGTCACAATGTGAACACTTGTGACCAGATTAATGTGAACCACTCCAAAAAAAAAAAAAAAAATGAAAAAGCTGAGCACGGCATGAAAGAATCATGAAACCTAGAGTACAATAATCAACGATTGCATCACTGATACACAAGAGAACCTCAAATTTCTACAGGAAGCATTCTTCATGCTAAAATTCTAATGCTGAAAAAAAGACTATCTTGAAATACACATCTAGCACAAAATTGAAAAATCCATCCATTTTCATATCACCGTGTAATGTCACTATGGAATCATTTCAATTAAAACTGATTGTTCTCTCTTTCTTTGTCACTTTGTCTTCATATTATTTATTCATATCTTCACTGCAAAACAAATACAAAAATTGCACTGCATAAAGCAAACATAAGACATTACCATACTTTTAATCCTCCTAAAATCTGCATCTTTGATGATCCCAATCTAGCAAGTGGGAAGATCACTAAGTATGAACTGACAACTTAGATAATCCGATGCCAGCAACACGAAACTAGTAAACAGATCTACTGTTCTAAATATTCAAATGTTGATAATATTCAATTAAACTATAGAGTGTATAGCTGTATTTAAGCATATTCATCATGCTTAAAAGAGGAGGAAAAAAATGTTAATAAATCTGAAACAAATACAAACATAAGATCTTTAAATCATCAAATCTCAGCACATTTTCAAATGACTTGTGTCATTCTTTAAAAAAAGAAATCAGCTTATCTGTATACAAAACTTAAGGCTAACATCTTTTGGTCTGTAACAACAGCTACATTCAAAAGCTTAGTTTCAAACATTGCAGTTCAAACACAAAGTCGTACTGGTAAAGTTATCCAACATGAATACAAAGAAAATGCCAAACACAGCAGACAAAAACTTTCAGGAAAAGCAAATACAAAGGCAGGCCACATGCTACACTTACTTGTGGACTCACAGAAGACAGCCCAGGCTCAGACTCCCAGCGAGACAGAGTGGACACTTCTGCCGTGGATGGGATGGGCAGCGAAGTAGACAGACTATCTGACACCACTGACTGTACGTGCTGAACTCGGATTAATGTATCCTCTGACTCATTGTCCTCGCTCTCTGGGGTTCTGAGACCAGCAGAGCTCTCTGACGCCTGAATTTCTCTCAGCCGCTGGGACTCTTGGTGCAGGCTCTGCATCTCTGCCTGCAGCTAAACCAAGAATAAGCACTGAACTTTAAAGATACACAATTTTTTGTTTATCTCACTAGTAAATCATGCCCAAACTGAACAACGTTACACAGTGTAACTGGATAGGTGGAAACCATGAAAAAGCACCAAACTTTCAAAAATGCAAAACTTTTTGTCTTGCAAGTCAATCAAATACAAACTGAATAAAGCACACAGTGTGAAAGGACACATGACAACAAAAACAAACAAAAAGCCTCTTATCAAACTTGGACGTAACACTGATGTCTGAAACAAACTGTCATAACAAGAAATTTCAAGCAAATGGTACAACCATCTTAATGTATAAGGAGCAAGTACAGCATATAAAGAACTTAAAAAAAAAAAAAATCATGAATGACAAAATGATGTCATAGCCAGTTGTGGTGAAAACATTTCACCGCTGTACCTGGCACCTGAAGACTATTCTACACAATCAGTTTACACAGAAACTGGCTTCCTATTGCTGTACAGTATAAACATGCCCAGATTAAATCACAAGGCCAGGAAACAAGGCATGTTACCAACACTTGAAGCACACCTGTTGTTGTATCTGTTCCTCCCTTCAGTCAGCTGTGTGGAGGTCTGGTCCAGACGTGTCTGGGTTCCATTGACTTGCTGCTGTAGTTCTGCTACCTGCAGTGATGACTGCTGCAGCCTCTCTTGAAGAGCTTTCACATCATCTGTGGCTGTACTCTCCCTCTGAAATAGCCAAAGTGTTTGTTACAACATGGACAGTGTATACAGATCAGCACATTAATAGGGTTTAATTCTTACAGTAAATGTAAAATATATTTATTCATATTTTCATAATAAGAATGTACTATTTTATGTATATGCATTATACTTCACAATCTGACAGTACATTTGAATTTCCTTTTGCACAAAATTTAACTAAATCTTACAATTCAAGCGTGCGGCAAAAGAAAGTCTTTGGCAAAATAAACAATACCACTCCTTTTCCATTTCAGAGTAGTGCAACACCACTCAACTTCTTTCTTTCATTCACCACCTTGACCTTGAGTAAACATGTCAATCCTTAACTATGTCCAGAAAGAAAAGAGGAAAAAAACAGAGCTGAAGCCAGTCAGGAGAAGCTCCAAGCCACACATCCCACCCCATCACTAATTCTCATTCTCTTATTTTTGCTAATCAACAGAGGAATGTTTGTTCTGACTTGAAGTAAATGGGTAAGATACAGAGCAATTCAAATTAAAAACAAAAATTAATTTGGAACAGTGATGACTTTACAGGGCCAGGCCTTACCTTAGCTTCCTCCAGCTGCTGTGTCAGCACAGCCACCTCCGTCTGAAGGCCACTGATGGTGCTCAGGTGATCCTCCACTTGCTGCAGCACAGTCAGTTGTTCAGTTTCCAACCGGCGGACAGCGTCAGCCTCCTGTTGGAGCTGTTGCTGCAGGTTCTCCACCTCCTCCTCTTTCTTTTGTACTGCTTCCTTGAACCTGTATGCCAGTGTTTTTTTTTTCAATAACTTTTGACTGGAAATACCATCATTAGCCTTGGAGTTCGGTCAAAACAGAGCAAACCCGTTTCTCATTGTTTGTCACAGTTTGTTGTGTGTGATACAGTATAAAAGCTGAAATTCAGTTTCATTTGCTGCCAACCTTCATTTGATACGTTTGTTAAACTCACTCTCTGCGCGCGTGCGTGTGTGCACGCGCATGTGAGTGTGTGTGTGGCATGTGAATATGCATAATCCATTTCTGACTCAACTGCTTATAAACTCAGCCCTTTGACCTGAAGAAAACACATAAAAAAAGCAGTGCTTGCAGGGAAAATAAAATTAAAAAAAATTCCTAGTGACAACACCCACATAACATTCTCAACAAATTCATACACAAGAGAAAAGCATGAAAATATGATCTTATTGAAAATATATGGATTTGTTACAAGATTCTAGGCCAAACTTTCTATTCTAAGTTTCCTATATGTCACCTGGTTAGGAGTTACCTGGTACAATGTCCAGAATGAGTTAATCTTGTGTGTTCATGCATTTACAAGCCCTTACATGTATGTTAGTATGTAAGGTTGAGCGTGAGTGTTAAAATACGTTCCATAACTGAAATGTTTAATGGAGCAGCCAACAGCTCATTAGTTCTGTGTATTTTTTACATTTCAACTTTCTCCACTAACAATGCTACATTAACTTTATTACTTAAGAAAAGAACCCTGATGTCTAACAAGTACGAAAACTATCTAACCTGAACAAGATTACATCGAAGCAAGATGTTTTTCTTCGAAGCAAACACACAAACCTGAGCACTGTGGAGAGATAAAACCTCCTGGAGTGAAACAGACCACCAGGCTATGACTTCATCCGACATCAAGACCAAACAAATTAAAACAAACCAACCCCATATGAAACATTCTTTCAATAGCAAAAAAACATCTGAGACCATGTTTAAGATGAACAGTTTCCTCAAAGGGGAAGTTTCAGCGCTGTGGAACTTACTGTTGCCCGCTGATCTTGGAGCTCAGTCTCCAGCCTCTCCAATCTGGCCCGCCACAGTATCCTGTGTGTCCTGTAGCTGCTGTTGCAGGTTTGCCAGCTCTCTGTCCTTCAGCTCATCTTCTGATGTCCTGTCTTCTTGCAGTTGACGGATCAGGTCCTCCTTGTCTTTCAGCACATTCTCCAGGTGGGCCACATCAGCCTTCAGTTCTCTTATCTTGTCAGACAAAACCAAAGTTCAATGCTCTGGCTCTTGATATGTCTTGAACAACCAACTCAGAAGGACAAAATACGATCTGCACTAAAGGTATGCATCACACAGATATAGCTTTCCCCTTATTTACCTATGTCTGCTCTCTTTGCTTTGTGTGTGTCTTATCAAACTACTTGGTGAAACCTTGTATGGAATAACACTGTGTGTGAATGCAAGCATATGTTTGTGCATGTATGAGTGCGCATATATCCAGATAATTTTTGTGTCATTTGCAAGCATGTGCATTTAAAGTACATACATACATGTATATATACACATATACTATGCTCAGTTTGAAAATACCTGCCCACCCCAACCATCCTCCCCCCCCTCCCCCTTGGCACCTGTCATGAAATTCATGCCAATGATATATGGCTCACCTGATCCTCCAAGGGTTTCACTTGCTGCCTCTCTTCTAGCTCCTGCTGAAGCTGCCGACCCCGCTCCCTCTCTTTTTCTAGCACCTCATCCTTCTCCCTCACTGCCTCTTGCAGCTCCAGACATGACTTCCTCTCCTCTTCTAGCTGATGCAGCTTGTCGGACACCTCGAGTTCCAGATCACTACGCAGCTTCAGTTCTTTTTGCAGCTCGTCTGCTTTCTCGAAAGTTCACCCTGGAGTTGCGAAAGAGTTTTCTGGTCTTGATCCCGCTGGGAGGTTTGGTCTGCCAGCTGCGTCTTCAGAGACTGGACCTCATCTTTAAGTGTCCCCTGTGAGCAGAAAGTCAAGTCCAGTCATACTCTTTATAGCTCAGCTGACCATGAAGGCCATGCCCAGGGATGCTAACATGAGACCAGGATAACCATTTAAGATGGGATACACACATACAAATATTTTGTTAAACGATTAGGATATCTTTTTATAAAGTGCAATAATATTGTCAAAAACTAAAATCACTGAAGCAAAGATGATGTCGAGTGATCTGCTGGATTCTGACAATTCAATGACCCTTCAGAGTTTGGGAGACTTGCACCCTCTTTGAAGATCTATTTCAGAAACATGCAATAATTGGTTATAAACAGGTCTGCACCTCATGTAACTACAATTCATGGCTTGTTTTGCCATGAAAAACAACTTTCATTCGCCTATTCAAACCCTATGCTGTAGACAGACAACTGCCATGTCAGTCACTGTACTGCCTGCATTCACTTGCCATAAGTCAACATGGCAACTTGAAATGAAAGAAAGACAAGATGCAATCCCCATTTACATTAAAAGACGGAGAAAGGTACTGGCTGAACTGTATGCCTGTGTGACAGGAAATGGACTTACATATATACTTTCTGCAAGTTCCAACAGATGCAAAAATCCATTTAAATTAATGAGCTCATTAAGTCTGACTTCAGGCCTTTGCTCAACAAAAAAAGTACTTGTTTTGAAACAAGTGCTTGAGCATTTCAGTGTTTGCCACCTAAACTGCACAGGTCAACCAACAATTACATATGCTCTTAGTGTGTGTGTGTGTGTGTGTGTGCATGCGTGCGTGCGTGCGTGCATGCATGTGTGTAAGTGTTTGTGTACATGCCTGTGCGCATGTGTGTGTGTGTGTGTGTGTGTGTGTGTGTGTGTGTGTGTGTGTGTGTGTGTGTGAGCTGACATGTATTATGTCCAGGTGCTGATTTTTTAACTACTGAAGAGTATTGATGTGGCCATTACCTTATCAGATACTAAACTTTTTGCTGCTTTTTTTCACAATTGCAGAGCTGATGTGTGCTTATTATATACTTTGACCATTTGATTTTATATGGTTTGCTTCTTGTTGTTGATTTTTTGTCACTTAGTTATACCCTTTCTTGCAGCTGCCATTTTTTTTTCAGTTATTTGCCTGTCAAACTGTACAGTCAGTAAAAAAAAAAAAAAAAAAAAACGTTGTAACCTATGACATGTGTACAATTTATCAAAAAATTAAAAGTGGTGCAGACTGATCACTTCTTGAGTGTATTATTCAATATATCATTTCGATCTGTTAAGTGTATTTCTTCTCTGTCTAACTTTCTGCCGCCTAAGTGACATCCCTTTGGAATCTACAAAATAATGTATCATATTTCAATAGTTACAGGATAATTAGATAATTATTTGATATATGTTAATAATACTTCTGCATCACCAATAGGAAATTTCTTTCACTAGCTAGCATATGTAACTGATTTCTTCGGTCAAGTTGAAAGACAGACTCTCATTTTCAACACTCTCATTTTCTCTTCGATAGTATATATCAGGTGCTTGATTCCATTAGGACATTACGTACAAAATAAAATTGCTGCGCAATGATGTTTTTGTAACACAATTACTGTGTTTGTGGTGGTAATGTTTTGTTTGTTGAGCGTGTGTGTATGTATGTGTATGTGTGTGTGTGTGTGTGTGTGTGTGTGTATGCGTGCGTGTGCGTGCGTGTGTGGTCATCGGTTTAATGTCCTCCCACTTTAGTGATTCAGACAGTTTATGTGTGGGTGAATGAAGTATGCAAGTGATGAAGTGTATTAATCCATTAATGATAGAATATGACATCCCCTCCTCTTCCCCCTCTCCCCATCCCTCTTCCACTTTGACAAGTGTGAGTGTGTGTATATGTGTGTGTGTGTGTGTGTGTGTGTGTGTGTGTGTGTGTGTGTGTGTGTGTGTGTGTGTGTGTTTTGTATGTGTGTGTGTGTGTATGTGTGAGTGTGTGTATGTTGATATGCATGTTAGCTTGTGTGGGCATTATATCATCTTATGCTGTTCTGTGTTATCAATTGCTTCGGTTGTTTTTGCTGTGCTAATACGTTTTGAAAATATAATTTGATCGGAAGATTTTTTCCTGTGTTTTTTTTTACTAATCAACCATAGTTCATCAGCTACTTTTTCATATGCAGATTCATTTTGCTGTGCAAAATATTTACTCTGAAATTATGGGAGTTGTAAATCAATTATGTGACATACGTCTGTATCACACACTTGATTTTTAACAAGCTGGCATAAAGAAATAAATAACTGTGCAAGACCAAAATGATGATTTGAATCAGCATTTTCAAATGATATATGTGTGTGTGTGTGCGTGCGTGTGTGCGTGCGTGCGTGCGTGTGTGTGTGTGTGTGTGTGTGTGTGTGTGTGTGTGTGTGTGTGTGTGTGTGTGTGTGTGTGTGCGCGCGCGCTTGTGCGTAAGCGTGTGTGTGCGTGTGTGCACATACCCCCGTTATAAATGCAGATCAGTACTGTAGACTCTATATTCCACTGGATAAGAAATCAGTTCCTTAAATTCTATATATTGAATTTGTAGTTTATTTAGCCAGTCTATTTATTATATCTGATAAATCACCTGAATCACTGTAATTAATCTCTGATAATTCATCAAGGATACAACAGTCACAGTGTTCCTTGATCTCAGGAGACTGAAGTTAGATCTTTAGCATTAGCTTTGTGTCTGGGATTATACAGCATGTGTGTTTGATTATTAAAAGAGAGGGAGAGACAGAGAGAGAGAGAGAGAAGGTACAACTGATTGGAACATCTGTATTATCAATGACAGCTGCCTAGTACCACAGTCTGGGGACCAGAATTCTTTGACTGAAATTGTCATCTTCACTAAAATCACATAAGCATTGGGCTCATACTGACAGAGCATCATACTGAGGTTTCAGAATCAATATGTGCATTTAATAATCAACATAATGACTGTATTATCAAGTACACAGCAAGATCAGGTAGACTGGTCTTACACTGAGCAATCAACTTATTCGTAAACAACTACAGACATTGTGTTTTTAAAAGAAGTTCAGTAACGCTAGGATTTGGCTGACTACGGATGAAAACTGGGGAGTTTGTATTATACTCCCTGTTTGGCTAGTATACTTACCCTGTCAGACCATAGCATTCTATGGCAGTTAGTCAGCTCTGCCAGGCCGAAGTTTTTGTGGCTAATGCAGTAATAGACAGTCACGTGACGCCTACCCTACTTACGCCAAAGGCAGAAGCTGGTGTCAGCTTTCTGTACCTCATTCAGCGAGGCCTGCATGCAAGGTAACCCCGAACCCTGGCGCTAGAGGGGAGGTAGGGCGGGCATTAGAGTCTGACAGGGTAAGTATACTAGCCAAACAGGGAATATAATACAACCCCCATTTTTGGCGTCATATACTATACCATGTCAGACCATAGCAGAATTTACAGGAATAGGCGGAGGGGCGAGTGCCCTAGTGGTTCTTGGGGTTAACCGATATGGCTGCATTAGCGCCACAAAGGAGATCCCTTTAGAACCATCAGCCTGGTTGTGCGGAAATCCCTTAAATAAAAGCTTATAAAAGGACCAGCCGCCGTGGTGAAGTGGTTAGCGTCGCGGACTCCCGGCTGGGAGGTTGTGGGTTCGAATCGCATCAGAGCCATGTGGGTTTTTTTTGCCCCGACCGGCTTCTACCCGGAGTTGAGTTTGCTGCGGACTCAGTTGGGAAGACTGGGACCACACGGTCGAGTTTCATCCACTTAATGGATGCGTTTCTGAGAGTGTTGCTTAAATTTCCTGACCAACACTGCAGGTGCCTGTATCTCTCGGCCTGGTTGACGCCAGGATATATTATGAAAGGAAGCATAGAGTACAGCCCTGTCATGTAGTCTCAGACCGAAATGGAAATCCGTAGCATCATCTTAATCATCCTCATTCTCATCGATCAGCATTTAAAAAAAAAAAAAAAAAGTCTCAAATTCTGGCCCTTCATGCCCTGCTCTCATGGTGACCTCAGTTTCGATGTCCTCTCCATGTGTGTGGCCTTGGTTTAGTTCCGTCGGGGTCATCGGTATCGGCGAGAGTCCATGGGGGCTGTCGTTGGACGGACGTGGTGGCGCCCTCCGGAGGGAGAGCTCACTCATGCCGGCTCCGCGACTAAGCAATTATTGTCGTCAGTAGGGGGCTTAGTAGGTGGTGTCCTGCGTATGTTAGATCAGAACAGGCGCCACTGAACACCACCGAAGTGACTCCGCAGCAGTGCAGTATCTCCTCCGGTGGGTTGCTTCTTGACGACTTGACATTGACTGCTCCCTGTGGATTGCCGGTGCTGGGGCTGTGGCGGGGCCGACTGGGCTGTGGGCTGTGGACAGGGTGTCGGAAGAGCAGCGTGGGTGCACTGCCTCTGAGGTGGCGCAGAGATTGGGACAGCAAAAAAAAAAAAAAAAAAAAAAAACTTATAAAAGGAGTTTTCCGAATGCCAGTAGGCTGCCTCTAGGAGATGGTGCAAGGGGACAGAGTGCTGGAGTGCTGCAGGAGCCACCAGGGCTCTGACCTCATGTGCCCAAGGGGAAGACGGAGAGATACTTGGACGCCCGGGCACAGGCAGATCTCACAGTCTGGGAGAGCCACCTAGACATAGTGCCAGGTGAGATGTCTTCTTATTGTTGGCATTGATAGAAATAAGGAGATGTCTCTGGGAGGCGCAACTGGGCATGAACATTCCCAGTAGTATAGGAGACACCTGGAAGGGCACAGATCCATGGCCCCCCCCCCCCCCCCCCCCCCCCAGCGAGCAGATGACGAGGGACGGGGAGGGAGTGCCAGATTCCTGATTCTTAGCTAAGAATACGGGAGAAAATTTATAGAGACAGAGCCGTCCCTGTGGGAGGCAATGACTCTGGGGTCCCAGGAGAGGGTATAGATCTCGCTTCACCTTGAGGCCGAAGCCAGCGCGAGGAGAATGAGATCTCAGGGAAAGGAGGTCCCAAGGGGTTGCACCTAGAAGACCCGGGCTCACGTAGAGGCACCCCCCTAGAGATGTATCTGAGAAGGAAGTCATTGTAAAGGAGGGTCCACCGAGGTGGCGAGTAGAGGGGCAGATAGCCAACTTGTAGCCCCAACTGGAGCTATGTTCCCCAATCACAGAAGACCCATATCTCCCATTGGTAATAGTAGGTCCTGCGATGAGGAGTGAGGGCGGCCTGAGCGGGGATGCCTGAGCATGTCCCACCGAGAGTTAAACTGAAGGAGGGAACATGGGCGAGGGACTTGAAGTCCGGAAATAGGACCAGTCGGCCACCCTGGAGTAAGAGGATGAGCCTGGGTCTTTCCAGTCTCGCCTTTCTGATCACCCTGGAGGGTTGGGAAGGGAGGAAGGGGTATGCTATGAGGCCCGCCCAGGGAGGGAGGGTGCGTCAATTGCATACGTTCAGGGATCGGAGACGGGAGAGGCATACCCTGGCGGACGATGGTTGAATCGGGTTGCCAAGAGGTCGGCCATGGGCCGAACCAACGTTCCACACCAAGGTTAGGGATAACCTGCTGGCAGTCCATTCCGTCTGAAGGAAGGACCCGGACTGGCTGAGGGAGTCTGCCAGAATATTGAGGGTGCCCAGTATGTGTCTTGCGTGGGGGTGTGATTCCCCATGCGTGACCCAGTGGAGGAGAGCCTCTGTCTGGAGGGACAGGCTGATGGAGTGAGCCTCCCCCCCCCCCCCCCCCCCCCCCCTTTTTTTTTTTTTTGGCATAGCAAGGCACCGAAGTGTTGTCCTTGGGCAGGAGAACAAGTCAGTGTGAGACCTAGGGTTGGAAGCAGAGGAGGTTAAGCCTGACCGTTACCAATTCCAGGACATAGATGTGGAGATGGGCAGTCTGTGCGTCCCACATTCCCTGAGGCCTGACTGTTCTCCAAGTGGGCACCCCTGTCCAAGATGGAGGAGTCCGAGTTCCAGGGCTGGTTGGGAGGGAGATGGGAACCCCAGGGTTAGTGAGGAGGGGTTGAGCCACTCTACCGTAGCCCAATGGGACCCAGGCCCAAGGGGCATGGTTTGATCCCAGCAGTCGGAGGTCTGTGACCAATGAAGACGGAACTCCCTTTGGGGGTTGGCGCTTGGGGATCCGGCCCAGGTAAAAGAGGGAGGAGATGGACTCCATCATATCCAGGAGGGCAGTAGTGACCGGGGTTGAGTTCGCACTTGATGGGGTTGGTGACAAACCCTAGTGTGGAACAGATGTGCAGAGAATGATTTGTGTGGGAAGGTACTGGGCCGGGAGGAAGCCAGGATGAGGTAGTCATCTAGGTAAGCCAGGAGGCAACTGTCCTCCTGTCTGGCCAGGGAGGACCTCTCCTTGAGCACCTTCATGAAGAGGGAGGGTGCCAGGGAAGGGGAGTGTCTTGACCGGGAGCACCCGACCCTGCCAGACGAACCGTAGGCGTCGTCTGTGTGACAGGTGTAAAGGGATCTGAACGCAAGAGTCCTTAAGATCTATAGAGGCCGCCCAATCCTGGTGGTGGATGGAGTCTCTGATCTGAGTCGGAGTCTCCATCCTGAGTTTGGTGGGTCTGAGGGACCTCTGAGCCGTCGGGGGGTCAGGGCAGCACAGATCCGACTGAAGCGATGCCTGTGGCCGAGACCTGGAGTTATGGTCAGTGAGGCCACCAAAGGCTGGCCATAAGTCCTCCGCCTGGCCCGGGGGTGGGGGAAAGGGGTGTCACTGGGAGAAGATGGGGGCGAACTATCAGAGGAAGGCGTTGGTGGGCCCCAGGCCAAAGGGGCCCCTCCTGTAGGACCACTACAAAAAGGGCTGAGGCCCATATGTCTCACCGGTGGGGATGCTGGGATAAGGAGACCCGCCAGAGGGACTGGGGGCCAGGGAGAAGGGTGGGAGGATAGAGGGGTACTGTAGGTGAGTCCTCCAGTCACCTGCAGGGCCGTCCCTGCTGGCCGAAACAAAAAGTTCTGCTGGGGAAGTGTTCGTCTTCGTCGCAAGGGGAAAATTAGGGCGCTTGGTGGGTTGGGGTCCGAAGGAACCGCTCCGCTAAAGCAAATGTAGTGGCTCCTGGCTGCGCTGTCTGCTGCAGCCGAAAGGTGGTGCGAGGTCCTGTTGACTAGGAGTCGCATCCAGAGGTCACTAAACCAGCGAGATATGGTCTCAGGGTGTGTCTCAGAATACTGAGTGACTGAGGACACAAAGACCGAGTTGTCCTTCTCCGAACCGATCTCCTCCATGCGCTGTAGTGACAAACATGTCCAGATAGTTAGGTAGGAGCTCAGAACTGGAACTGCGGTCCCACTCCACC
The DNA here is from genome assembly GCA_016801955.1 of Conus betulinus. Taxonomy (NCBI): domain Eukaryota; kingdom Metazoa; phylum Mollusca; class Gastropoda; order Neogastropoda; family Conidae; genus Conus; species Conus betulinus. The sequence continues at coordinate 411,806 of JADBJO010000511.1, read as the reverse complement.
AGGTTATTGGTAGCAAGTGGCGGCAGTGGAGGCCAGATGGGGGAGAATCGGCAGCCTGGGAAATGGATATTATTCCCTGGAGAAGGGACGACTCATGCACCCCTGGTTAGGGTTGCTGGACACTCCCCAATGGGAGTAAGAGTCTGTGGGGCGACAAGTCTGGGCGAGCCCTTGGAAGGAGAACCAAGGCATATTTGGGCACCAAAGGGACTTGTCCGGGGGTGGGGGTCCCTCTGACAAGGTCCGGGCGCCAGTGCTCCATAGTGGACAAGTCGCGTGATGAGGAGTCCTCTACCTCATCCTCAGAGTCGGGAGCGTCGTGCTCCTGAAGAGGTTGCGAGGAACCTTCTCCAGGAGGCAACAGCAGGGGTGAATGAGGGTCCCGCCCTAGCTTGGTAGTGGGAGGACGCAAGGACGGGTCCCTCGTGGCTCCATGATCAGCGGCCGGACTATGGGAGGGGAGTCCGTCCTGCCGATCGGACAGCGCCTGAGAGGGATGGAGACCGAGGTTGAACCAGCGGAAGCTGGGTGCCACATGCGACCATGGAGCTGGTATAGTTTTTTTTTTTTTTTTTTTTTTTTTTTTTTTGTGCTGTCCCAATCTCTGCGCCACCTCAGAGGCAGTTCACCCACGCCGCTCATTCTGACGACACCCTGTCCACAACCAGAGCCCGGTCGGCCCCGCGCAGCCCCCCGCACTGACAATCCACAGGGAGCAGTCACTGTCAAGTCCTCAAGAGGCAACCCACCGGAGGAGACACTGCACTGCTGCGGAGTCACTTCGGTGGTGTTCAGTGGCGCCTGTTCTGATCTAACATACGCAGGACACCACCTACTAAGCCCCCTACTGACGACAATAATTGCTTAGTCGCGGAGCCGGCGTGAGTGAGCTCTCCCTCCGGAGGGCGCCACCACGTCTGTCCAGCGACAGCCCCCATGGACTCGCCGATACCGGTGACCCCAGAGGAACCAAACCAAGGCCACAGACGTGGAGAGGACATCGGAACTGAGGTCACCACGAGAGCAGGGCATGAAGGGCCACAGAATTTGAGACATTTTTTTTAATGCTGATCGATGACAATGAGGATGATGATGATTAAGATGATGCTACGGATTTCCATTTCGGTCTGAGACTACATGACAGGGCTGTACTCTACACTTCCTTTCATAATATATCCCGGCGTCAACCAGGCCCGAGAGATACAGACACCTGCAGTGTTGGTCAGGAAATTTGAGCAACACTCTCAGAAACGCATCCATTAGTGGATGAAACTCGACTGTGTGGTCCCAGTCTTCCCAACTGAGTCCGCAGCAAACTCAACTCTGGGTAGGAGCCGGTCGGGGCAGAAAAACCCACATGACTCTGATGGGATTCGAACCCATGACCTCCCAGCCGGGAGTCCGTGACGCTAACCACTTCGCCATGGCGGCTGGTATGGAGCTGGTATAGTTGGTCTGCTGTAAGCCACTGGTCCCTCTGAGGGGCACAGAGCCACCGGTCCCCACGGAGAAAATGGGCTGTGGCGGCCCTGGGGCAGAATTTCCGTGGGGGCCGGGGTAACCTACGACACCAGGGGAGGGGTAGCGAGAGAGCGTTGTCTGTCGTACCCACCCCCGAGAGTGCACTGCCTCATACACCTCCCTGGTGGGATCCACGGGGGCCCTGTGTGTAAAGGGGGAGCGGTGGAGGGCATGGCAACCGAGCCCCCTACCCGCCGGTGCGCAGATTGGAGTAGCTGCGGTGCTGTGGCCTCTCCCTGGTTGGGGTCATGCAGGTTACCCATGGTCCCGCTGGTAGATCCTGCCCCGGAGGAACGGGACCACGGAAGTGGGGGGCGGAATAGGTCTGTCCCCCAACGTCCTGTACCCCTAGGGGAGAGTGCGACGGTCGATCGGGGTTGGTCGACTACCGGGGGTCTGAGCGACATCGGTCCGGGCGTAGCGGTGCCTGCGGCTGAGACCCGGAGTTATGGACAGTTTGGCGTTCCAGGGACTGACCACACCTCCACCGCCGGAGTTTGGACGCTCCTGGTGCGATAGTGGTGGCTGCACTTGTGCACGGCTGGAGAGAGCGTCATGAGCCTGCGCGTGATACTAGTGGGGGGGAAAGACTAGTGGCACACGGCTCATATAGGGGAGTGACGGGCGGGTGATTCTGGGCGCATGCCGTCACCCGTGCTGGTGCGCGCCTCGGCAAGGTCGCTGGGGGGGGAGGATCACGGAGATCACGTGACACAGCATGATAGTGAGAGTGTCACGAGCCTCGGAAGAAAAGAAGGCAAGCTGTAGAGGAAGGGGGGGGGGGGGGGGGGGGGGGGGGGGGGAGAATCCGAATATGAATTTTACTGAGGCCCAGCCCTTTTATGGGTGCCTGCCTTTCGATTATATGGAATATTGCAGGAAAGGCATTTAGCAATGGTGGCAGCTTGCCTTGTTGCCTTCAGACACAGTGATCGTGCGTCCGCCGGTCGGGTAGAGGAGGTAAAGTCGCCTGTCCCCTCCGCGGCACCCCCCTCTACACCAGCCGTACTTTCTTCCATAGCAAGAATGGACTGCCCCAAGGAATCGACCGGCGGGTCCTCCGGGGAGTGAGCGACTTCTGAAAGGTGAAGGGGCTTGACCCGTCATTGTCCTTCACCATGTTGGGCTATGGTGGCAGGGCAATCACGGAGCACACAACCACCACAAAGTGGAGACAGTCGGTCGATTGACAAATAATAAAATAAATTCGATCGACCTATTGCTACGGCACTGATAAATAAAGCACAGATAATACTTGATTAAGAGATCGAAAGACACTCTACCACCGAACTAGGGGATCGAGAAATAGAATCGAAAACCTGATCGGCAGTACTAGCAACACTAATGATGTGTAATGTTAGATCAAGAGGGACTAGCCGGATCTTAACTAGTACAATGACAATAAAACAAAGGTGCTACTAATCGTGTACTAATAAATGGCACAAGTTGGTAGATGTAGGGATCGTAAGACACCGAATGTACCTGTAATAATGAAAAATAAAGTACAGGAAAATTTGCCCGGGGAAGCCCCGTACTGCCAAACAAGGTGCGCCCGAAAGGTCGACCCCATGCGGTGAGGCAATATGGCGGACCCGCCAAAAAGCATGGCACAATCCAAGATGGCAGATCGATTGACTGGGAAAGGATCGATCGCCATGAGGGATGCGCAATGGAGCGCGAGGGTAAAATACCCGGTGTACCTTGAAATAATGCTGAGGAGGTACTAATCAATGTGCACCAGTTGGTAGATCAAGAGATCGTGAAGACCCTCGATCTAGCTGTGATAAATCAGGTACTAATAAATGTGCACCAGTTGGTAGATCAAGAGATTGTAATAGGTACTCCAAACCTTCTTTCTAAGACTAAGAGGCAGTGTGCTGTTGGCCCACATCAACTGTGATTTTCTACAAATATTTATTAAAAAATCAAGAAATAAAAGTACGCCTGACAAAACCCGTTATTTATCTTTCATTTCCATACATTGTCTTTTATATTTTTGGTGGTGAGTGTGTGTAAGCGTGTGTTGAAAGTTTGCGCGCTGTTACGGAGTAGCCGCCAGCGTCGGCCGCCATGCGCGCGCGCGTCTCGCTCCGATCACTGCCTTTCGTCGTCTGCTATGCGCTCGGTGGCACCGTTAGTAGTTCTAAAAATAGTATGCTAAACAGGAAGAAGAGTCATCCCCCCGTAACGTCTCGTGTGCGAAGTGTAGGCATTCACGGAAAAAATTCAGAGTGAAAAAACCGTTTTAAAATGTTTTCATGTAAAATTTCCAGAATAAAACCAAGAGCGACATTTATACTTTTACACTCACGCAAATCTTCAGGGTTTTTACTATATTTGAGTAAAAATTTGAAGTTTGTCCGTTCAAATGCCGCGGAGCGCAAAGCTATGAAACAAGCCGTGGTGCAGCTTCGACGTCGACATGAAAATTGAAATGGCGCTAAGTACAAGACGGCATGCGACCCGTAAATATTAAACGGAATCTATCGAATATCGACGAGTCGTCTTCAAACCACGCCGTTCCGGCTATTTTGAAACGGTAAATTGCAACCTTTTCCGTCAGTTTTACATCACGATTTAACTATATTACTGTCATACATTTTGAAGATTACTTTGTTTTTTTTTTGACGACCGAAACATCAGACCGGAGTAATGGTGGGGTCGTGCTGATGAGAGGAGTATGTGTTTTGTATTTTACACCAAATTAAAACTGCTGCTTAGATTCCATGGATATGTTACAGGTGTAGCTTGTATGACTTCAAGGCTTATTTTCTGTTGATTTTTTTTTTAAACCAGATCTTTCCTGTTCGACTTAAATATCAAATTTTATTAGGTCACGTGACCGTGCCCAACGACGCTTTTGAGGCCCATGTCGAATGAGCAGCTGAAACTAGCACAGTTCCAGGAGGAAAATGTATAGAATATTAGATCTAGTTGCAAAGTGAGATGACTGCAGGCGGAAATCTAAACAAATCTTTAAAAAAAAAAAAACGTTTGTGAACTGCAAAAAAAAAAAAAACGTCGACAAACGAATTATGTGTTTTGTCTTGTGATTCGTTTTGTCCACGGTTTTTGAGCAGTTCTTAAACATTTATTTAAGCTTTGTACAGAATATTAATTTTGTGCCTGTATTTCCTTTATCAAATAAATCAAGCTGAGATTCTAAAACACTTGTCTTATGCACTCCATTGTCATTGGCGGTTATGGTGATAATGTATGTTATGTGTGTGTGCGTGATTCTCTGTGTGTGTGTGTGTGTGTGTGTGTGTGTGTGTGTGTGTGTGTGTGACTGAATGGAATGGATTAGCTATCATCATGATTTATCAATTAATGACAACCCTAACTCAATTTATTTATTACTTCAGGTGCTCCAAACTGTGCAGTTGTGTGTCTGCTACAACAGGCATTGTTCTGGTCAACATACACTGTAACAATGGCCAGTTCTACACAAACTTTCTCTCCATGACTAAGAAAGAGCCAGTGGGCTGTTAACCCCACATTTGACTGTTATTTTCTCTCCAAATGTTTGAAAATTTAATCAAAAAATGAAAATACATCAGACAAAATCTGTTATTCATCTTTCATTTCCATACACTGTCTTTTGTACTTTTGATGGTGATTGTGTGTCAGCGTGTGTTGAAAGTTGTGCTGTTTACTGATTAGCTGCAAGCCTTGGCCAGCATATGCACATCTCACTCCTATCCCTTCCTTTGGTTTTCTACACTGTGCTCGTCGGGATATTTATCAGTTCTAAAAATGTATGCCAATTAGAAAGAGGAGCAATTCTTCAGGCTTTCAACTACAATTAAGTAAACCTTTAAGTTTGTCCATTCAGTTCCTGCTGGCAAGGGGGTATGGGGCCAGGGTAAAAAAACTCAAGGGATGAGTGTATTTATTTTGTAATGGCATTGTTGTATTCAGTATTTCTTGGCAATCATATATATATAAGTTTCACTAATATATGGAAAGCATAGGCACTGGAGAATTAGGGTGGAGGGGAGGAAACGGGGGGGGGAGAGGAGCGAGGAGGGGATGGGGGGGGGGGGGGGCAAAGTTTCTTGCTTTTTAATCTTCTGAGCATTACTTTTGGTACAAATGTCAATCATATGTTTTCATAAGATCATGCCAAGCAGAGATATTTAATTTGTATACATAATGTTTACATGGCACACAAGAAGTTAGGTAAAAGGGTGGGGGGTGGGGGTGGGGGTGAAGGTGGTATGGGGGTGTCCTATGTGCTGACATGCTTGAATGTCTTCTTATATTGGATAGATCTTGTAATCCTGATCATTTTGATATAAGTTACATGCTTGTATGTCAATTGAAAGCAGGGATGTGTCATTTTATAACTTGTTTTGGTTGCCGATATGGAAGGAAGAAAAGTCAAAATGAAGATTTTGGCATTTTAGGAGTGTGGTAGTCGGACTCTCTGCAAGAGCCTCAGGTCTGAAAAAAATTCAGTGTACATTACAAGTGGTTGACATCAATCACCCATAGTTTCAGACATGTCACTTGCCAAATGGCCGAGTTATAGGCTCCAAACATGGCCCTTAAGGGGAATTCTGACTGTCGTAAAAAAATTAAATATTTAAAAAATCATAACTTCGCTCCTAATTAAGCTACAGCTATAAATTTTACATAATTTTCTTAGTTTTAAGTTGTTCTATAACCTTGACCTATTGAAAACAACAGTCAAAAACATTTTAAAAATCACTTTGGAGTACCTAATTGTAAAGACCCTAGATCTACCTATGATAATTGGGGTACTAAAAAATATGCACCAGTAGGTAGGTCAAGAGATCGTACAGACACTCAATCTACCTGTAGTAAAGATACATAGAGTGTCAAATAGGGTACAAGTAAATGAGGCTGGGGAAAATCGAATGGAAACTCAATCTACCCAGACTAGTAACACATAGCAAGTAATAGTAGAGTGAGATAAAAACTGAAAACTCGATGTACCCGTACACAGTACTGATACAGAGAAATGCTGAGTAATGCTAGATCGAAATCTCGATCAGCATACTGATACTGAGAAATGCCGAGTAACGCTAGATCGAAATCTCGATCAGTGTGTACTAGTATGATAAACTTTGTATACTGATCTCGATCAGAGTGTACTAGTACGATAAAACTTCGTACACTAAACCCAGTATGAGTATGATAAACTTCGTACATGAAATCCAGCGTGATGTACGAGGCCGGTGAGGTGATAAGGTGGGAAAACATGACCGGCGAGGGAAGATGACGGCGGAGGCCGGCGAGTGCATGATCGTCAAACTGAAAATACTGGCGCATGAGCAAGGAAATAAACGTGCAGGAAATGTAGATAAGAAAAGGGATGAAATGTGTTACCGCAGGGGCAACGGCAAACCGAGGCAGTGCCGATGAAACTTGCACTGACAAGACAAATCGCGAGAGCGAAACGACGATCGGTGAAAGTCGCGGGAAGCAACATGACGATCGCACAAAGTCGCGAGAGTCATGACGAGTGTGTGAAAGAAAGAAATTATTGAAATGCTAGCCCATGAAGAGCCTCACATGGCAAGTGTACTTAGGGTTTAGCGCAAGCCACAAGTGAACAAGTAAAGAAGCAAAACACAAGCAATCTTTACCCAAAGGCAGGTATAGCAAGACAGAGCACAAGACTTTTCTTGCCTGGGCGACAGGCCGAAGATGAAAATGAGGTACAGGATGCCGACACCAGCTTCTGCCTTCAGCGGAAGTAGGGTTGGCATCATGTGACTGTCTATCACTGCATTAGCCACAAAAACTTCGGCCTGGCAGAGCTGACTAACTGCTATAGAATGCTATGGTCTGACAGGGTATAGTATATGACGCCAAATGCACTGTTTCATAATCAATTTCACATGTCCGCTCACAATTAAAGTAAATTTTTACAATGTGTCAAACACTTCATATATCCTGCCAAACTGACTGATTATCGTCAGCCTCTAAAATACACCTTTAAGAGATAGCAACATGTTCAAAGGTGAACTACTCTTCACTTCATTGGAACCCCAGAGCAACCACATTGAAATGTCATGGATATTAATGGAGGGTCTTTACAAAGAGACAGACAGACTAGCATTAATACATGCATGCACTATTCAGCACATGCCTACAGGAAGAGCAAATGCTTTCGTGCCGATTCTTTTCAGCCACTTCTTCAGCCATCAATTCAATGGTGTAAAATCATCATACCTTATTTACAATGACTGTGTAAAGGCCTTTTTCTAGGATTAGTTTATCCACTTATTGGGATCTTCCTTGTCCCGGCATCAATAAAACACTCCCACACTTTTCTTTTTTTTTTTTACTCAGAGCTTTCCATCTCTTTGCGTACATGCTTTATTATTATTTAACAAACTAATGACACCATAAGCCACCCCCACACTTTGTTGTTTTGTACTCATAAAGAGCTTTCCCTGTCCTTGCATGTATACTTTTTTGTGCCTTCACAAGCCTTCATGTACATTCAGTCTTGTTTTTGTCTGTCTACAATCCACTGCTTCTCTTTTGCTAACATTCTCCTTTGTTCCCTGGAAAGACTGATCTCTTCTAGGACTACAATCTTTAAGATGTATGCTGGCCACAAACACTACCATGATGATTTCATAGGCAGAGCATTTCATCTTACAATGGCATGAACATTCACAACTGAGCAACCATACATAAATTCACAAGAAATGAAAATGGTTGGAAAATTTTTTTCCATTTAAATTAACACAAAAGGACAAGGGTGTGTGGGGATGGAGGAGAGAAAAGAGACAACATCAACGGCCCATGAGTGAAGGACACAGGATTCAACAACAACTTAGCAGAGTGTAATCATTAACGCCATTTCAATTTACAGGAACTGAAACAAGGTAACAAATCTGCATGCTGCAGAAAGCTGAAACAAACACTAGGATTATCACTCCACAAAATTTGACCAACTGTGCTTATGAATGGTATTGTACAGACATGCCTGATGTTGATTAATTACTATGTGCAAGTGACTCACAGAAATTTACAATTATTGAAAAACCATCACTAATTTGAACTGGTAGCAAATACTGGGACATAAAACAAAGCATATGCAAAGCAAAACAAAGGCAGGTGGACTAAGTTTAATAAATGCATGCATTCTACATCTTTCTTTTTAAAAAGTCTATTCTATGCAAGCAAGTTTTTCTAAGCAGGGTTAGTTTAAAGCACGACATAAAAACCGCCATTTATATGATTTCACAGGGCAAGGAATAAAATGAACAATCACCAGGAGAAGAATAAAATGGAATAGTTTGTGGCAGATTTTGGGGAGTTATGAAGTAAATATTTCTAAGCAATTCACATGAAAGCATTACAAAGCCAGCATCTTGGGAAGTCGTCATGCACATCAACTAGAAAGTACACACAATTCAGGAGCCTTTTTTTTTCGTTTCCACATTCTATAAAATGGAATTAAAAATGACAGGATGTATCCTATATGATGTAATCCAGGCAAAAAGACATTTTGCCAACAATCACTGGCCCAACCAAGAAGAATAGCATAGCCCCTTTTAGTCCATAACTGTAATTGCCTTTAAGACTGAAAAATAAAAATCTCTTTTCTTCCCTAGCTAATTAAGCGTTGTTGTCAAGCAGTTACAGGAGTTCCATACCATCAAAACTTGAGAACAAGTTTAACAACCATTTCTGTACCACATAGGAAGGGAAAGGAAATCAGCAAGCAGGATGAATGAACAGAGGGGGGAAAAAACATACAAACAAACAAAGGGGGAACTACCATAGCTTCCAGTTTTTCACTGAGCTCGTAGAGTTCTTCTTCCTTCTCATCCACAACATTGCGTTGTTCTCGCAACTGTCGTTGCACTGCTGCCAGTTCTGCTTCCAGGTCCTGCGAGAGGCACCACGGCCACACATCCGCAAGTATACACACACACACAAAGACCCTGTTAGGATAGGAAGGGGTGAAGGTGGGGGCACAGCTGGACAGCAGGAGAGGAGGAGTGTGCATGGTGGTCAGGGTGCAAGTGGTGTGAAGTGGTAAACTGTGACACCAATCAGTTCCTCTGCAGACACTACAACTGAACCTTCTGAGCATAAACAATCCCTATATTACCTGTTCAGGGAGGGAGCAAAAGCAGGGGAAAACCCAAAGCAGGTCAGGACACTTTAAGAAATGACTATACAAATCTATAAAAATAGTATGCAACAGTATGTAATGTTCATACTTTTTTTTAGTGCTAGCATGCTCTGCATTAGAAAAAAAAAAGCACCCAAAACTACATAAACCATGCTTGTAGCAAGTGACTGCATTTGAGGGGTAAAACTGGTCAGGGAGAAGTGTGTGTGTGTGTGTGTGTGTGTGTGTGTGTGTGTGTGTGTGTGTGTGGTGTGTTGTGTGGTGTGTGTGTGGTGGTGTGGTGTGTGTGTGTGTGGTGTGTGTGTGTGTGTGTTGTGTGTGTGCGCGAGTGTGTGTGTGTGCACATGCGTGCCTGCAAGAGCAGTAAATTACTGAAAAACATAATCCATATTTGTCAATCTTTTCCTTTTTTCTTTCTTTTTTTTAAACTGGGAAACAGAAGACGTACAAAAAAAACAACACACCCAAAAAACAAACCCCCACAAAGCTTGCGCCATGCTACCCAATCTGTCTGTGTCTGCTGAAAAAAATATGCAGTATAATATGCTTTAAAAGAAAAAAAAAAAAAACAAAAAAAAAAAACTTCCCACCAGTCCAATGGGTGAAATAACAAAATATGTTGACACTACACACACAGTGAAGAAGATGAAGATTAAAAACAAAACAAACAAAAAAAACAAACATGTGGAAAGGATGAAGCTAAATATAAAGTAGCTAGTGAGATCATGTAAATAATGGTCAGTGAATCACCTTCCGATAACTACAGATCCATCACCCATTAATATCATGCAATGATTATATGTGAATAATGAAGTGATATGGACATATGTAAAGTTAATATCTCAACACACGAAAATTACTCACAGATACATCCGAGCCTTCTGTCTGTGAGCGTGACTCTAGCAACTCCTTGGTCAGAGATTCGATTTCTCCTTCTTTTTCATCCAACATGGACTGTACTGTGTCAAAGTCCTTTTGTAGCTCCACCTTCAAACAGAAGAAATATAAACATGTGAAAATTACATATGGAAAAAGGTACACACACACATACAAATACAGCTAGCTCAACAAGTATCTGTGGTGCGTACACTTTGGATTAAAAACAGATCTAAGGAATTTGGGTCTGAATAATGAATACAATGAACATGAAATATGAATTTCATATGAATAAATTTAAATAAACTTTTCACAGCAGACTACAGCAAGCTTTGATACACCATTTTTTTTCCCCCCCCCGTTGTCCGTTTTGGAAATCGACACAGCAGATACCAAACAAAGCCTTGTTTCAATCAATCGTTCTTTTCCTGCTGTTCAATGCCAGTCACTTCTCCAATTTTCATCTTTTCAGGGCCACAGAAAATGAACCTTTTTCATTAAAAGAAAAAGAATAAAGTTAAAAAGAAATAACTTTTCTAAAAGTTTCTTTGCATAAAAAGCTGAGACAGGATGGGGAATTACATGCATGTATATACAGTTCAAACTGATAATGAGTGAAAACAGGTACAGACTAACAATTCCTTGATCATTACAATAATGACTTGGCAAAGAAAAAAACAAAGAAAAAAAAAAAAACAAAAAAAAAAACGGGGAGGGGGGGCCAAGTGGGGAGGCAAGAAAGAGAATGGGGATGAAAAATTAGGATATCAGATTGCAAATATAAAATCCTTCATTAGCAGTGTATGGGAACCACTTAATCCATCTTGAAAACAGAATCATTCATATCACCTTCTCAGAGGTCTTTTGTCTTTTAATACATTATGAGGGCAAAAGAATGAGGGGCACAAATCTTTCACGTTTAAGCCCAGAAATGAAACTGCCTCCCCATCACCCTTTTCAAGCAACTATTATTTTTTTAGGAACACCATAGCATTAAATAAATTTCTCATTAACATTTCATCAATTCTGACAGAACCTGGAGACCCAATACTTCAAATACTTGTTAATACTGAGACCAGTAATTTGCACTCTCTCTCACATACATAGGTCTAAAAACAATACCCTGCTCCACAGGCTATGCCAATGCTTGAGGTAACTGGTGCCCACTAACGCCTTCTACCAGTTGCCTACAACGTGACCTCAAGGAAGAGAGTAGCTGGGAAAGTGTGGTTTGGTGGATATTTGTATGAGGCAGAAACAAGCCTAGCTGAGACAGTGCCGGGCTCAGGTGGACAAAGACAACCATGGAAGGTGGGAGGGAGGGAGGATACCTGGAAAGAGGTGAGGCTGGTGATCTCCGTCTGCAGACTGTTGATCTGCTCCACCAGCTGCTGCAGACGCGACTCTTTCTCCACCAGGGCCTCCTGCTTCTGAGTTTTCTCCTCCTGCAGCTGTGCAGCAAACACATCCACCCCCTCCTCTAGTTACTTCACATTTAATTCACCCACACACATACACACTCTCGGGGTTCCAGGCACGCCCAACGTGACAACTCCCAATAGAACCATTTACTTGTACTTCACACACACACACATATATTGTAAATGTATCAGCTGACTGTGTAAGAAGGGACTTACTGGGAACACACACACATTCTGGACCTACTCTAAACCTAATACAAGCAAGGTACACCAGTTGGGGGCAACACATCCATGTTCTCTGCGCCACTCCTCACTCTTGTCTAGCTTTGCCATGGAAAGTTTATTCCTCCCAAACCAGTCCACTTTATAATCTTAAACCTGGAAGTTTTCCATCTGCATATATCACTTTTTTTAATGACTTCTACACTAAAATACCTTTCATGTTCACTGTTTCTTACTGTCAGATTTCCAATATGGCTCACAAATAGTGTTCCAGATGTAGTAAAGATGCAAGTATAAGTTCAGACTTAAATCGTTTTGATCAAGGTGCAACAAATGAAAATGACCAACAGTCATGGTAATTCTACTTTCAGGCAAACAATGAAGGCATTTAAGTGCTATCCAAATAAGACAAACCACCTCACGATGACACCCCAAATCTCCATTATAATCAGAAAACAAAAAAAATGTCACCAATCAATCTATCTCTGCAAGAGGAAATCGAGCATACATATTATTTCACATAAGCCCCACGAAAGGCCTTGGCACTTTACCATTCAAAATAACTTGTTGCACTACATGTTAAAAATCAATGTAAATTATAAACATCTTCCTGGAAAATCATATTCAACCAAAATAACATAAATGAAAAGCTTATTCTGGTTATCGTATTTTGTTCATTCTTGTTGCACACCAAGTAGACCTGAATAAAAAATCTGTAAGCAATGAAATGAAGTGTATGTGTGTGTGCATGTGTACATGCATGCACGTGTACATATGTATGCACGTACATGTGCATGTGCATGTGTGTGCATGCATATGCCAGCAAGGGCATCTGCTTTCATGTAAGCTTGCACATAGACATCTGTGCTCATGTCTGCCATGATATCAATGTACACACATGTCCACAAACATGCTGTCAGTCACACCAGTATGAATGAATAGAAGAACATAACAAGAATTTTTCTTTGTGATCTCACCTGAGAAAGGTCATCATCACGCTGCTGAAGTTCTGACTCCAGGACAGACTTGTCTTGCTGCAACTCAGCTATCTGTTCTTGCAATTCACTGAGCTGTTCAGTCAGATGTTCCACTTCAGCTGTCAGCTCACTGATTCGTGTCTCTTGCTCACCCACTGTTTGGTCCAGCTCCTGGGCTAGAGATGTCTGAACAAGCAAGAACCGTTCACACATGTTAATATGCACATCTGTATAAAGGCCCACACATGCGCTGGTATGCACCACACAAACATATATGTCATTCCCTTACTCTCTCACACTGCAATTATTGTGGACTGATAACCAAACGGGAGAAAGAATGGAAAAAATCTACATATAATGTAAAACAGGTAGCTATGCTCAATCTCTTAATCATCTGTGACCTTTCACACCTTTCTAAAATATACATGCAAACTAAAAATAGGCTAAATTCCAGACATTATCAAAGGAATAAACTCAAAATCTCAGCAAAAGATGTTAACCATCTTAAATCAATCTTCTCTTTTATTCCTCTTCTGTTTATTCTATGAGGATAACAACTTACAGTAAATAGGAGGTAAACATGGTTATTGAAAAAAAAAGTTACAACAGACAATATGGGAAGATCAACCTTTTGATATGTTTTTCCCCTAGCATTTTAAACCACAGTCCCTGCACGCAACAGATACCTTTTGACCACTGGAGAACAAATCTTGTATACATCAGAAATCATCCAAACAAACATCATAATCATAACAAATTACACTGTGAGATTTTCAGAATATCTAAGGGATACTGTTATCATTACTTCTGCTGATGATATTCACCAGAGAAAAACAAGCAAATCTGTCCTGACTGATACATATATGCTAGAGAAAACAATCTCTTCCGCATATTGTTCCAATAAGTTGTCCGGAATTCTCTTCAACCAGCTCAAAACAAGGACTGAGTTAAAAGCTGAAGAATGGTAAATATTCTGGTCTGCATTTGTCAGACAAAAATGCACTGCAGTTGGTAGGGAAGGAAAGACTGCCTTTGTAAATTCACTAAACTCTTTTTACAAGAACTGTAACAGAGTGATAAGAGCCATGGACGTCCAACTGGGGCGCATAAAGTTAAGATCTGAGCAGCATTTGGTCTGCTTTTGTGGACGTTTTTCCCAGTCTCGCAAATCAATATATCTGGAAACCTACGAAATGCCTTTTTTCTCCTGTCGTCTGGTATCTTTTTATAAAAACAAATGTAATCATGTCACATGCTACCCCGAATAAAATGGTATATGTCTATCTCAGCAGTAAGGCTGAAAAAGGTCCTGTACACAAAAATCAACTTGTAGAAATCAGTGAAGAAGAAGTGCCAGTGCCACCGAACACCACTGATCATCTTTTCAGTCTTTCATTTATTGGAATCAGTCAACAATATACTGATCAAATTATGAGATTTTCCTCTCCTTCTGCTTCTTACCTACACTCCCTAAACTGGGCTGGCAGATAACACTGAGACCAGACCAATAGCAGGAAAGATTGTTGTTGTTGTTGTTGTTGTTTGTCTATCATACTTTGCAAGGCATTGCTTTCATCCGCTCCACATTATGCTTGTCATCAAACCATACATGAACATCTAGTTTACTTTGCTTGACATAAACTTTTCTCTCAGAATATAAAGCACAATCATTCAATCCCCAAACTGTAAACTGACAAAAAAAAAAAAAAAGAGAGAGACTCAGCATGAATATAAGTATGACAAACTTCACAAGCTACTTTTACATAATCCTCCTGATCTCTGAACTGTGTTGCTAAACTGATAAATTCTTTGACACAATTTTTCTGTGTCTGCTAGTAGTAGAAAGAGCACACAAAATCCTTTCACTGTTGATACCCCATTCTCCCCACTTTGTGCTTTGTTTCCTAAATTATTTTCTGACTTGTTCAGTTCTGACCCACCGCTACTGTAAGCAAAAATGCAATATCAGGTAATATCTGTCCTGAATCTCTTTATTTCATATCTAAGTCATCTTGCTTACAGTCTATCCCATCAAACAGACCACTATAAACAACAAAGATCGTTCATTTATTAGGATAAATTGAAGTGTTCGTGAGTTTGGCATTCATGGAAAAATAGTCACATTTTCTTTTCTTTTTCTTCTATTTCTTCATGTTTTGCTAATATTCTTTCGCATTTTTCACCTTAATGATAACTGGTCTAGCATTCTAGCATCACACATCTTCTTCACACCAAAGCACACAGTGAACTGTGAATCTTGCAGAAGATGACAAGTGAGAATCACACCGCAGTGTGCATATGTATTTGGAAAAAAAATCCACTTATATTTTGATTGTTCCTGCTCCTATCAATTTTAATCTCACTCTTATTATTTTTTTTTTCCCCAGTCTGATCCAAATTATTTTCATAAATTTGAAAAATATCCTTGTTTCACTTATATGATTCCAATGGCAGCAGTCATATACACTACAAAACTGATTTTCTCTGTCTGCTTGAAAACCTGGAGATATATCTCCATGAAGACCATGGTCTTTTTGTGTGTGCAGAAAACCTGAACACATAATTCCAAGAATACCATTCTCTCTATGTCTGCAGGAAAACATGAATACACAACTCCATGAAGTTAACTATCTTTAAGTCTGCTAGAAAACCTGACATATATCTCCATGAAGAGAGCTGTCTCTATGTCTGCTGAAAACCTGAAAAAGTATCTCTTTGAAGGTAACTGTCCCTATGTCAACCAGAAAACACAAATATGAATTTCCATGAAGATGACTGTCTCTAAGTCTGCTAGAAAACCTGAATATGATGATATGTCTCTATATATGCTGAAAAACCTTAACAAATTTTCCATGATCAGTGTCTCAATGTCAGCTGAAAAACCAGGGCATCCCCCTGAAGATCATTTTATGTCCACAAAAAAAATTTAAACATACATCTTCATGATCATTGTCTCTAAATCTCCTGAAAAACCTGAGATATCCATGAAGACCACTCTCTCTATCAGTCTATGTTTTGTTGAAAAACCAGAAGATATATATCTCCATGATTAGTGCTCTACGTTTGCTGAAAATCCTGGATCTCCATAAAGATCACTCTCCATATTTCTGCTGAAAAACCTGAGCATACATTTCCATGAACATCAGTGTCTCTATGACTGCTGAAATACATGATCATATATCTACAAGAAGATCTGTCTCTTTGTCTGCTGAAAAACTTGAACATATATCCCCATGAAGATAATTGCCTCTATGTCTGTTAAAAAATCTTGACATATCTCCATGATCGTTATCTCTCTGTCTGCTTGAAAACCTGGACATGTATTCCCATGAGGATAACTGTCTCTACATCTGCTGGAAAACCTGAACATCTGTTTACAAGTAAATAATAGTCGTACTGTTTGCTGAAAAACAATTAAGTTCAAAATGGCTTTAACATTGTTTCAATGTTTAAAAAGAAATTAAAACAAACTTCAGTTCAAGACATTTTTCAGGCTGTCCAAGTACATGCTTTCACCACAGCTTATTTCAAATAAAACTGAGCAATATCATATAAACCAATACAATAAATGTATCAATTTGGATGAAATGGATTAGAAGTCAAATAGACACACAAGTAAATCAATGAATGTTATTCATTAAAGTAAGAAAAAAAAAGGTTAGACATCTCACATGATAATACTAAAGTCCAGTGTATGAAATGTAAGAAAGGATCTAAACTAAAAATGTATTCCTACGGTTATTTCCTATAACATGACCTCCCTTGTGAATGATTAGTATTATTACCCAGTATACCTTAAAAAAAAAAAAAAATCAAGAGATGATCACATATTCTCCATGAAGCAACTAACAGTCCATTAGATCACACAATTTCTAAAGTAAATCACAATAAACAAGCAACAATGAAAAACCCAGCAAACTAGGTCAAAACAGCCATGTTAATCTTCATGAAATTAATCTGTTTTGAAGGACTAGTCCAGATCACTATTCTATACACACATCTCCAAGTTCACTGTAGTGATCTAAGCCAATTTCCCCCCGATTCAAGAGCAGAAGTATGAATGTTGTGAGTTCATATACATTACATTATAAACACACACAGCAGGATAATAGTGAATGAACAACAAAACAGCAGGTTAAACATGGATTAATAAAGCCACAAACAGTGAATATACAGAAAAGGAAATCTCTAGTTTGCAATATGGAATATGGATCTTCTCTGCTCCAGCAGCCAGCAGACTTCCAGGAACAGGCAAAACTAAGGTAAATGCAGCTGTTTTCTTCATAATTACTAAAGACACCATGTATTTGCTCAACAATATTCATGGTGACCTCGTAACTACAAGACCTTCCGCAGCAAAACTGGACTCATATTCATAAGTGCATGTATTATTCTTTAAGACTGCCATTTTGTTGCAGCTGTAGCTTGCACAAGAAGAACTACACATAAGCCAACAACTGCCACAAAGAAAAGACACGGGTCACTGTTATCCTGGCCAAGTCTTGGCTGCTGGAGAACAAGGAAGATAAGAGTGTACTGATTCCAGGTGGTAAGTGGTATGAGCCAGTTACTGACCACTGAGGATGGCCGTTCCTCTCTTCCTGCAGCTGCAAGCCCAACAAAGCCCCACTATAGGTTGTCACATGTACACAGCCTACACTGGATGTTTGCCTTTGAGCCCCACAACATTCAGCAAAAAACAGTCTGGCCTTAGGCCTTGCAATGCTTACATACATTGATTACACAAAAATTGAAAGCTCATCAACAGACACATAAAGAAACAAACAAAACATTCAAACAACAACACCCCATAGCAACTAACTCCCTACACCATAATTTTCAACCTACAAGAGTAGGAATACAATGTTCACCCTTGATTTTAAGAAAAAATGCATTCCATCTTCTAGTAAGGCTCCTCAGAATGAGGGCACACAACTTTTTGCAGTCTATGAGAGCAGATCTCAAGAAAGGCAATGTGCACAAGCTCGTGCTGAACATCTACAAAGGATGAGTTATCAAATAACTGTGTCAAAAATACACCAACAGATATATATATATATATTTTCATTACACACACACACATGATTAATATCATGATGCTCAAACTGTATGCTACATGACCTGGACTGACACTAGCTCATGTGAATAACCACATCCTTTTTTGTAGCTCTGCTTCAAATGATAATTTTTACTGTCTGCTTTCGAATATGATAAAAGCTAACATTTTCAAACTATCGTTTTGTCTGTTTCCAACTCAAAAGCAGCCTTTTTAATTTCTAGGATATTTGTTTCTTGATCATATGATACAAATTTCACAATGTTTACACAGCACAGATTGGTATAGCAACCAACAGCTTATGTTGCTTTTAAGTGGAAAAGCTTTGCACTAGTCAAGTTTTATTTGATATAGTTTTTCAATCGAAATCAAGATCTATACATGTTTATGTCTGTTGTCTTTAGTGTGCTGAACTGATGTCTCTACTGGGTTATCAGAGGTTTGGGTGTGCAGACATGAAAACTGTATGCAACTGCACATTATGTAGAAATGGAATGCAAAGTTGGTTGCAAAAACTGTTTTCACCACGTGCAGGGCACGCTCCTGGTCAGAATTTCTGAGGGAAAAAACAAAAAACAAACAAACAAACTGACCTTGTAGTCTGAATATCACAGTACTAATGCCAGACTACTGTGTACAACATCTACCAGATGAAAGCTAAAGTCCCATCATACCAACTTTGAATTCGAGAAACATCCACCAGTGCAGTACAAGCCACCTGACACCAATCAAATCTAAACACTATATAGTCCCTCCACCCCACCCTACAAATGCACCCTTCCCATAGTGAAACCACATTTTCAGATTTCATATGACCAGGTCTTTCTTGCCTGCCACATGCAACTGTTGCTTTTGCCTTTCTTTAGATCCTATTACAGCAATCAGTATTGGCATTTTTTATTTTTGCATGTGCACCCTGGAGTTACATTGTGACCATTAACATGTGTTTAATCTCCATCTGATTGGTTGTAATCTGCCAGCCAAACCACTTTCAGTATAACTGTAGAGCATCAGCAAGAAAATGTTTCCTTTTGCATCTTTATGTACTTTACCACTCTATTTCAGTGACATCAATCTTGCACTCCTTCATGTGCATGCACATGCAATACACATTATGCTTTGTTTAATTTCTGTCACATGCTGTTTCATTTTGTTATATGTCCTTTCCAACACTGAATGTTCTCATGTATTACACAGAAGCCAACATAACATCCTTCATTCATTTAGCAACAAGCATCAACACAAAAGCGACACTTGTAACATCCACAGTCTCCTGCCTCTTTAACTCAATACATCAAATACCAAGATTCAAAGATCACTCTGCACTAAATAACAAAAAAAAAAAAAAAAACGATAAGAAAAGAAAGTCTAGGATGATTCACATTCAAATATCACAGCAACAGACATGTCAATTAAATCTGGAAAAAGTATTACAGACCTCCAGCAACAGACATGTCATATTAAATCTGGAAAAAGTATATTACAGACCTCCAGACCACCAACCCACTTGTCACTCAAAGCTTTACCCAACTGACCACTCGAAGCTGATGGCAAATAAACACGTAGTAAGCATAGAGTCTACAGTAACTAACCCGCTCAGTAAAGGAGGCATTTAAGGGAAGGGGCTCATTGAAAGAGAGGAGACGACGTCAAGACAAGCTTCGCCTCGCTGCAAGCTGTGAACTGTGTCTTGCAGATCGGAAACCAACTCCTCTTTCTCTTTCAGCTCAGCCTGCAGGGACCCCAAATCCGTCTGCACAGTGTCCACAGCTTGTCATGTTACATGTTAGTACAAGCAACAAGAACGCATCCTCAAAGAAAACTAAAGGATGAAATCTCCACTAGAACTTTTGTTAATATATTTTCACAGCACACCAGAAAATTAAAACAAGAGAGCAAAAATCCAGCTTCATGTATGATAAAATAAAATTTATTTTGTACTATTAGAAACAGAGTAGACTGATACAGATTTAGCTTTGTTTTATTATGTAAATATGATAGTTATTTAACTGTAATATACACAAGTACAAACATGTTATCAATAAACATTTTAATAAGATTATAAACCACAACCACACAATTACATACACACTGAAACCTCTCCGTACTGACCCCTGAATAGAGACTACCTCCCTTTTAAAGACATCATTTCGAGAACATTTTTGTCCTGGTCTTTCATAAAAATAACTCCCTAAAGATCTGATTTTTTCTTTTTTTTTTTTTTTTTTTTTAATGATTTTGGGATCCATTATTGAGAGGTTTCACTGTGGCACATGTACACAAATTACCAATACATATTCCACACCTTTATCTTGGTTACAATTAGCACAAGGTAGCAGCATTAAAAAAAATGTATGACGTAAAGCATTCTCAAAACCTTTCCGATATGACTGTCCAAACCAAGAAAAAAAGGGACCAAAATCCTGTAATGTTCCACCAGGCCAAAGCAACTAATCCATGCACCAGACTTTTCCTGTGAGACATTCATACCCACCTCTGTCCTGGACAGCTTCTGTCGCAGCTCCTCTATTTCTGCATTCTTCTCATCCAGAAGTTCCGGCGGGAAGGGACCAGCATTGGACAAATCAGTGATCTGAGCCTATGACACAAAATCAGTTTGAGCATGTGTGTGTGTGTGTGTGTGTGTGTGTGTGTGTGTGTGTGTGTTTGTGTGTGAGTGTGTACTGACATATTCAGCATGTTGGCTTAGAGACAAGTGTTTGTACCTGTGTGTATTTGTACTGAAGACGGTCAAAGGCCCTAAAGATCTTTCGCAAAGGGAAACATAAGATACTCATCCACTGTGGACAATAACAGGGAACCAGAAGAAAGGAATCTGATGCAGACATACAAAGAAAGATCATTTGCTCAGAAAGACAAGTTTCTTCCTAACCTGAGAGAGCTTTTTTTCCTCTCTTCCAGCTGGGTGATGCGTGAAGCAGAGGCAGCAGAATCAGTAAGCTGCTGTTTCAGCTGGTCCACTTCCTGTCTCCTTTCCTCAATCTCTGACTGCAGTGTCTGCTGTTCTGACTTCAGCTTGCTCAACTGCACACACAGACACAGACGCACATGTCTGCATTGGAGCAAACATACATATGCAACCACAAACACACAGACAAGCGCTGGTGGAAAAGTTATTTGTAACTATTGCATTGTTCGATCAACCGATTTGACTGGTTTGTTTTCTCCAACTCACCTGCCTGTGTGTATGTGTATACATGCATTTAGGTACCTGATTGTGTTTAGTTGTTTACCTGTGTGAGGAGGAATGAGTGTGTGTGACTGCAAACATAACTATGCTCTTTCTCTTTCTGTCAGCAGTGCACATGGAAAAGACATATTATCCAACACCAGCTGTTAATGGTTTGTTTCCAGGGTATGAAGCGCTTTTTGCAGAATTAAGCATCTTGACAACTTACGTGAAGAAGGAGGAAACCCCCGGCAAAATTTAGAATACCTCTTCCTCTGTCTTCTCTAGCTTTTCACGCTCACTGTCCAGCTGTTCACGCAGGTCGGCGGCAGAGGTTGTGCTGGCGTTAGGGTCTGGTGTTCCGGTCCAGTGGCGCATCTCATCCAGCTGATTGCGCAGGGCAGAGATCTGCAGCAGCTGCTCCTGAACCCTCTTCTGCAGAGCTCTCTTTTCATGGACCAGTTCCTGTTCATACAGCAAAAGATATAATTACACTGCTGCTGAGTAGTTACCTCCTCTCCTGATATGAAATGAGCTGTTGCATGCTATTATGAGACTGGTGGATGTCATGCCATTGTCACATTCTCTAAAGATACCTGATACCTTTCTTTTTTTTTTTTTTTTTTTTTTTTTTTAAGATGTCTGTTTCTTTTCATACTTTCATCAAACTGAAACATGGCTGACAAACTGTGTTTCAGATATGGGGAGATTTGTGTTTATACTCCCTGTTTGGCTAAGTATACTTACCATGTCAGACCATAGCATTAAAACGGCTGTCAGTCAGCTCTGTGTCAGGCCGAAGTTTTGTGGCCAATGCAGTCATAAGATAGTCACGTGACGCCCACCCTACTTCCGCCTATGGAAGATGCCGAAGTTCGTGTACTGTACGTCATTCAATGAGGCCTGCGCGCAAGGCAAACCCCCAGGGAACTTTGGCGCTAGAGGGAAGGTAGGTAGGGCGGGCATTAGAGTCTGACATGGTAAGTATACTTAGCCAAACAGGGAGTATAACACAAACTCCCCATTTTGGCGTCGTATACTATACCATGTCAGACCATAGCAGAATTTAAAGGAATAGGAGGAGGGCCGAGCGCCCTAATGGTTCCTGGGGTAGACCGATATGGCTGCATTGGCCAGCCGAGTCCTTCACCATATTGGGCGATGGCGCCGAGCCAAACCGGAGCACACGATCGTAAGCGAGAGACACGAAGGTCGATCGAGGGGGATAACTAGTTCAATCGATCGACCGTGCGCACACAATAAAAATAAAAGTGAACAACGCACGCAATGGAAAATAAAGGTAAACAAGTCCGTACAGGGACACAAAAAGCGCAGCAGAAATGGGCGAAACTGCGTGAGAAGCGACCGTGGCGTGGGCCCAAAGTGCTGAGTAACGCCCACGTGTAAATACAAGGACGACGGTCGATCGTGATCGTTAAGGACACGAAGGCGAGCGAGAATTTGTGGCAATTGAGTGAAAGGGGGCAAACGAAATGAAGGAAGTAAATTCTGGACGAAAAAAACCCACGTAAAATACTGTGGGTTAGAAGTTGGTGCACAAGAGGGGGAGACCGGCGCAAAACAAGATGGCGACGAGACTGGCTCACGATCGTCGCACAGGAGTTGTGTGGAATCGTGGTATAAATGACGGCGAGGGAAGAAACGGAATTTAGTGGCGACTGGGCAGAAGGCGATTGAAAAGGCAAGGCCGATGGATAAAGGAGGCACCGATCAGCGATGAACGCGGCGATGGAAAATGCCAATCAATCTGAACCGGTTACGCGGAATGCAAGAACCGGGAGCACACAATCGCGAGAATAATTCCGAAAATAAAGGTTAGAATGCTAGCCCACCGATAACCTCACACGTCAAGATACTCTGAGGGATAAGCACAAGCCACAAATAAATGAGTTCAGAATGCGAACACAGCAATCTTTACACAAAGGCAAAGTATAGGCGAGACAGAGCACAAGACTTATCTTGCTTGGGTGACAGGCCGAAGAAGAATGATGTACAGTACACGAACTTCGGCATCTTCCGTAGGCGGAAGTAGGGTGGGCGTCACGTGACTATCTTATGACTGCATTGGCCACAAAACTTCGGCCTGACAGAGCTGACTGACAGCCGTTTAATGCTATGGTCTGACATGGTATAGTATACGACGCCAAAACAATCTTTTAAGACATGGATGTGATTTGGTTTGCAGCTTTAGTCTTAGCATTTTCCAGCTGGTACCAATGTCCAAATTCCGTTTTTAACTTTCTTGCAGCCCTGATGCAACCTCTGGGGTTGGTTGGGCTACAAACAACATGACTTTTAATTCTTTAAAACACTGAGATCTGATATGTCTTCAGGAAGAACCTACTGTTGATACTCAACTCCCTTTATAACAACGTCATCAGGGTTTTAACTACCGGCGTTTTGTCTCTTATACCACCCTCATAGACCGATTTTCATGTTTTATTTCTTTTAACTCTGCAAACCATCATCTGCTGTTCCGTACAAAAATCATTATGGACCAATAATCTTGACCCTTTGTCATATTTCGCACACTGTAAAAGAATAGTTACAGATGTTTTATCATTCTCTGTTACATAATTAAGGACCAAAAATTAAGCTCAATATGCATACAGAAGTGCTCTAGAAATGTGTCTCGATCAAAATGTTATCATTTTCATGAATAGAAACTTCTCTATTGCTCTAGCTGGAAGTACATTACAGCCCTTGTGCTGACAACCTGTACCCTAACTTAATTCTAATTTCAAAAAATAAATAAATAGACATCATATACATTTGAACGCTAAAGGTCATTACATAAAAATGAATCAAGAGCATTTACTTCTTCAGACTGACGAGATTTGCGAAGTTTCTTCTTCCAAAGAAATCCTGCTCTGTCGTCGCTGAGAGGCTGGGCGCACAGGCGACACACAGCAGGGAGCTTGGGGAATCGGGGCGAGGTGTCACCACTGGAGACGCGGATGTGTCAGACTGATTGTCTGCCTCACTGACGGTCAGGCGACGCTCCAGCTTCTGTATACGGCCTGCAAATTTCACAAGCGATACATTCATGCAAGTGATGACTAAACCGAATGAAAAAGTGTACACCTACCAACTGGCAACACTTTGCGCTATCCCTCAACTTTTACAATGTGAACCTTTCAGCTTCAAAATGGGAATAATACTAAATCAAAGTTTGACACTGATGATGTGTATCTGCAAAAACTCCAGCAATGCTACAGTAAAAGTAGCACTCTATTGTCGAATAAGAGAAACACATCACAGGTTCAAAATATCACTTTGCTTTACTTTACGCAAAGGAGCAGAGAACAGTTTCAGAAATTATACAGTTGTAAGTTTTTAGAGAACGTGAGTATATAACTTAACTCTCTTGACAAGCGAACGCCCGCTAGCGCCCGACTGGAAATCACACAGCCAAAAGCTGAGCGCCTGCCAGCGCCTGGTAAAACACGTGGCAACAATCGGCGCCACCATGTTTCTCGTAGAAAAGGAAGTCTCGCAAGAACGTGACTTCCTTCTTCCAGTAGCCATTTACTTCCGTTTGCAAAAAAAACGCGAGTCGATGCATGCCGTGGTTCTTGAGTTACGAATTTTTTAAAGTTTTGAGGTTGAAATGCTGTTTTTCACCATGGCTAACCTTGATTTCTGCCGTTCTATAATGAGATTTAGTGATGGAGATACTGTGTTTTGTAGGATTTACGGCGTAAGACTTAGTTAAAGTGCTGGGTAATGAAGCTTAGAGTGACCTAGATTTCGACTGGGATGAGGTTCCAGGTATGATGAACAACAATTCCAAAAAGAAAGTTCTGAAGAGATTTTTTTTTTTCCCCCCCCCGAGTAAATGGTTCATGTGACATTCTTCAAACTTAAGATATAGCAACATATATATTCGTAGGAATTTTATAAAGTTATTTTCATTTCATTATTTCCTTTCCTCTCTTTTAAATTAATTTTTTTAATTGGGTAACCATGTTCAAATTACGGAGTTACTTACCTTGCTGATGGTTTTCTGCGTAACTAAGCACAGATAAGTGCATACTGAAGAGGGTTAAGCTGGGAATGATAGGATTCCATAACAGCTAGAGTGAAAAGAGTTAATAACAAAGAACAAACAAATTCATCTACAAACCTGAGGCTAAAAGTAGATTTATTTGGGGAAAAAAAATGAATGAAAGATTCCTTCCACCAACATCATCTATAAGAGAGAGAGAATTACAATGATCATCCACTTGGATATGAAAACACAAGCCAAGAAAGGATTAGAAAACATTTCCATGACACTAAATACTAAAATCCTTGAAGAAAGAAGAGAAATACACATGTCTTTAGAAGAATCCCAAGAATCAACATATGAGCTGTGCATTATTTCTGCCCAGCCACTGCCTCTCTCTACACCATCACCCTTCTTCCCCTGCTCCCACCCTTTGACACACACAAACACCCACCTACCTTCTCCTATTCCCTATCAAATCCAGCTGGACTACTGACCTTTGAGTTGTTCCTCGTTATCTCTCCACTGGGTCCAGTTCACGCTCTAGCGAGTTGATCCACACTCGCAGATCCTGAGCACTTAGTTCCCGTTCCTGCAAGGTTTGCTGCAACTCCCGCGTCTGCTGATGCATCAATGACTGGCTCTCTATACGGGCCTGGAGCTGTTCTGTCAGGTCTTGTATCTGGCACAAAAAGGGGCGAAAACAAGCCTGGTTCTAGAAACTGATCAATGGCAAATGTATCTAATGCAGTTTGGATCAATCGCACAAAAACAGCACAACCAGTCCCCACAACTCTTTTTCTAATTTCTTCATATAATAACCACTTGATTATTCAGAATTTTACAGAACATTCTAAGCTGTTCGCTACTGCACAATCTATTGTGGCAAATCTGGAAAGAACAAATTTTAATATTTTACAGATGATCATAACAAATCCAGTAGTCTTAAAGTTGAAATACCTTGGTTTCAGTTTATTTCAAATACCTTGGTTTCAGTTTATTTCAACAATTGTCAACCCCATCTCTCTCATTATACTGTCAGGGGAAAAAACAATTTGAAACATCATTATGGACTAGAATATAACCAGCAGTAGTTGTCCTAGCTTCCTGACCATGTATACAAACTTCTGAGGATTTTGATCACAGCAAATAACCACCACGCCGTTGTCCCCCTTCCCTTTTCTTTCTTTCCCAAACATAAACACATAACTATATCTTCTCCCATCACTATGATAGATCTCTTTTTCATTCTACTTACAGTTATTCAACTACCAATCTAAAATGAAGTCATAAGAATGGACTCTGAGCATACCAGGTTTTCTTAACATCACTCAATCATTAATGAGGCTAGAGAAGGGCATACTGCACTGGATCATCTCACCATTTACCCCACATCAGTTCTCCCCTCCTGATTCCCGATCATCTCAACTTTAGGAGCTATGCTTGCCATAACGGTTTTTTTTTTTTTTTTTTTTTTTTTTTTTTTTTTTTTTTTTTTTTTTTTTTTTTTTTTGCTGTCCCAACCTCTGCGCCACCTCAGAGGCAGTGTACCCACGCGCTCATTCCAACACCCCGTCCACAGCCACAGCCCGGTCGGGCCCCGCCGTAGCCCCGGCAATCCACAGGGAGCAGTCAGTGTCAAGTCGTCAAGAGGCAACCCACCAGAGGACACACTGCACTGCTGCCGAGTCACTTCAGTGGTGTTCAGCGGCGCCTGTTCTGATCTAACATACGCAGGACACATCACCTACTAAGCCCCCTACTGACGACAATAATTACTTAGTCGCGGAGCCGGCGTGAGTGAGCTCTCCCTCCGGAGGGCGCCACCACGTCCGTCCAATGACAGCCCCCATGGACTCGCCGATACCGGTGACCCCGACGGAACCAAACCAAGGCCACAGTCGTGGAAAGGACATCGAAACTGAGGTCACCATGAGAGCAGGACATAAAAGGGCCACAGAATTTGAGACTTTTTTTTTTTAATGCTGATCGATGAGAATGAGGATGATTAAGATGATGCTACGGATTTCCATTTCGTCTCTGAGACTACATGACAGGGCTGTACTCTACCCTTCCTTTCATAATATATCCCGGCGTCAACCAGGCCCGAGAGATACAGACACCTGCAGTGTTGGTCAGGAAATTTGAGCAACACTCTCAGAAACGCATCCATTAAGTGGATGAAACTCGACTGTGTGGTCCCAGTCTTCCCAACTGAGCCCGCAGCAAACTCAACTCTGGGTAGGAGCGGTCAGGGCAGAAAAAACCACATGACTTCTGATGGGATTCGAACCCACGACCTCCCAGCCGGGAGTCCGCGACGCTAACCACTTCGCCACGACGGCTGGTTGCTTGCCATAACGTTGTCATAACTTTGGAAAATATGTTTATCATATATCATAACAACAACATAGCTTTGGAAGATACCTCTGCCATGACCTCGAAATGTAAAGTTTGCCACTGGGTTAATTCTGCCTGAGTGATGGACTACATTCGGTTTTCTTTTTTCTTTTCCTTGTGTTTTCTTCCTCTGTTGTTTCTACTTTCAAATGATTGTTCTTTGAATTGAATTTCTGACTTCCTTCTCCCCCTAACTCATTCCAAGGTACTAGAGATATAAGTTTTCTCTCAAACACAGAAATGTTCTTGACATATTTTCAGATTCATGATGCATCCCCAAGTCCTTTGACCAACAAAGCAGCCATACAATCTGCAGGCAGCGACTTTATACATTTCTTATCTCTTCCTGGTAACATCAAACAAAAAGATCAAGGTTTCAATACGAAACTGGTATATCCCAACAGTTCCCACATTCTACTCACAAAGAAAAAAAAACTTCTCTTGTCACCAATGGCTTATTATGCCATGTTTTTGATCACATTAAATCCTGCAGTTCTCCTTGACCAGAGCTTATGACTTAATAACTTAGACAAATGTTCGTTTTAAACAAAAGCATACTACAAAATTCTTAACATCAAGACAAATGTC
Source organism: Conus betulinus (assembly GCA_016801955.1). Lineage (NCBI taxonomy): Eukaryota > Metazoa > Mollusca > Gastropoda > Neogastropoda > Conidae > Conus > Conus betulinus. The sequence goes on along the minus strand of JADBJO010000511.1, from coordinate 383,418 downwards.
AACGTAAAAAAAAGTAAAGAGAATATCTGGAGGAATGATACAGAATTGAAGAGTTACTTCACGCTGCAGGCGGGCTTCAGAATCTGAGTGCTTCTCCTTGTCCTGAAGCTGGGTCTTAAGCTTGTCCACCCTTCAGGAACTCTTCCCTCTCCTGCTCCCTCTCGGGTCATCTGTTCCTGTAATCAGTCACATCTCCCATGTTATCAAACACTCATCCCCTTTATATTAACCTTAATCATTATCAGTACTAATTACCAATATCATCACTGTTATCACTCTTATCATCATTTTTATTATTACTAGAGCCCAGCTGAACAGGCAGGGCCTTTTCAAGACATCCATCCTCATGTGAACTGAAGTTCTGTTCAATAACACACACACACACACACACACACACACACACACACACACACACACACACACCCCCAACTATTTACATCCATTCTTTTAAACTTCACAGCATGATAATTGGTCTACTGTTATCCTTGAGGTGGTTGAAACTAGGCCATGCTGAGGGCACTAGGCATCCCGCTAGACTTTTCTGAACAGATGAATAGACCACAAGGGCAGACTAGTAATGGAGAACAGTTGCTAAAAGAAAAAAAAAAAAAGAAATAAAAAAGAAAAGCAGCATCACACAGAATGGCAGAAAAGAGGAAATCACATATACAGAATTTCCACAGGCAGGATAGTTTAAGAGCCCTCAGGCATCCCCATGACAACACTATTTCATTTATAAAACCAAACAAACAAAAACTGTTCATCAAATTATTTCACAGACTCATATTATTTGTCATAAATGTTGAACATAATATTGACCAACCCTCTGCAAAAAAAAAAAAACAACAACAACAAAACCACAAAAAACCTCAGCACTTCAGGCCTGGATAAGTATGCATGACTGTCTCATCTACAGTGTAACTGTGTTAACTAGAATGGTAATTTTTGCTCCATTTTTTTGACAAAATATACAAAAAAGCTTCAACAGCACACAAATTCCACCCCTTTCAATCCGCTTGGAAATGCTGCCAGATCTGCACATACATCCTGCATGTCTCTTAAATCATTCTCCAGACTACAGAAGTAACCTACATCCAAAAACTGCTTGTTGGCCTTGAGCTGTCTCTCTCGGTGTTCTCCAGCTGCAGCCTGAGGTCGTCCACCTGGCGCCGCAACTCCTCTGTCTGTCGCTGATGCTCCTTCTCTGCCTCCTCCAGGACATTCTCTCTGTCCTGCAGGCGCTCTTCGGCCTGTGTCAGTCGATGCTGGAGTTGTAGAGTCTGTTCCCTTGTCTGTCTGCTGCTTCACACTGTCCATCTCTTTCAGTAGGGCTGTCAGGGTCACAACCACCAACCACCCACGTTAGCAGCCACACACATACAATACAATCATTCCACACTGATCATAGCAAACCAACAAGTCTTCATATCCTTTCCTTTCCTAGCTTTACAACTTACGTAATTCATGTTTCTTTCTTCAAATTGTTTGGTTGTTTGTTGTATGACTGGCTACTTACCCAATTTCCAACCCCTAACAACTCACTTCCTAGAAGCTTTAATGAGTAATTCAGCCTGTTCAGTCCGTTTATTGTTTTTAACATTCCTCTACAGCTTATCCTGATTCACTTTGATTTTTCAATACATGATTTATGCACAAATCATATTTCAATCAGTAAGAACCCCCCCCCAAAAAGCAAGTTTGGGGAGAACACATTTTTTTTTAAAACAAGAGAATTAGAAAAAGGATGATGTTATAACACAAAAAAAACACTTAAAAAACAAAGTCTGTGAGTTTCCTGTGCTCAGAAAATTTAGTGAGTGAAGAAACATTTTAGCTGTGCACACATCTACGGAAAACACAAAACTGAGTAATCAGTCATTAAGCCAAATGTTGATAAAACAAATTAAAAAAACTAGCCAACTCAGTCCACGCTCACACACACACTTTTCAAATCAACACACAGAGACTGACAAGCACACAGCAACACTTGACACAGTGTTAACCAAACGGCACTGGTTTGTAAAAAGTACTTAAATTCAGAGCTGTTCTTTGTCAAACAAAACCCAATTGCTTGTTTTTATCCTGTGAAAGAAGTCTGGAAAAGAAAGGAAGGAAAGTAGGTCCGAGGAATATAAAGATAAATGCAATACCAGTCTGTGTCCATCAGAAAGGTGCTGCCACACACACATGCTGAAAAGAGTTCATTATACACATAGCTCAGAGCAGAAAAATGAAAGATGTGCACAGCGTCCTCACGAACACTTGCCATGCTTTAATACACCAAAACAAACACCTGATCATGTGTGTCATCATTTTTTTTTTTTTTTTTTGTCTTTCTTTCTTTCATCTGTTTTTTTTTTTTCAATCAAATCTTTCTACATCTTATCAACAGGACTGAACTGTGAATTTTCCTGTTAAATGACTTAGTCTATTCAAAGACATAATCATCTACTGAAAAAAAAAGTATGTATGACTCAATATATAATGCAAACTATCAAAAATTAAACAGTCTCCACAGCATTAGTGAAATATGTGATTTCAAGCGAATGCACTAGAGCAGAATTTTAAAGCGAAGATTTGTACAACTGCTGACAATGCACAAATGCTTACACGATTATACTTTTCAGAGCAAGTAATCAATAATAAACAAACTAGTAAATCTTCTGATGATAATGGAATGAATACCACTCATTTTACAGCTAGGAAAAATGGACAATGACAATTGACTGCAATCTGATGCAAGATCAGGTAAAAAGGCTGAGAAAGAGAGTGGAAAGATATCTCAATGGACAACTTTTCAAACTGGTCAAAATATGCATGAACACCACAGCAAGGTACAGAACAGGCAAAGCATCATGAACAACATTCAGGGAATCCGCTATTAGCACATTTACTTATCTGGACAAACACATATGGGAAGCAAGGGAGGGCTCTTTCAATAAAGATCTGTGGGCATCAAACATACGCGGAACAACCAACCTTTCTCTTTCCGACACAGTGGCATCGCCCCCTGCCATTGCCGACTCTGTGTGCATACAAAGGCCAGAGGTCAAGATCATGCTGAAGAGATGTCAGAGAAGAGATGACGAGACGTATGATTGGTCAACTGACATGCCACAATGCTTCATACAACAGCCACAACAAAATGCACCACAAAATCTCAACCAAATGATAGTCATCAACGATAAGCTACAGTGACATACCGAAACAAAGACACATGTCTATTATCAGTTCAGTTCAAGGAAGTCTGAACGTGTTGCAATTGTTGACTGTCAGTTATGATGTTAAACCTGAACATAATTTTTCAGTAATAATTTTCTGATGTTAGTAGATTTTCAGAAAACTTTTTCTGATGGTTACTGATTGTGTTTGAATGCAAGCAGCATTAAAGCAAAATCGCCTCCAGTTTTGGAAATCCCTGTCTGATCTGCCTGCTGTCTTTATCAAAAGAAAATTTTTTCATTTGAACTAAATTTCTTTTGCACTCTATAAAATCAAATCAATAATGGGTTGTTTACTAGATCAATTCATCGGCTTAGACTAGCATTTCCACAATGTTGAATACTAAATAATAGACTCTTTCTTAAACATATGTTTTAAAAATTAAAAAAAAAAAAACCTCAAAAGTTGAAGCGACACACACAAGCTAGTTGATAAAGCCAACTCTCATGGGCCTGAACTTTTATTTAAACATTTCAGTTTTATTTGTCTGATGGTTTCAATGTTTTCTCTTCTTCTGTTTTAAATTTTACTTCTCCAACATCACTGAAGTCAAATAAAAAAAGCATAACAACACAATCAGTACCATATCATATTGTATTACAGTGATACTGACTCCTCCTGGAGGGTGAACTTAAACATATATTAAACCCGTATCTATCCTATTCAAATTCAGTTAACATGAACTACTGTAATTTTTGGGCTACAAAACACTGATATGTAAATCCAACCGGCATAATTGTAAAGAATACTGACCGAAAAAAAATAGCATAGCCAAAACCACTTGATCTGTGGAAATGAGAGCATGAATTGTAATGTGTTTAGAGCTTGGTTTCTAACTGATGATATAGAAGCTATATAAGTACTTTCAACTAATAATAAAAAATGACTTGCCACAAGAAAATAGCAGTGAAAATTGATAAGAGAGCAGCGCAACTCAATACAGATAATGTCTGTGTACTGAAGAATAGGAAGCAAATATTGTGTACACTTGACATGCTTTAGATGTGTACATCACTGGAACCAGTTATTCTTCAGTCACATCTTGCTTGACATAAAAATTGCCCAGATTAAAAACAGAAATAAATCTGATGGGATAATTTTTGCTTGGCAAACAAACTGGAATTTACAAATGGTGTGCACCAAGTTTTGAACAATGACAGCAGCAGTACTGGCACGAAAATCACAGAAACAGCAGGCTATTTTGGAAACATGAAATAGTGGTAGAGTAAAAAAAAAAACACACACCAAATGACAGAAATAAACATTTTGGTGAAACCCTTTGGAGGCTGACACTGACAAAGCTCACTTAGTTGAGCTGAAACTTCATGTTAGCCTAGAGGAAAATCTGATAGTTACTGACTTCAGAATTTGGTGGTGAAGCTGCCTCAATTCAAAAGTAACACAGCAGACCAATGAAGAATAAGTACTAAAATTTCAAACATCAATTTTCATTTATAGAAAAGTCTGTACACAGACTGCAACCAGTGCTGTGGCCACAGATGTAAAAATCGGAACATAATTTTCTACTTAGAGCCAAGAAATTTGATAAGAGAAAATATTAAAAAGGAGAATTGATCTATGCTTGTCCTAATATACTTTGCATACTGCTTTGTCTTTTTGCCTCTATCGGATACAAGGCAAATAAAATATTGTTTTTAATATGTGATTCTGTCTGTAGTGTGTGTGTGTGTGTGTGTGTGTGTGTGTGTGTGTGTGTGTGTGTGTGTGTGTGTGTGCGCGCGCGCGCGCATGTGTGTGTGTGCACACGTCCATGTGCGTCTGCATGTGCATACTTTCTCCTTTACCAAAACTCTCCTTTAAGTAATACAATAAGCAAAGATTTTCTTACAAAGAAAAATCTGTTTTATCTTTATTCTTATTAACTAACTTCTCTTTACCTGGAAAAAAATTCTGAGAATGATGAATGCCAATATACATATTCCCTTTGACATGTAAGAAAGATACCAAAGATACAAGTGGCATGCAGATATAGATAATGAAGCTGACACAACAAATGAGGACAAATTGAAACCAGAGTTAATGCAGCCAATGTTCAACACAATAGAAGCAAAGTTAGTTCTTTTCTTTCTTCTTGGGGATAGATGTGTCCGTTAAGTCATTCATAAGGTTGTTAATAGTTTATCTAATCATTACAACTTCTAGGGCCTTCTCTCTCTTTCACCTCTTGTTATGGGCCGAGATTTAACAGAGGTATCATGAAGGTGAGTTGCAACAAAGACAGACAGAAGCAACGCAGTGCAGTGCTGAGAGCTAAGTTAGCTGCACTCAACAGCATGTTTAATTATGTTAATAGCACTAAACACACTGTTTAGATTGATTGTTTTTGTCACCTACCAGTTACGTTAAGAAACTTGTTGCTCTGATTATAAGGTACACCTCATTTCAAAGGCCCCCAGTATAATCAAAATAATTATACACAGATACAAGGTAAACAATCATGTTCAAGCTGTAAAAGTAAATTACCAGAAATATGTTTCATACATACACGCTTATTCAATACATTGGTAACACATCAGTGTAGTGTATAGTTTCACTCCGTTCACAATTAGATTCTAATATATACATATCTATATTGAGAACAAGTCTATGTTGTAAAGAATAGACTTGATTATATGAAGTCAGTGCATGCTCCATACAATGTGCTATACATAAATTCAGTGCACACTACATACAGAATACAGCTTGCTGAATACGATTTTAAACTATCTGACCCAGGCTTTTCCAGCTGCCATTAGCACTGTGTGATGCCATCAGAGCCCTTATAATGTTGATACCGATAACAGAGAAGAAAATCAGCCATACAACAGTGTACCTTGAATCAGACGGATTTTGAAATATAAAAAAAAAAGACCAACCACCAAAAGAAACAAAACCCTTAAAATACTGTACCAAAATGAGTAAATGAAAACCTTTTTTTCATCCCACTGCTGGCTGGGCTGTACACAATGTACCAACTTCCAAAGAAATCAGTTGTGATGACACCATTTCCATTTTATGCATATTGTGAGGAAATGGGTATAACTATACAAAAAAGTTAAAATGTGACATGTGTATACAGGCATGCTGGGGAAAAACCCAACTGATCCAGATCCCACAGGCATTGGCTGAACATGTATTTACTAAAAACGCTGATCCAAATCTAACACACTTTAACCACACTAATACCGAGTCCTACACACCAGAGGAAAGCACAACAGAATCAACCCAGCAACCAGTACAGGTGGCAAAGCTACACCTCTGCCTGAGCTTCATAACCCCTCTCTTGTTATTTACTTCAGTGCTTCCTTTTTTTTTTCAAATCAGTCTCATACTTACAAGTTTGACAAGCTCACCGATATTTTCCAGTTCTTATGGGACCTGAGAATTGGGTGAAATGAGTGGAGCAAAAATACTCAAAACCTGTTGGTATAAGACTGAGTTAAAAAAAAAAAAAGGGTGGGGGGGGGGGAACTAATCTCACATCCTGAATCTAGAGACTGGAAATCATCTCTTCCACCCTTTTAGGTTAATCATGGGAAAGCATGTGAAAGCAAGGCGACCCAGCAGCAGTAGACAGGAAGGAACCATGGGCATTACGAGTAAACAAGTCCCAAGGAGCCCTTACCTAGTACACAAGCACAGCAAGTCTGCCTCGCAACCTTTCCAAACTGACCTGGCTGCAAACAGCTAAATACAGGGATGGTTAGTAATCCACATCCACGGAAAGCATATTCACAACTATCCCTCCTAGATTCAACTGCTACATGAGCACATCATCTTGGCTGTGTTGGAGCACACACTCTCAAAGATTTATTCCAGGTTTGATTTCCGATACTTTAGACACGTTGGCACTTGAATACTTCTTGGCAACTTACTTTTCAGCTCTTTAAAATGGATTGGTCATAAATGCGTCGCCATGAATATCACAAGTCAAATTTACTGAGAGACAGAGACACGCAGTGAGAGAGAAAGACGGAGAGAGCGTGTGCATACGTGTGCGTGTGTGTATGTAGGGGTGATGGTGGTGTGGAGGGGCGCGGGCACACACAGGTACATGAATGCAAGTGTTTTCATTATTATGGAGATACATCGATTGAAAAGTGCATAAAGCAGCACTGACTCTGATGCCCATGTGTTTAGGGATTATGTGATTCAGAGCATTTTCATTTAAAGAAATTGGCAAGTGCTCTCTCACGGTCTCAAATGCACATGCACGCACGCACGCATGCGCACGCATGCGCACACACACACACACACACACACACACACACACACACACACACACACACACACACGCACGCACACACACACACACACACACACAATCCCTCACACACTCATCTTCCATTCAGCAGTCACCAACTACCATTATCACATTTCCTTACATATTTCATTTTTTATTTTTTCCACTACCTTCATCTGAAAACCACCAAATTTCTAACAACACTGGGTATGTTGTGTTTTTGACAGAAATCAGCTCAGAGACAACATATAAAGGCTCTGACAAATCACAGATTTCAGTCCAGCAAGTATCTTCAACCAGAATGGAAGAGGAATGGGGGGAGAAATGTAACCTGTCTTATCAGGAGTCGCACAGAAAATTTTTCAAAGTCCAGTCTTGATGCCATCAAAAAGCCTGGGTCAGCTGCCGGAGGGCATTTTCAGAACAGACGTCAGATAACCCTGTAAGCTGCGCTTTTATGTTTGTTTTATTATGTCTAAGATTGCCATAACAAACTGAAACAGCCCCCAAACTTACCATCATAATTGTCCTCATTCCGACTCAAACAGAAAGATGCTTTAACTTTCTCTCTCTCTTTGTGTAAATATACACCATAAATCAGAAAATGTAGCATGAATCTGAATACACGTGATCACCTTATCATACTTACAGTATGTGGGGTAAGCTGCCATAGCAAAGCTTAATAATAGGAAAAGGGACAGTGTATCCCAATACCTGTACTATATAATGCAGTCTGCTAGTTTACTGCATGCCCAACACCTGTACTATATAATGCAGTCTGCTAGTTCACTGCATGCCTCACTCTATCATGCAACTATATCATGCTCACATCTCAGCAAGGATTCTTTTTGTGTGTGTTACAGATGCTATCTCAATAGTCCAGCATAATGCAGCATTCTGCACTTCAGAACATGGTTAACATCTTGTTTAAACCAAAGAAAACCAGTAACATGCAACTTTGGCTGACGTTTTCTTTGAACATTTTTCCTGAAGTTTGTTAAGAAGATGGGCTTTATTACGAGTTCTTACACGTCTCAAATGTCAGAAGAAGAAAAGAGCTACAACACCAACAACAACAATTCTTTTTTTTTTTTTTCTGAAGGCAGGAGACACATTTTTCCCTGTTGTAACAAACTGTAACTTATCAAGTCATTCTATAGTCATTCATCTCGTTGCATCCACTGGCGGAAGAGATAGGCCCCCACAAAAAACACCAAGCGGCACGATAAGGGAAGAGTAACTACAGTGACCAGTGTTAGGAAGCTGTGAGGGAGTGAGGTTTGAACCTTGAGCCTCCTGGCCAGCGTTCTCCTGCAGCAGGGACTGCTGTCTCTCCACGTCAGGCGCCGAGCCTCCAGCTCACCAGTGGCCTCCTGGAAGTCGCGGAGACGACTGCGAGTGGTTTCCAGGTCACCGGCCAGAGCCTCCTTCTGCTCTTCCAGAGACTGCAGCTGTTCCTCCAGAGCTTCCCGCTCACTGCTGTAGCCACTGATCAATCCTGCATGGGACACAAAGTAGCCCTACAACCACCACATTCTTCACAAACTGACCGCTATGGAACACAAAGTAGCCCTACAACCACCACATTCTTCACAAACTGACCGCTATGGAACACACAGTAGCCTAAACCACCACATTCTTCACAAACTGACCGCTATGGAACACACAGTAGCCCTACAACCACCACATTCTTCACAAAAACTGACCGCTATGGAACACAAAGTAGCCCTACAACCACCACATTCTTCACAAACCGGTACGGAACACAAAGTAGCCCTACAACCACCACATTCTTCACAAACTGACCTGTATGGAACACAAAGTAACCCTACAAATATCACATTCTTCACAAACTGACCTGTATGGGACACAAAGTAACCTTACAATCATTCACATTCTTCACAAACTGACCTATATGGGACACAAAGTAACCTTACAACCATCACATTCTCACAAACTGACCTATATGGGAACAAAGTAAACCTTACAACCATCACATTCTTCACAAACTGACCTATATAGAACACAAAGTAACCCTACAACCATTACATTCTTCACAAATAGACCTCTATAGAACACAAAGTAACCTTACAACCATCACATTCTTCACAAACTGACCTATATGGGACAGAGTAACCTTACAACCATCACATACTTCACAAACTGACCTATATGGGACACATAGAAATCCTTTAACCGTCACATTCCTCACAAACTGACCTATATGGGACACAAAGTAATCCTACAACCATTGCATTGCATTCTTCACAAACTGACTTCTTTCTGAAGTACTCATTGACAAGACAGGATTATTCAGTAACGTTAACATGCTGATTAGGACAAAACATGACAAATAAAGCCATATACAGATGTATGTACCTCCAACCACACACATAACACACACACATACTGACATCAGTTGATCTCAATCAATCTCTGCTGTCTCTATTCTTTCCAGAGGGAGACTGAAAATTTTAAGACTGCAAACAAACATTTCAGTACGAGAACAGTTCAACACATAATCCGAAAAGATAACCTGGGTGACAATTAAAAACATGCCTGATGGTTACACCTCTAAATGAAGTTTAATCTGTTCTGGGCTTTGTGCTAGAGAAAGGCCCTGATAAAGTTTCAGTGAGCATCTCCACTTGCCCACTCCAGTCCACTGACCTTCAGCCTTATGAGCTCCATACCAAGGTACTCCTTGGCCGCCACCTCCTGGCGCACTTGTTCCTCAAGGTCTTGCAGGCGGGTGGTCAGGTCATTGTTGTCCCGTGTTCTGGTTGCCATGGTTTCCAGCAGATCAGTCTGTGTGGCCTTTGCCTCCATAAGCTGATGCATTGTGCACTCTATCATCTCTAGCAGCCTGGTGACTGCCGTTTGAAGCCTTCCTCTGGCATCTGACAGGACAGACACAACAGAACAGTCCTCAACTGACATCATCTAGCAACTAATGTTTTGTACTGCACTCTTCAGAAAGTCGCTACAAAATGAAATATGTGCTCTGATGACAACTACTGTTTACCTAAAATTCAAAAGATCAACCTACCTTTCCCCCGAGTACAGTTTTTGAAATATCATGTACTATTGGCACACTCAATCTGAAAATGGCAAATGTTTCTTTTGAAAACAATCAGCCCAAAAGGCCCGTCACATGCTATAATGCTACATAATTGGTGCGTCTTGATGATAATACTAAGACAGACAACGAATAAAGTGAGACAGATCATGAGACACTTTTGTCCATGTCTCTCATTGCAACAGGTCACGACATGGACCAACCTATCTTTTTATTTATATTATATACATATGCATGTCTGATGGGGGGAGACCTGAGACAACAGATGTAAGATCAGATAATATTGATGGGCTATCTAATACACCAGCTTAAAAGCCAAAGCAAAATAATATAGACATCAGCAACTTTGGTCGAATGTCGTTGATTGTGACAACTCTATAGAAGTAGAATAAACATTTTTTACACAGGCACACACAAGCACACACACATACACACTCACACACAAAAAAAAAAACACTCTTTCTTTCTCTCCTTCTTTTTCACAAACACACACATACTGAGCATGACATCAAACCGAGAATGTGACACAGAGAAAAAGAGGAGAAGAGGATGGGGTATGAAACATCACTTTGTGATGCATATGCGACTCTCAATTGATGGAGGAAAAAAAGGCTGCTTATTTGTCTGAACCTTTGCTTTGGGGCATTTTGCTATGCTTATCAAACTAGCTGATTTGACTGTTTACAAGGCATGCATTGTGACAACTGGTCTGTAAGCCATTAAAATCAAGGATTAATTGGTCAATTCTTTCATTTTACAACTTGATTCTGATACTCGTGTTAAAGCATAATAGGCTGCTGCAACTCTGACTCATTATTCCTTTCCACTCAACAGATGTTGTTAGAGACAATGCAGGCCATGCACTAGACCTAAACAGAACAGAAAATACCTGAAACAATTTCCTCTCCCTCAGCATCTATGTCAGGTCCAGTGAAGATAGACTCTGTCAAGCGATGAGATATGTCCAGTCCCTCATCAGTGGCACTGGACAAAATGGAAGTCTCTTCCAAGTTGGGGCTGCTGTTGTCTGCATCGCCTTCCAGACACAATTGTGTATAGGTCAGTTGCATGTGCTTTCCAGATTTCAAAATAAATGTCTTTTCATATACATCATCAACACTCCTCACCCCCATTTTATTTCATAAAGAGAAAAACCAAAGAAAGTGTTGATGAATTACAGGCTTGTTTGAATGTACAGATTGGAATTTGTTTTTGAATTCTAGTTTTGACATTAACGAAGCCACCGATGTTATTTCCAGCTACATTTCTTTCTGTGAACACATGATTGTACCTACTAAAACTATCAAAATATTTCCCAACAACAAACCTTGGGTTACAAAATCTCTGAAAATAACTCTAAATGAGAAAAAAAAAAAAAAAGAGCTTTTCAATCAGGCAATAAAAGCGATCGTAAGGTTGTACAAAAGAAACTGCAAACGGAGATGAAGAATCAAAGAGAGAGCTTACAAGAGAAAAGTTGAAAAACATGTTCCAGAATGGAAATATGCGAGATGCATGGAAAGGAATAAAGGTTTTATCAGGTTCAGGTAAATGTTCAAACCAAAATATTAGTAACAAAAAAACAGCAAAAGAAACAGAAGCAATTTGCAGAAAAAAGCTGAACGATTTTACTGTAGATTTGATGATAAAGATTTTAGTAAAGAATTAAAGGAAGTGAAGGAAGAACTCCAAAGCAATGTTAAAAAACGATGTTGATGGAAGTGATTCTGTTGTGATTGAGGAAAATGATGTTCAGTTGTTTTTCAAACGTTTAAATGTGAGAAAGGCAATGGGCCCTGATAATATCTGTGGAAAATTGTTGAAGGTGTGTGCTTCTCAGCTCTCCTATGTTTACAGTCGTTTGTTTACCTGGTCACTTAGAGAATGTATAATTCCTGTTTTATGGAAAAAATGCCACTGTATGTCCTGTTCCCAAAAAAAACGCAACCCAAGCTGTTTAAATGATTACCGACCAGTTGCCCTCACATCTGTTGCAATGAAATGTCTTGAAAGAATTGTCCTCAGTTATGTTTTAAAAGATACTACACAGTACCAAGACCCGTTTCAGTTCGCATACCAACAGAACAGATCAACAGATGATGCCACACTCACACTTCTCCATCATGCTTTTTCACACCTCGAAAAACCTGCCTCCTTTGTACGCATTCTCTTTATTGATTTCTCATCAGCATTCAACACCATACAACCACATCTGATGGCAAAGAAACTCATTAACATAAATGTGGGTAACAAGCTCATTCTTTGGATAATTGATTTTCTTACACAGAGGACACAGTCTGTTCGATATCAAAGTGTTGTTTCGTCTTCCAGAGTCATTTCAACTGGCGCACCCCAGGGTACTGTTTTATCACCAGTGCTTTTTACTCTGTACACAAATGATTGTTCAGGAAGTGATTCAACTTTGTACATTAAATATTCAGATGACTCAGCACTTGTAGATCTTTCCAACTCTGATTCTGTTTTACTTCAAGGAGGTTCAAAGATTTGTTGACTGGTGCGATCATAACTATCTTGATCTGAATGTAACAAAAAAAAAAAGAAATGTTGATTGATTTTAGAAAGAATCCAAAAGCTGTACCACCACTTTTATCAAAGGTGCTGAAGTAGAACGTGTTGAATCATACAAATATTTAGGAACTTTTATAGATAATAAGCTGAATTTTAAATCCCATGTTGAGTATGTCCACAAAAAAATGTCAAACCAGATTATATGTCTTCGCAAGCTGCGATCATTTCATGTGAATACTGACCTTCGGACATTTTATTCATGCTTCTTGGAATCTGTTCTAACTTTCTCATTATGTGTTGGTATGGTGGGTTGACTGTGTGAAGAGCAGAAATGTGCTTGAGAAAGTGGTGAACGTGGGAGGAAAAATCGTTGGTGAGAGACACAAAAAAAAGTCTGAGTGAGCTATATAGGTGCCGTGTTAGTTGTAAAGCGAAGAAGATTACGTGTGACCAGACCCACGTCCTTGCAAATCAGTATGACCTTCTTCAGTCAGGACGAAGATATCGATCGGTTAATGCAGAAGTGTCAGATTTAAACAAAGTTTTATTCCCCTGTCCATTGATTTCTTGAACCGAGAAGATGTTTAATTGAAATCCAAATTCCTCTATATGAATGTATGTCATATGTGAGAAAATGGGTAATGTGGCTAATTGATAGCATGCACTCTGCGTCAGAAATGGAAAGAATGAAGGAACTAAGGACAATGACTGAACGATATTGAACGATATTGACTGGATGACATGGGAAACGACTGAATCAAGCGCCAGCTGGCAGCTCTTCAGTCAGCACTACCCAAGTAGGCAGCCCGTTGTGTAAACGAGTATTGATTGTAAAGCGCTTAGAGCTTGGTCTCTAGCGGAGAATAGGCGCTATATAAGTATTCATTATTATTATTTACTAAACCAGCAGTCCAGTATTAACACTGACATTTTACAGCCCTATTGCAAAGCCACCAAAGAAAGATCCCCTTGTTAGCAGGTGCAATCATACTGTACTCACGATGTCTCCAGCTGTGATCACTCTGAGGTGAAGAGACCACCCCAGCTGCCCCTCTGTCTCCTGCCATCCCGATGAAGGAAGTCAGCCCTGCTCCACGAGGGGTGACCAAGTCACCATGGATGTCAGGGCGAGGCGGGTGGGTAGGGGTGTGCGGGCGAGGGGCAGAGGCGGCAACCACAGTGTGCAGTCTGCGGTTGATGGTGTCCTCCACCTCCACGTAGGTGTGCACCGAGTCTGACAGCAGCTGCAGCAGGCGATTGTTGGTCTGATGGATGGTATCCCTGTGGCACAGCAACAACTGTATCACCTGGGAATGGTCTGTGACTATTTTACACTGTCCCTGTGGCACAGCAACAAATGTATCACCTGGGAATGGTCTGTGACTATTTCACACTGTCCCTGTGGCACAGCAACAACTGTATCACCTGGGAACAGTCTGTGACTATTTCACACTGTCCCTGTGGCACAGCAACAAATGTATCACCTGGGAATGGTCTGTGACTATTTCATGCTAACACTTGTACAAAGAGCACATCTGTATAAAAAAAAAAAAAAGTCTGTTTCTGAAAGACATATGCTGACTGGCTGTAAGAATTTAATTGCAGTGTGCTACGACTTAAGAGTCTGGACTAAAAGATAATGACTGATGATGCTGCCACCGAATTTGAATCCAAAAACTAGTGCAATGTAGCTGAAGCAAACACTGAAGTTCACATAATGAGAAACCGAAAAACACTCATTCCTGAAATTATAATGAAAGACAAAACCTGGTAACTGATAAACCTGCAGTACCTGCACCATAGCATTAAGACAGGCTTCCTACCTTTCAGCAGAGATGCGCTCCAGGTCCGTCTGCAGCATGCGGATCAAGCTGTGGTCCCCTCCATCCCCCTGCATGGCTGCCGCTGTAGCTCCCTGTAGTGGGGAAGCGGTGATTGTTGAGGGGTGGCTGGAGCTGACGTGGGCGGGGAGGTGAGAGTGGCTGACATGCTGGCTGTCATGCTGTCTTGCTGTTGTACCAGTTGCTGGGTCAGTTGCTCCACCTGTGCCTCCAGCTGACCAACATGTTCATTGCATAGACCACAGGTTGGAGAAACTGTGTTGGGTTTCTTCATAACAAGCCCAGTGAGGTAATTTCATCATCAAAATTCGGCGATTTAAAAAGGGAGGCAAGGAGAAGAAAAAATGGTTTAAACGGTAGTAGGGACCCTAAAGGACGGTTTCTTCCCTTTCGCGGGTCGCTGACTGACCGGCTCGCGTCCGCTCGGACGATAACTTCGGCAAAGTTTGGCTGAGTCATTTTCGGTTTCAAGATGACGAGTCGCAGGCAGTTCGATCAGGCGCGTGCCGTTTTCAAACGATCTAATGGCTCTTGAAGTGCTTCAAGAAGTTATCCGAGACCGTGAAAACGATGACGAAGACTTCAGAGAAGTGGAACGAAGCGATTCGGAGGAGGAATAAAGCGATCACAATCAACACCCTTTGCTATCGGAGATTGGTATTGATGACGAAGCTGATCCTCGACTTCAAACCGAGCGATACCGGCGCAAGTGGGCCCGAATCGGAGAGAAACGAGCCGATTCCGTCTACGTTGACTGCCTTACACCCTCCTTTCGTGAGAGGTCGGGAGGAGAGTCGAGAAAGGGGAGGGGGTTCAGGACAATGGCGAGGGTCCAGTGTGAGGGGGTGTGGCAGAGGAAGAGGGTGTGGCACTCGTCAGTCTAAACTTGTTTCAGAATGGACAGAGGCCAGTGCTGATTGCCCAAATCTCGACCTTTTTTTCACGGGGTGATCCAGGTATCAAGGTGAACATTGATAATTTCAATGGAGTTGTGTGTGTGTGTGTGTGTGTGTGTGTGTGTGTGTGTGTGTGTGTGTGTGTGTGTGTGTGTGTGTGTGTGTGTGTGTGTGTGTGTGTGTGTGTGTGTGTGCTTTTGAATATGGTGCTTGTGGTGCTGTGTGTGTGTGTGTGTGTGTGTGTGTGTGTGTGTGTGTGTGTGAGAGAGAGAGAGAGAGAGAGAGAGAGAGAGCAGTGCTTGTGCATGGTGTGGGTATACATGTGTGTGTGTGTGTGTGTGTGTGTGTGTGTGTGTGTGTGTGTGTGTGTGTGTGTGTGTGTGTGTGTTTGTGTAGTGTTTGTGCATGGCGTGGGTGTGTGGTGGTGGTGCTTTGCATGTGGTGCTGTGTGTGTGTGTGTGTGTGTGTGTGTGTGTGTGTGTGTGTGTGTGTGTGTGTGTGTGTACATGTGTGTGTGTGTGTGTGTGTGTGTGTGTGTGTGTGTGTGTGTGTGTGTGTGTGTGTGTGTGCTGTTTGAATATGGTGTGGTGCTTGTGCACAGTGTGTGTGTGTGTGTGTGTGTGTGTGTGTGTGTGTGTGTGTGTGTGTGTGTGTGTGTGTGTGTGTGTGTGTGTGTGTGTGTGTGTGTGTGTGTGTGTGTGTGTGTGTGTGTGTACCCAAATGTATGTCAGTCAACTATAAGTGGCATTTATTGACAGTAGTGTGGGGATCCTGATCCTTCTGTCCATAGGTTCTGTGGTGTGGTGTATTCTCTGCGACACCGGTTTATTTTTCAGTTGTTAGTGTGCTTTCATCATCTGTGGTGTGGCCTTTTGTAGCTCAGTCCTATCTTTAGCAGTCTCTTTTTTTTTTTTTTTTTTTTTTTTTTTTTTTTTTTTTTTTTTTTTTTTTTTTTTTGTGTTGCAATTGCAATGTTTTACTTATTACCTTCTGTGGTGATGACTTTTTATCAATCGCACTTAGTTCATGAGTGAACCAAACCACATGTGTGAAAGAAAACTGACAATAATTGGAAGTTACACTTAGTGTTGTTATTGTTAGTTCATCTCTGTTAAACAAGACAAATTCCCAAGAGGCTTGCAAGATGTGCAGACTGATGCTGTGGATAATGTGCAGTTCCCATCTTCTTTCCCACGTTACATGGGCTGGAGTGCCCCCTATGATATGGGTTGCTAAACAGTTTATGTATGTCAAGCTTTATTGTGAATATAGATGTTGGTCCTGAAATTCAAAGGATACTAACACCAGTTTTTGTGGTATTTCATTGTGATTTTAGTGCTACAGTTTTGTTTATGTTCTGAAAGTGTCTGTTTTTTTTCAAACAAAACATTCATCATTATGTATATTTTTGGTCTACTCATTACAAACAAAATCAAACTATTGTGATGTCTGGCTGTAGCCAAGGATATAACAAGTAAATTTCCCAAGTATCTAAGATATATGTCAAGAATTGAAAGAGCAGTGGGCATATCAGTGAGCCTACCTAAGAAAACAAAATTGTGTCCCTTGATACCTGGATTGTACTGTACCCCAGAAATGCATACATTTATCATATAAAAATCAACAATTGTGGGTTGTAAATTCACTACCAAATATTTACACAGGTGTTCAGTAAACACTAAAACCACTTTTTACTGGGTTTGTATGTTTTTTGTTTTGCTCCTGTGGGGTTTTGTATGCTTGCAAAATATGATTTTTTTTTTAAAAAGTGAATTATAAGATTATTTATTATACTCATAATGAACAAAATCAAAATATTATTTGCAGATATTATAGCCCTGGTATAAGAAAAAAAAACATGCCAAAAATCTAAGAGATATCTGTACAAATAAATGAACACTGATCAAATTAGTGAACCTACCGCAAAAAGTCAAATTACTGTTAATTTCACTATCCTTACCAGACTTTAAAAATTTGTCTCTTTAACCATTATCAGCAGATTATTCCATCAGCAACATCTCCAGCCACATCATTAATGTTGGAAGCTCACCTGTTTGATCCTCTGGTCTTGCTGAGGGGAGGAAGGTGGAGGACTCTTCACCACATCAGCAAAGCTGCGCGTTTTGCCCAGCATAGATGAAAAGCTGTGAACACTTCCCTCCTCATCTGTTGTCTCATACTCAAAGCTGTTGCGTATGTCTGGTGAGACAACTTCTCCATCCCTTCTGGTTTGGATGTTGTCCTGTTCATGGGTACACACAACATCAGTCACTGATGCTTAACTTCATACATGACAAGACAAAAATACTATTTTGAAAGATCTTTTGCTATATATTACTAGAAGTTATACAGAATGAGTATCATTATTGAAGTTTAGTATCTTGCATCAGTGACTCAAAGACATATGATCTGCTCTAGAATTAATATTAGTTATGCTCTAGAATCAAAATTAGTTGTGAGAAGGATGTCAAACAAAACTCTCAAACCAAACTGAGAAAATTGTATACAAAAATGGTCAAACAAAAAAAATTAAGAAAAAAGGAGGTCAATAAAACCATCACAAAGTATCAACTGGTTTGTCAAAAATAAATGGACCAACAGTAAAGTGAAAATGACTTTACAAAACCATGGCAAACACTCCTTTCAAACACCGCTATTTGTGAAGAAAAAGTTACAAAATACAGAATGATGTATGTAATATATATAGAAGCAAGCAAAACAGGAAATAAACATGGATGTGGAATGCAATGTAATGATCAGTTTCATTACTTTAATTTTTGGACCACAAGGCACACTGGAATATATGGCACATCCCTTGATTTTTATGAACACATCTATTTCATCCAGAACTTATGCACTCTGGAACAAAAGATGCAGTAATTTCATTTGGTACCAAATTGCAGTTTGCATTGAAAGCCTGATGTACTTGAAATATAAACATGAGAGAAACTGGGTGCGATGGTTTTGCTGGACTGATGTGCACATGGAATGATCCACGCTTTCAGGGCGCAGACTCGGGTCTTGAACTCATTGCTGGTCATGGGTAGAAGTTGGCTGACACAGCTGGGTGCCCAATTTTGTTCAGCCAAGTATGGGGTGAGTGAGGGGGCTGAGGGAAGGGGGGGGGGGGGGGGGGGGGGGGGTATCTGAAGATAAGTCTGTTAGAACTTTAAAGAAAAGCTTTGTAGTCCAAAAATGAGAGAAAGTAGCAGCACTCAAAATCAATCAGATGCAAACATGCACCAGTAAAGAGAACTTACATAATATCTTCTGACTTGCATGACTGTTTCTTGAAACACCTTTTGAGTCATTGTGACAACAACCAAGAAAAAAAAAAATTATCATAAATGTTGAACCCAGATAACAGCAAGGAACAAGACTCAACCATTAATGAACCTAACACAGAGGAACAGCTTTTAAGAAATGCCTGTAATAAACCTATGCCATGGGCAAATAACACTTTGCAGCTTGTCATAATATTCATTTAAAATCTACATTTTGTCTGTCTTCAAACGAGGCACCCTTAGTCATATGGTTAATGTATTTGTCAGCACAGATGATGCTCATGTTTCAAACCACTTGTGAGAATTGTTTTGGCCTAAAATCCCACTCCGTAATAAATGTGTACCTGATTTAAGTCAGGAAAGGTGGTAGGAGTAGAGGGAAGGGCTCCGCATTTCTTTATGCAATGCCCCAAACATGGTGAACCTCTGACAGTTCACTCCCCCTATCATCATCAGGCTATAGAGCTTTAACCTTAACTTTAACCTTAACCTTGTCATCCACGGCAAAACATTTGCCTCAACCATCAGGATTTGTACAACACAAGGAGCCAGTATTTAAGAAGATATCTCAAAAGTCTTCTACTTTTAGCTGGACAATTCTCAACAGCTTCCTGTTGCGTTTTCATTTCATCCCCTAGACCCCCCCCCCCCACCCCCCTGCCACCCTCCCCTCCATCTACTTGTACATACGTGCCTGTACCCTGGCCATGACTGCCACAGACTGCAGACTAAACTGGAATGGATTGTGGACACAAAACTAGAGGAGAGGGAAGGAAGTCTAACCTCGTGAGAGGACAGTTGCAGAGGCAAAGTGATTTCAGACACGGCATGCATGGCCTCTGGACCAGGCTGATAGCACTCACTGCCCGCCTGCCCCGCATGCAGTGTCAGGGTTGTTAGGCACAGCACACACACACACGCAACAAAATAAAATGAAAATGATCAGGCATCAAACAAAGTACGGGTAACTGAAAGTGAAAAGCAGTAAGGCAGATGGGAAAAAAGCCAGTGAAAAGTGGGTGAGAATTCAGTCAACTTTTCTTTTATCTTTGTAACAGATGAACCCAATCATTAGAGAAGAAAACACCTGTTTTTAATTATCAAAACATGTTAAAAATTTCCCCGTTTCTCTAAAAATATATCTGACAAACCACACATACAAAGACTCACATAGGCACACACACAACACACACACACACACACACACACACACACACACACACACATATGCACGCATGCTTGCATGCACCACACTTTACAACACACACCTCTACCCAGACTATTTCAATTCCCTAAAAACTGCCATGTAACCTATTCTGATTTTTGCATCTTTTCCCAGCCCATTTACTCTGAAGATCTCGAACATAAAACAGACCTGTTTACCCTGAAACTGCAACTGAGTACTTTTTGACTAAAATGAGAATACTTTCAACAAAGTGTATGTACACACATCTTTTCAAACTTTTGCAAAAGCTAGGGGGTGGGGGTTGGGATCTAGTGATTTCCAAAATTTACCAAAAAGGAGAGAGGAAGTGGATTATTCTTCATCTCTCATCACACAGCAGAGGGTAGAGAGATACCTGACCTTCCAGTAACTACAGTAGAAATGGTTTCTCCCAATACAAATAACTTTCAAACCTCATTCATTAGCATAATTTGGTACAAATTCATCATTATTTTTTCCCTTGGAGTATTTTCAGGGCCTTTAGTTCCCACTATTGTTCCAATAGACGGCATGTTGTTAGCAACACAGCCAGAAATGATTTAATGTGCGCACATTATTGATCACTCTTTCCTCGAAACACACTAAGACAACATAATGCTGCACATCGGAAGTGCAGTTCTGGCTAAAAAAACAAACAAAAACTTAATTTCTAGGTTTTTCCCAGAAACTTTTTTTTTCAGTTCCTCATATTTTTTTCCCACTTCACTGTAATCATTAGATTTTTGCCAAACGTATATAAAAAAAAAAAAATGGCAAAATCATAATAAACAGGTCTGCATAAACAATTCAGATTAATATAAACTGAACATTTCAAAATGTGAGATAAAGAATACATGTATACTACGCAAGCATGCAAAAAAACATCTCCATAGCAGTAAGCATTCACTTCTGCCCTCATCCAATATTTTACAGCATAGAAAGAAACCCTAAATGTTTACGGCATATGAGAGAGAGAGAGAGAGAGAGAGAGAGAGAGAGAGAGAGAGAGAGAGAGAGGGGGGGAGGATTTTTCATGACTGAATATACTTTACAGATATGAATATGACAAAGGGAAAAAAACAGAAGTAAAAGAAAAAATGCACAAGCAATTTTAAACAGCAGAGTGAGCAGAGTTAAATAGCATTTCATTCAACCTATTCCACTGTATCATGGACCAGTACAAAAAGAATATATAAACACAGATGCATGCAGGATCTAGAACCTTGGGCTGATCATTTTTTTTCCTGTGGCACTAAAATCTAACAAATACAGCTGCACCTTGTACAGGCTACTAAAATCCATAACAATATGTTTATGAAATAGGAAATCTAGGTTCAGATAAACACCATTGCTGATGCTGGTTGTCTTCTCAACATTCCTTGACACTTGCCAGTAGAAAATGCTGGCTCTTATGTTTTTTTTTTTTTTTTGTCAGATTGTTCAAATGTTAAAATATCTCTGTCACTTATGACGTTGTTGCCATATGGCACCAACTCCTCTTCATGTCACTGTCAGCAGTTGCATAATTTCTACCATCTGGCTTTCAGTTAAACTTGCAACTTGGTAATCGTGTATATCAAGACCTAAATGACAAAACTACTCAAGTCTGCAGCACTCACTTTTGCTTTAAGTTAAAAAACAACTAAGAACTCAATAAGAATGTTGCTTCAGTGAATGAAGAGGATTCCACTGCAGAGGTGACAGGAAGACGAGCATACTTTAGACTCATTCATCAAAGAGAGTTCTGCAAGTCTATTAACTCAGAATGATCAAATTACAGAACCTCATCAGCAGCATTTTCACAGCAAGTGGCTAACTGGCACCTTCAGACTTTACATTCAAGTCACCAAGTGATGTATTAAGCAACTAAATGGTTAAGAATATGGAAGTCATACTACACAGCATCTTTCTTGTGAGGCTTTACTGCGCGTATGTCCATCAACAACAGGATTTTTCTCTGCAGACTATTTTTTCACGCTCACCATCTGTGTGAATCTTCCTGAAACTGTCTACATTCAAGCTTCAGGAAACCTCACATGCACCCATGTATGTATGGAAAATAATAAGGGCATAAACATGTCAGCAACATGCTATATACTGAACACACACACAGGTGTATGCACAAGCACATGCACATATGCCTGTGCATGTGCATGCACATGCATAGACACAGACATGCCCTCACTGAGGAGAAATACCAGGGGCAGTGCAACTTAAACAATGCCAATTCATGACATTGTTACTTTTACATGTTGCCAGAATAAGAAATTTACGCTCAAACTTAATTGGCTGGGAATTTTCTTTTAGGTAATAAAGACATTGGACACAAGATTTATCTCCGAAATAAAGACAACGTGATGATCAGTTGGCATTAGGTAACATTTATATACAACATCTGTGAAATAATACCTCTAGACTCATTTGAAATACAGAACTGATGACAAAAATATCAAAAAAAGCCTGATTAATCACTTCTATTTAACATCAAGAAGTGATTCTGATTCCCATCACTGTAAAAATAGATTATGAAATGAAATGTAGGTAACTGAAAAATGTTCTTGTCCACAAATTCTCCCCCCCCCATCCACACATCTCCAAAGGCACAGATTTCAATGCTCTATTACAGAGTAAGTCCCAGTGTCTTCACTTGGCAATTCAGATCATCTGACCATTTCAGGAAAGAGAGAAAATGTCCATTAACATTGTCTCAGTTGATGTCAGCTGCTGGGCAGTTTTGATAGTGGGCCCAGATATGGCTACTTTCAAAGTTTATGACCCGGGATATAAAGCCTTCCTTCATCAGTTCAGATTATCTGTGTGAAAAACTAAGGACATTTCCTCCAGCAACTATAAATGTACTCAGCAGAATATTTGTTCTAATCTGCCACAGATACAGTTGACACCTTACGCAGAAATCATGACGTAGAATACAATATTTCTACATTAAGTGACTGTGATTTCTATGGAAATTCCTGTTTGCCTGCATGTATAAGGACATAAGCATCCACGAACAGTACAGGATTTAAATTTACATACATGAACCCAATTCTTTTGAATGTCGATAGTAAAACCAAACCTTTAACCACATGCACGCTACCAAGGAAACAGTGAGTCAGAAAAACATACAAAAACCAAGTCATAAACATCTCCCACCCTTCACACCACCTCCACTGACCCTCAAGGTAGCTGACAACTCTGTGGTGACAGCGTCTGCCTTGCTTGGAGAGACCCTCAACAGGATCCTGTTGTTTCTCTGCCTGTGCTGTCAGCTGCTCTCTCAGCTGCTGGACCTCAGCCTGGTGAGCTTGCTCCAACTCTGACTTCATCACATCATTGTCTAGAGCAACAGCCTCCAGCTCTTCTTGGTGACTTGCCTTCAGTTCTGCAACAAACAGAGGAGAGGTACATATATTTCAATGTCATTTTCTTGCTAAAGGAAAACGAATGTGTTTTCATGAAAATGAGGATACACAACAAAATGAGGATACATGACAAAAGTAAGACAAAAGTAATGTAAGAAGCTCAATCCATCACAGGTATTATAGAACTTTTTTTTGGTCATCTTAAAGTAGTTGAAAAATATTTTACAAGATTATTTTTAAAAAAAAAAAAACAACAGCAAAAATCTTTCATTTCACCACGAATGGCAATGGTAATGTCAATGAAAGAAACGGAAATTTTTCAAATATCAAACTGATAAACCAGTACTGTGATACGAAAAACTGTATTAAGAACACACATGCATTTTCAAGGCAATGAAAAAAATGGGCAAAACCCTCCCAGCTGAAATTGAAAAAAAAAAAAAAAAAAAATCTGCATCGAGTTACTTGAGGGCCAGTCAAGCTGCTTTTGAGCCTTTCAGACACATTGTAAATACTGATGTTGTCAGGCAATGAGACATTAACTTGGAAAAATTCTTTTTGTTTCCTTCCCTCACCTTCCTTCCCTGCACTGTCCGCCCTTTCCCACACATCTTCAATCAGTGAATGACTATAAAAAAAAAAAAAAAAAAAAGCAGCAGCAGCACAAACATATATGATTATTATCGGTTAGAAAAGCCCCACCAAAATAAACCGTGTGCAGTCTTTTACCTGAGATTCTGGCTTCATGCTCCTCTTGCACTGCAGCCAAGACCTCTACATGCTCCACCTGTAACCTCTTCAACTGGTCTGGGCATCCTGAAGTGACTGCAGGGCAGCTGATGCATCTGTGTTTTCAGACTTGGTCCTCTCCAGCTGCTCTTTCACTCCCTCCAGCTCCCTCAAAGTGGCAAGAGCTTCTTCATGTTCTGATTTTAATGTCTCTACCCTCTTCTTCTCCTCTTCAAGTTCACTCTTCAGTCAGTCTTGCCAACTCCTCCATGGCTGCCGCCCTCTTCAGAAGACGGTGGGTTTTCACCGTTTTCCAGTTGGTTTGGATCAGTATTTTGGTAAGTCTGAAGTTCTGTTTCAAGCTGAGCGATCTGGGAATGATACTGAGAGCTGATGGAAGATTGGAGGTCTTCCAGTTCCTTTGCATGCTTCTCTTTGATTTCAGCTGCTTCCGACTCGCGGTCTGCCATGAAGTCATCCATCAGCTGTCGATGACGTTCCACAAATTTTTTCTGTTGGGAATATTCAAGATGATCTTATGTACTTTAACAATGATACTGATGTATAACACAATATGAATGTATCACAATGATATTAACAAAACATTTTTTGTGATGCAACACAAAAAAGCAATATAATTACAAACACATCTAAATCCTTGTGATAAGTGCTAAAAAAATTGCATGAAGGTTTTTTTTTTTTTTTTATTGTAGTGGGTTTTTGTTTTTGTTTTTTTTTTTTTTTAAAGAAGTCTAGGATACTGGGCTTTGAAAAAAATTAAGATACATGTTAAGAACTTACACACAGTGAAAAACTAAGTTTGAGTATAGATAGTAAAGTGTTGAGCACTCTTATTTTCGCTCACAAACCTGCAAAAACATTGTGGCATGAGTGGAGGATATAAACATGCATACACACATGCAATGACATACACACATAATAGCTACAACAGTTGTCTGAAGGCCACAGTGACCAGCATGACTGGGATCCACAGACCACATCCAGATGTTTACCTTCTCAGCCTGCAGGGTGTCGTCAAACTCCTGCTGCATGAGGTTCTTAGCCAGCTCCAGCTCCATGTCATAGCGATCCCTCAACAATGTGTCCACACCTGCTCCTTCCCTCTCCTCCACATCTGACACACACACCAAGTCACCAACCCCTCTTTATAACAATATCACAATTCATTTCAAATTCTGACTACACTACAGTCTACTTATGTCAGATCATTGTAAGCTACTGCTTAAAACTTTAAAATTAAAATGAACACGAACAAACATACAATCACTACCCCCTACATGCCTAATCATGCATATAAGGACAAATTCCAAAAAATTTTTAGTCCAACTTTAACTTTTGACACCTAACGTTCATATCACGTTCTACATTTCTGTGTCTAGCTTTAAACAAGCACAACACATTGTTCACAGAATCTTTAAAACACTGACAGCTTTCTACAAAGGTTTGGTTTTTATCACTTTCAGTCAGTCAGTTGGCGTCATCTTGAAACATTTTTTTTGTGTTTTTTGGGCCCAACAGCTGCTGGTTTGAAATAAGACCTTTTGTTACACTAAGAAATTCAATCCAAGGTTTTTGCAACGTACACAACTAGAGGTAACATGTTCATTTATTAGAGGAACAGATGTTCATTTACTTTTTTTTACTCTGATGTTCATCCTGTTTCACAGGTACGGCTACTGTCATTTACATTCAAGAGTAACAAAATATTATTTTATGATAGTTGGAATGGAGAACTTGGGACCCCTGTGTACTGAACAGGGGAAGGACTTCCGCCTTGCATTTTTTGCAAGTTTACATTTATAAATCTCTCTCTGAAGATCTGCATAACAGACGCAGGCTGGTCATTTCTTTTTTTTTTTTTTTTTTTGCTTTCCCAACCTCTGCGCCACCTCAGAGGCAGTGCACCCACACCGCTCATCCCGACACCCCGTCCACAGCCACAGCCTGGTCGGGCCCGCCACAGCCCCGGCAATCCACAGGGAGCACTCAATGTAAAGTTGTCAAGAGGCAACCCACCGGAGGAGACACTGCACTGCCGCCGAGTCACTTCGGTGGCAGGGCATGAAGAGCAGGGCATGAAGGGCCACAGAATTTGAGACTTTTTTTTATGCTGATCGATGAGGATGAGGATGATTAAGATGATGCTACGGATTTCCATTTCGGTCTGAGACTACATGACAGGGCTGTACTCTACTCTACGCTTCCTTTCATAATATATCCCGGCGTCAACCAGGCCCGAGAGATACAGGCACCTGCAGTGTTGGTCAGAAAATTTGAGCAACACTCTCAGAAACGCATCCATTAAGTGGATGAAACTCGATTGTGTGGTCCCAGTCTTCCCAATCGAGTCCGCAGCAAACTCAACTCTGGGTAGGAGCCGGTTGGGGCGGAAAAACCCACATGACTCTGATGGGATTCGAACCCACGACCTTTCCAGCTGGGAGTCCACTCAGGCTGGTCATTTCTTACTTACAAGCTTCTACAACTTGGAAGGAAGAACGCAGGTCATATTTCTCTTACATGCATACAGACAAGAACTTAAAATTTCAAGTCTAATCAACAACTACTGCACAACATTAAATAATAAGAAGCATTTAACAAAAAGTATATGCTACAAATGAAATTCAAGAATAAAGGTAAAACATTCATTTTATAAACAGGAACAATTGAGTGAAGACTGAATGCATGTAATAACTTCTAACACAGAAAAAAAAAATCTGTTGAACCTGCCAATGGCAGATATAAGCAATTTCTTTGTGTGCTTCACTTCCTATCATGTTTCAGAACATGACATAAATGATAAACAGCAGTCAAAAATAAGCTATGTAGCCTTTCCAGGTCAAAGG
The DNA here is from genome assembly GCA_016801955.1 of Conus betulinus. NCBI lineage: Eukaryota > Metazoa > Mollusca > Gastropoda > Neogastropoda > Conidae > Conus > Conus betulinus. The sequence goes on along the minus strand of JADBJO010000511.1, from coordinate 356,162 downwards.
TACACTATACAGCAATCTTCCACTCCAGAAATGCTCAACACAGAATATGCAATGCATGTGATGGGCAAACGGTGAACGAAGAAGATTCGAGAGAAGAAGAAAGTCTTGCTTCAGGGGGCTTAGGTGCTGATGGTAGGATAAGTAGCCGCGAAAAAATCTTACCACAGGTCTTTACACTTAGCAAGTCCAACGATAAAGCCTTCAAAGAAATCTGTTAATGAGAAGCCCATGTAGTGCTGAGCTCAAACCTACCCAGACAAATTAAAACTCATCAACAGAAGACGAGCCGCTTCAAGGATTATGAGTCCTTTGACCATCATCTGAACAGATAAAAACAAGTCTTGTGTTCATCTTTGGAGTGAAATGACAGTTTGCTATTCATCAATTATTGATTCATGTCTTATATTTAGGCCTATGTATAAACTTTAGGCCTTGCATGTCATCAACCAATGATGAAGTCACAACTGGCAACAGAATTTGGTGGTGGTGGCATTAGATAATTTGTATGCCGCATGCAATGTATGCTGTTGCCTTCAAAAAACATGTTGCCAACTTGCCATCCAGTGCAATCATTCATAGTCACTGGTCGAGGAGACGAAGGTCACAGGTAAGCAAACATTTTTCAACTGGAAGACCAAGCTTTTTTTTTCGCGGCCCCCAAACTGGCACACACACACACACACACGCACACACACACACACACACACAAAAAAGAAAGAAAAAAAAAAAAAATCAGTGGTATATGTCAACAAATTAAAGATCTACTCGCTCACCATATCTGAAGTCAAACCATTCAGTGTTTCATGAAGAGATATTTTTTTTAAATCAAAGTATTCACAGAGACAGACAAACAGGCAGACAGACAGACGAAGGAGGGGGAAAGGGGGGGAGGGGAAGGAGGGGGAAGACAAGAGAAGGAGAGAACAAACAATCTGTTTTCCCAGGAAAATCCAGTCTGACTATTTTTCCCATCACTTCCATTAAATGTATCTGAAAAGCCTTTGAAACTGAAAGGATGTCTGGTCAAAAAACATTCAAGAATTAAAAAAAAAAAAAACACCCCTGAAAAAATACAAAAACACAATCAAAACTTAAAAATGCAAAATTCCATTTGAAATCATACCAAAAAAAAAGAATATATACGCCAAAAAAGCATTCTGAAAAATTATCCCTGTTTCTGGAACCATCGCATGCAATGCAAGTTATATTTCATCGACAGATCTATTTTTGACATTGCCGATGACTGGTCAAATAAGTCGCATCAAATGCTTGATAACTTGTAACAAGAAACTCTCAAATTAGTTCTGCCCATGAAAAATCCATCCACAAAACCAGACATTTTAAGGCTATGGGAAGTAACAGACCAAATCTTAACAAAGCTCAACTGATCACCAACACACTTCTACTTGACCAGCATGAAGTGATAGTTGCAGAAAGCAAGTCAGATGGATCAAACCACTCTAGCTTGCTGCTTTACTCGTCTTGTGAAAGCAGTGATTAAGATTGTGAACTTCAGCAGAATACACTACACAACTCTCTAGACCTCTTTGGTGTTATGCCTTATCAGTTCCGAGTCAAACTGCTGATAGTTGCAGAAGGTGGAAGATGACATTTTAAAGAGAGTCACCTTTTAACCACGCAATGCTAAGTGATGTACATGCAGATTTTTCAATATGATCATAGGACCAAAAAATATATCATCTCTTTTAGTTCCTGTGAAAGTTTTTAACTCACCTGAAAAGTGTGACCTATCATAAAAAATGCAAGTACTCAACTGTGAAGTACAGCTGTTCATCAAAATTCATTTTGTGGAATGGTGTGACTAGTGAAAATGTACAGATATGGTAATGCACACTAATACTTCATTTAAAGCATACTAACTATTCAGATCCATTACTAATACTTCATTTAAAGCATACTAACTATTCAGATCTATTAAACTACAAGTTTTATAATACTTTGGAATAATTGTAGTGTGTGTGTGTGTGTGCATGCGTGTGTGCGTGCGTGCATGTGTGCATGTGTGTGTGCCGTATGTGTATGTGAGCTTTGTGTTTGTGAGACTGTGAGTCGCATGACATTGCTAGTGTCAGTGCTGAACAGTACAAATAACTACAGATAAGATACGATAAGATAATGTTGCTTATAGCCCAGCCGACCGCAAAGAGCCATATCAGGGCTGTCACCCACGTTAAAATCAATTCACAGGTCATTCATTCACACAGTTCGTTAAAATACATCATCTAAAAACTCAACCAAAAGTTTGTTAAAAATTTTTCCACTGTAAAATCTAAATAACTACAATTCTTCATGTAAGCAGCAGAGTAAGAGCAGAGTAATGATTAACAAGTTTGAAACACACACAAAATCCTCTAATAAGATTATGCCGTCAGCACATATAAACATGACAAAAAAAAGTAATAATTTATTTACAAATGACAATACAGCATCAACATAACCTGATAATGCAAGTCAGCACACACACACACACACACACACACACACACTCAAACCTGTGTACACACTAGCATCACAACTTCATAATGTATACATAATGAATGTTGGTCCACAGATGCAGTTTAGAGTAAACAACAAAAACAGCTCCAAGCAGGGCCCACATTTCTTATTTCTGTCACCGAACATCTATAGTCAGACCAGTGTATTCACTGTAAGTCTAACTGAATCCATTTTTTTGTGGTTTTCCCCATTTGGCGGAAACTTGTATATAGTCTATCGGTCTTTTGATGTGCTGCTGCATTCATGTACAGCTTACTACAGGACAATTTCTTAAATCTTCTAACATTACTGGGGAAAGCAATTATGTTGTTTTTTTTGTGTTGTTGTTTTTTTTTTTTTTTGTTTTTTTGTTTTTTTTTGTTTTTTTGCTGTCCCAACCTCTGCGCCACCTCAGAGGCAGTGCACCCACGCCGCTCATTCCGACACCCCGTCCACAGCCACAACCCGGTTGGCCCACCACCGCGCCGGCACCAGCAATCCACAGGGAGCTGTCAATGTCAAGTTGTCAAGAGGCAACCCATCGAGGAGATATTGCACTGCTGCTGAGTCACTTCGGTGGTGTTCAGTGGCGCCTGTTCTGATCTAAATACGCAGGACACCACCTACTAAGCCCCCTACTGACGACAATAATTTTAGTGGCGGAGCCGGCGCGAGTGAGCTCTCCCTCCGAGGGCTCCACCACATCAGTCCAACGACAGCCCCCATGGATTCGCCGATACCGGTGACTCCGACAGAACCAAACCAAGGCCAGAGATGTGGAGAGGACATCGAAACTGAGGTCACCATGAGAGCAAGGCATAAAGGGCCACAGAATTTGAGACTCTTTTTTCATGCTGATCAATGAGAATGAGGATGATTAAGATGATGCTACAGATTTCCATTTCAGTCTCAGACTACATGACAAGGCTGTACTCTACGCTTCCTTTCATAATATACCCCGGCATCAACCAGGCCCGAGACAGATACAGGCACCTGCAGTGTTGGTCAGAAAATTTGAGCAACACTCTCTCAGAAACACATCCATTAAGTGGATGAAACTCGACTGTGTGGTCCCAGTCTTCCCAACTGAGTCCGCAGCAAACTCAACTCTGGGTAGGAGCCAGTCGTGGTAAAAAAACCACATGACTCTGATGGGATTTGAACCCACGACCTCCAAGCCAGGAGTCCACGATGCTTACCACTTCGCCCGGCGGCGGCTGGTATTGTTATTTTTCAACAAATCATTGCCAGTCTCAAAAGTAAACCTAGTTGTTAGAAATAAAATTTCTATGGGATTACATTCAATACATAGATCTGCTTTGCATTAAATGAAACAAGTGTTTGGAATGGAGTATTGAGAGACAGTTCCTCAGAGTTGGATAACACACACAAAAAGAAATAAAAGACACGTGTCCACATGTACATTTGCACACATGCGTGTGCGCGTGTGCGCACGCACGCACGCACGCGCGCACGCACACACACACACACACACACACACACACACACACACACACACACACACACACACACACAACACACACAGCAGTCATACACACACAAGCTTTGATACAACTGTATAAATTCTCACTTATCTGAAACTAAGTAAGACAACTACACTAACATTTGCAACTGTGCAAGAGCTTAATTGTTTTAAATTCACTTTCTCATACATGTCTTTCAACTGCAACATTCAGACAGCTTATCATCTCAGTCGCACACACATGCTCATTTTCTATCAAAGCAGTCTAAATCAAATTTACTTTAAATATGAATCTAAAATGTTCTAGAGCAGTTGAACGTTTGTGCGTGATCTACTTTTTCATGATATTACATGTTCTTGAGTTTAAACCAGAGCATGTTACCTTATACTTTTAGTTTCTTCCCTAAGTTTCTGGCACCAGACAGTAGCTGGTTGTGTCATCCTTTCAAGTATGAATTTTCCCTGATCACCTTTAATTGATACAAGATCATTTCTTGAATCCTCCCCTTCTCAATTTGTAAAGAGAATAGTTTGTAGCAAAGACGATCACAATCACATCAAGTTTTGAAGATTGTCATCAAATAGAGTTAATCACTTCATGACCAACTGCACGATTTCACATTGCTTTTTAAACTTATCTACAAACAAAACAACAACAGATAGATATTCTTTGTATCATAAATGAAAGGACAGAATACGAAGAGCGAAGCTTACCTTCCTTCAGCCTGTCATACTTGTCCTGTGCATCACTGAGCAAGGTTTCAAGCTCCTCTATGCGCTGTTGATGAGAGCTCAAGAAGCTGGGACTTTTCTGTCTCAAACTGCTGTCTCAGTTCTGTCAGCTGGGTGTCAACAGTAGTTCTCTGACTCCCCTCCTACAACCGTCTGACCCACACACTCTTCTAATACACCATTAGCACCACTTGAAGGAGGAGATTCAGCACCATCAGCAACTGTCATCTGAAGCTCACCATTGACTGCCTCAGCCCTCTGGTCACCTGCTTCACTCGCACATTTCCCTACGCTGACAGACGACTGGAAAGACTGAATAGATCCATCTATCACAGCTGCTTGCTTGTCCTGATGATTCTCACTGGTACCAGTTGGTGGGGACAAGCTCAAAGTTGCAGACAGTGCTGCCTGCACACGTGTGTCCGCATGAGCTACATCAGGAATACTTTCTGTGTCAGCGTCATCAACCATGCCATCTGGAATGTTAGATTCTTTGAAATGTGTTCTGTCTGCTCAGCATATTGCTTCTTTAGTTCTGCTGCCTGGCGTTTCAGCTCCACATCCAGCTGAACGAGATGCTCGGACTGGAGAGTCTCTCGCTCCATCTGTGCCTCATGTTCCAGCTCCTGTCGAAGCTTCCAAAGCATCCGCATGCTGGTGCTCTGCATCAGACATTTTCTCACGCAGTTCTGACTCTCGAGTTTCCGCTGCATGCAGAGCTGACTTTGTTTCTTCCAGAGAAGTTCTGAGCTGTTTCAGCTCATCTTCCATTGTTGGCGTACTTGTCAAGGCATCGTCCAATTCCTGTTAAATAACATCATCAAAATAAACTTGATCATTATATGAAAAGTTAATATTAAGATCAATGTAGGACTGAAAACATGAACAGACTGGATTTAAAATCAAATCAGTAAGTACATTCATATGTTGAAGAGCCGGATTTTTCCTATTCATTCTTACAGAGCTTTAAATGCAACAATTTACAAAATCCATTAGCTTACCTGCAAAAATCACAACACATTTTGTCATGTTTTTGCACCATAAATAAGAAACACAGAAGTCAGTAACTCAGGTAAATGAAGTCCGAAGCAGAAATGATAAACAAATCTAGGAACACACACACACACGCACACGCACACACACACATGCAAGCCCCCTACTCTTTGAAACTCATGCAAAGTTTCAAAAGCAACAGTATGACTGATCATTCTAGCAAGATCCATTTACAGAAAAAAAACATGTGGTTCATATATGGTATTCCATGTAAAACTTCCACAATTCAAAAAGATTCACAAAACAACATGAGAAAACATTGGATTTTTGAGAGTAGAGCAGAGAAGCAATGAAATACATATTACAAAACATTTAGATGACCAAGCAGGAAAGTGCTTATATGGTTACTACACATCTTTCCTCGTCACTGTACAATAACTGCTACATCCAAATGCTACTCTGATTAAATAGTACCAGTTAAACCTCCCTGAAAAGGATCTTTCATAGAAACACTCCTGTTTCATCCTCCTCACCAACAAAAAGAAATAAAAGACAGAATATGATACTATTCTTGCACGTTAACAATTCAAGGTCTGCTAAAGATTTTCTCCTGATCTGGAAAAAAAGGGGCATATAATATTATGCTGTTACAGCATTTTAATGGCAACAACAATTTAAAGTGAAAGTACAACTAAGAAAGACAATATTTTCTTGACCAATGTGTGTAATGTATAAGACAGAATTGATAGCAGTATACACTCTGCAGTCACAACATAAGATTTTTTCTTATGAACACCTATGTCAGGAAACTCTCTTCTTTTCCGAAACCTTATAATTCTTTTGAATGCTTCAAGATACCTACAAATGATAAGTTAAAAATGATACTTTCACAGGCTGTCTTTAAAAGCTGTAACATTCCATGCTTTAGAACATTTCATTTTTTTTTTTTAGTCATGTTCTCAACTTTAAATCAGATGTACTTTATTTGAAACATATGTACAGTTACAACTGATGTACTGAACAATTTCTTCAAGCATGGAGTCTAAAACAGAAAGCACACCAAAATCATTTTACCTTCATAGGCATTAAGCATCAGATCTGCCTTCTTCATGCACTGCTTATCCATCTCTAGCCTCAATCTATAAAACTGGATGAATCAGCACCACTTCAGCAGCACCACGCCATTACATTTATTGAAGACTACTTGTGCTTCAGTTGCATCCTCTGTACCATGTAAATCTATCTCCACTTGGAACAACTCATTTGGGTAGTCAGAAGCAAACTGGATACATATGTTTTTCAGTGACAGTCAAATGCATGAAAAATATATGTTAAAGTGCAAGATTTTTTGACGAAAAAAAGGAGAATGCCAAACTGGTGCCTGTTCCTATAAGCAAGTGAAGAAAGCAACACAACAAATTTTGCTGACCTTCAAGCACTTGAGCTCCTCTGTAAGGTTTTCCTTCTCCTTCTCCAGCCAAGTTTCCTTTTCAGTGACCTCTTGCAGAAGTTTCTCACTCTCTGCCTTCTCATTCTGAGCCCACTGTAGTTGACAGTCTCTCTCCTTCAGGCTCTCCTGCAGTCTCTCACTCAGCTGCCTCTGCTCCTCAAGCTGACTAGACAGATCGTTCAGCTTGTGGGAGGCAGAGTCCAGCTGACTTACCAAGTCTGCCATCTTTTCTCGCTCCTCCTCCAAGCATTTCTCCAGGTCCAACACACGCGATGTCTTCTCTTCCACCATGTCCTGGAGCTGCTGGAGTCTTGAGGAAGGAGAGGAGGCAAGGGCATCAGTCTGGGCACGGGGAGAGTCAGCTGTGTCACTGTCGACATCTGATATTGCTGTCAATGTGGCTGTTCTGTGAACATAGTCCCGCTCCTGTTCCAATTTGATGGATAAGCTGTCTTGGTCAGAATCGATGCCATCCACTTTAACAGGCCCAGTATCACCTCCATCATTCACATCCACCGGTTCATGGCCACGGCTGGGACCCGCAGACAACATAGCTGCTTGCTGAACAGATGCTATCTGTTTGGAGAAAGACGCTTCCATGTCGGAGATGCGCTGTTCGTACATGGCTTTCATCTCTTGCATGCTGTCTGCCTGTTTTTGCTGTTCAGCTTGTCGATGTTCTTCTTCTTCTGCAAACATGCATTCACAAAATATAAAAAAAAGCCAGATATGTAATATACAGATATATGATATACAAAAAAGATATATAAGATAAAACAAATGATCTTCTGGCAAGCTGTAATACTTCTGTTGTTTCAGAAGACTGATGTGAGTGACTAACATGATTTTGACTGAGATGGTATCTTTGCAAGAATATCAAAGCAATAATAATAGTAGATATTTGTTGAGTGCACATTCTAGAAATCTATCTGAGGCACTTCTTAATCTCTACCACTAACTCACTCAATCTTTCCTTCTCACACACACTTATGTGTCGTGGATATAACGATTTTACTCATTCCTTCCTTGCCTACCCGGGCAAGCTCAGTCAACACATTATCATGGAAGCATCATATACACCACTTATGATGGAAGAAAAGAATTTCTAAGCCTGTCCTGACTGTTGTCGGAGAATCCAAGAGTCTGAGAGACAGAAGTTACATGTTCAATGTAACCAAGGCTTGGAAAGGAAAGACCTTTGAATGTTAGTTTTTGTTTTCAACGAGGGCAGATGCAGGAGATGAGTTCAGAGGAAAAAATGAGTCGAGGAGGAATGTAGATGATGTGAAGTAAGTCAGACAGACAGCCATGGGCAAAACCAGAGATAACAGCAAAGAAGAGGGTAGAAAGTTAATAGTTGATCTTGTCTAAGACAGGCAGCAAGTGCAGAAAGTTACAAGTTTGAACTTGGAGGATCTGATAAATACCTGAGAAGTAGTTTTGTGGTGTCTTCAATTTGAATGAGAAAATATTTTAGAAGTCTGGCAAGAAGAGAACTATCTTTGTTGGAAAAGACAAAGGCATAAACCCAAATCTTGGGAGTTTCAGTGCAGTCTTAACATCTTCTATTTCCTTTTCAAAACTATCTGCAAGCATCTCTTGTTTGTTTAATATTTATCTAATCTGCTAAACAAAATTCTCATCCTTATCATCCATAACAATAGGTCTATTCAATCTCTGTCCTCATGTGTTGATTTAATACACCCACATCATATCATCCAATGACAAATAGGTGCTATAATTTTTTGTCATGTTAATACACAAACTTGCACATCGTTGAATCAAACACCAAACTCTCTAGAACATTATTCAAGACAGATTTTATTATTCCAGACTGGCTTTGTAGCATGAAAATATTCATAATCACATCATATTGTCCTACAGAAAAAAAAAATAGATCTCATAATTCCTGATCATATTTAGTTGAACATTTACACATCATATCAATCCTTAACCAACAGGTTTAAGGGTGTCCTGACAGTAACTTTGCTGCTGCTATCTGGTCATTCTGATATTCTAGACAGCAGCATTATAATCACACATATAAACTAATGTGTGTTTGAGAATATATGACTGCAATGTCTTATCAGATAGTAAGCACATGCATTCGCAAAGACTAAGAAATGGTTCACTTCGTTAGCAACGAAGCCTTGGCAGTTGGTATTCCTGTCCATTGACAGATGCACATAAACGCAGGAGCTCACATATAATTACAGGCAGACATTCGCATGTAAACCTAACACCCTCCCCCCCTCCTCTCTTCCCTTCACATACACATGATCGTCGCTCCCTACCAGTGTACTGACTGATGCGAGCTTGAAACTCCGAAATCTGTTGTTCGTATTGAGACTGCAGCTGGGCCATCTGATCCTGTAACTGTTGCACTTCTTGTGTGTGCTGTGACACACGCTCTGTCCGCTGCTGCAGCACCACTTCATACTCCTGCAGCAACTTGCTGCGTAGAGACACCACTTCTTCCTGCTGGGCTTGCAGGCTTTGCCGGATGGCTGCACAGATGGAAAACGAGGCGATACAGAACCACGTTTTGTAAAGAATTTTCCTCCTTTTCTTTCAGTTGTAGCACGTTTCATTAACTACTTTCAAATCTTTCTCACATACACGCATCCATGCCAACATGCATGCATACACATAAACAGAAAGGAACACATATACATGCCACACACATCCACAAGGGTACAAGTGGGAAATAGTCACTGATCCTAAATCTGAATTACAGCAACCCCTCTAATCCTGAAACTGTATTATGGACACCCTAGAAATCCTGAAAACCATTCTGAAAATAGGTATGATCATAAAACTGTTTTCAGGCAGCTTACTGCATTTGTGTAATTTTGAAGTGATTCTAAATATACTTTGCTTTTAAAACCATGAATTAAAACAAATTAGTGTATTATGTGAAGCTTACTAACACAGAAACAGAAAAAAATGGTTGCAATGTCCTTTCCCCCCAAATCAAAGCCACATCAAATAGGGAGGACAGAGTGACATGTCAAGTTGCTTTAATTTTATTTGAATTGTTAAATGATGTACATCATTTCACAGAAAATCTGAGTCCAGTCATCTACATTACATAATCATTCATCAAAGAGCAAATCATTACAGAAACTTTTAATGAAGAGAAGCTGAAAACTGGCCAACTCACTGGAAGAGCCTCAGACCAGGAGCCTGATGAACTCCATGGGCTCTTAAGTTCTAAGGCTGGACTTAGAAAAAGTTGCCTCAGATGGAAACAGGTTCAAATATGTACACTTGCAGAAACTTGGAAACATGAACACAGATCAACATCATTAAAGTGGAATTTAAAAAAAACAAATTCAACTTATTTCATATTAATCTGTGCTTACATTTCCATGTTTCTGTTGAAATGTGACTTCTAGCATTACAGACAATGTCCCAAAAACCAGTGAGCATATCAACCAATCATACTCATGAACATCAGTACACTTACCCTCGGCCTGTTCTTTGCTGATGGTGTTCGAGGATACACCATCAGCTCTGATGTCATCCTTACTGTCAGAGGACGTACCGTTTGTCTTGACCTCTGCCCCCTCACCTTGTGTGTTCTCTCCAGACAGACAAACCAACAGCACCTCTTTCTCCAAACTCTGGCTAATTCTCTGTTGAGATAGCAAAATGCAGTCATTTTAGATTTACAAAGTTCAGTTTCTACAGGTCTAAAAAAAAAAAACAACAACAACAAAAAAAAAAAAACATAAGCACCCTTCAAGCGATCATTTACAAGAAAATAATAGAATTTTCACTTGCACATTACAAACATTTGCATACTCTATTCATCTTTGATGCAAATTTATCCAAATGAACATCCTTTTTTAATCAGTGCAGAAGACAATATATCTCTTTTCAAAATGAAAAATGTCACCATTGAAAACAGGGTAAGTGTACAATACTCTAAAGATGGCTGAAAAACAAACACGGAAACAAACAAAAAACAAACCATAACAAAATAAAGATTCTTAATATTCCTTCCTGTAAGACTTGCCATGATTAACCTGATCAGTGAGTAACTGAAAACATCAAGAAATACAGAAAACGGCATCATTTGATATACCATCCCTCCCCAAACTGTCTCATCATCTTTAGATTGAGGTGCACACACATCTGTGCCATGCTTTCAGCTTGCCTTTGCTTTGTGTTCCAGTGGTTCTCAGCTTTCACTGAACCCTTTCCACCCTGACATAGTGACTGGGTGTGTGTTTTTTCCCACCTAGCATGTTCTGTCGTTCAGTTGGGAAATCAGGGCTGCCTAACTCAAACTGTCTTAGTTGTGGATTGGCACATAAAAGAGCACAAACCCTACTGAAGTATGATGTTTTATGACACCTCAAATTTTTCAATCACTAATGATGCAGGGCTTTTTGATAAATAAGGGATGCAGAGATCCTTCATCATGTTACTAGTGCTTCTTATTCCAACAGACTGCATCAGTACATTTGTACTAAAATGCAAATGAAATTGGATGTGTCGCCGTCGATTACATTTTATACAACTCTGAACATTCAAATGGCTTTTGTTTTCATTTTTTTCACAATTATATTCTGAAATTATCTGCAATGATTTTGTCTGAAAATTTGCCACACTGTAATGTGATTTCACTGGCTCATGGTACTGGAAGAAAAAAAAAGAAAGAAAAAAAGCCATCAAAATTATTTGAAAACTGCTAACTCAAAGCACCACATGTGACAAAAATGGAGGAGCTTCAAAATTCTTGACTTGCACTTTTAACACAGGATACAGCGTTGAATGCACTAAATTTGAGCTGAGACTGATGCACAAACTGTGGTCAGGTGCAGGCAGCTGTATGGGTTCATGTGCACCCGATCAGAGGTCAGCCACTGGGCATAAAAAGTAAATACCATAATGGCCAATATCTCTTAGCACTTCACAAAACGTAACAAGCTATCAGGATAAACTCCAAGAACTACATATAAAGTAGCGTCTTACATTTTTTTGTCTTTTTTTTTTTTTTTTTAGTAAGTGATCGTTTTGTCTACTTCGAGCTTTCATTTTCCAATGTGCAACTTTATGTAAAAGAAAAATGTATAATTATAAGACGTAATTGTCATACTTCTTTACTATACATAACATTTGCAACATACACACACTGAAATCATACCTGAACAAGGTCTTGATATTGTTGCGTCAGCTGGTCACTTGCACTGAGTGAAGAGACATCCTCTGTGAAAAACAGATGACAGATGTATCACATGAAGATCATTACATTATTGTTAAATAGCATTTTATCAATGTTACTCCCACAGACCTCCAACTTGAATCCTTTCTGAGCATCAACCCTGAAAAATGGATAAATTTCCATCCAACTGTTTGCCAGTTATTCTGGGGACCGACAGACGACGGGACTGTCAACAATACTGAGATCAGACACATCAACAAGACTATGGTGCTGACCTTGGCCAGTAGAGGTGAGGCGTGCTTGCAGGGCGTTGAGCTCCTCTTTGTGCCGCTTGTTCAGCTGCTGAAGGGCACTATGATGTTCTTCCTCCAGCAGCCTGAAACGACTCTCCTGCACCTGCTCCACTGTCACTCGCATTGCTGTCACCTGCAGCGCTGTGTCGTGCTGTGGACAGGGCAAAGAACACTTCATATACACATCTCAAAACACTTCATATTCACATCTTTCATACTGTTAACTGTTTGGCTGTTGTGGGCACTGGTTGTGCAGTCACATTGTGGATGGGACACAAAACAAGAACCACTTCATAGCACATCCTTCAATAGTTTGGCAGTTACACGTATCTGCAGTGCTTGGTCAGACTGTGGGCATGGCACAGAACTTTTGGGATCTCAACTTTCTGGCTGCTACCAACGTTTGCAGAGCTATGTCATACTAAACGCAGGGCAAAGACCACTTTTTTTCATATTCACATTTCATATATCATCAACTTTTTGGTTGCTACTGGAGTCTGCGATGCTGTGTCATGTTGAGGTCATGGCAAAGAACATATGATGTACACATCCATCATACTGTTAGACTTCTGGCTACCACCGATATACCAGGCTGATTGTGAACAGTCTTTCAACTTTGTGATAAGATCAAGAATGCCATCTGACTGAAAAAGGGACAACTGTTAATGCCAGAACACAAATCCAACACAACATGCAAATCTGGTACGCTTGAAGATAAACCCGTCTGCCAATATAAATATGTTGAAACAACCTGTCTGCCAATATAAATATGATGACTAAGTGCTGATATAGTAATCTTATGTTCCTCAAATGAAAGGCAGTCAACTCAGATGCAGCATTCATTCTAAAATTCCTGAAATTTTTTTTCATTTTTCCTTTTTTAGATCTGCTGTCAGTGTCAGTATCCATATGGACTCATGAACACCACCAGTGACATCTAGTTTTCTCTGGGAACCTGACTTCAATCGATTTTCCAGATGACAGACACCAACTCCTTGCTAGGCCAAACCTTGTTTTGATATCCTTTCATGAACTGCTTTTG